>JARLTB010000325.1:1590000-1912500 GCA_030141615.1 Unio pictorum
AATAATCACACGAGTAATAACACAAATCTAAGAATGACTTAAACATGGGCGCTATAACCAAATTGATGACAATATGTTTTCAGTTTAATTAAATATGCCAAGCTGTTTTCAACCTAGGACTAATACCAGTAGCCTAACTTCGTGGACGGGATACTAACATGACCCTTTGTCATGTACACATCGTATGACTCAGATGAGAATCAGTTATTTTTACTCTCAAGAACTAAAAATAGAAAGATGTTTATAACAAAGCTCCATAATGTCCTTGGAATCAACCAATCATTTTAAAAGCTTGTTTACAACTCTGAAGCCAGGTCAGAAATGAGGTCAACATCTTGTGTTTATTTGTAAAGTACAGGTCATCTCCCAATGAATGAATTTTAAACTTAAAATGTCAAATTTGAATCTGACAAACAAACAATTAAAATAATAATAAATGACTTAAATCAAATATACGGAACACAACATTGTTTGTAGCGTGTGCTGAGAAACACAGGACATTCCTTAAATTTGAGATATGTTAAGAAGTCAGTCGATAATAAATATCACACTACCATTTTACTAAATTGATGAATGAATGAAAACAATGAACATATTTCACATAGAATGTATGGTGTTCTTAATTATCCTTGTTTTTTGTTTTCCTTTCCTTCTGTGTGTATAGGAGATTGTGTGATTTTATTTCCCTTCCCTTCTGTTTTGATAGGAGATTGTGTGGTTTGTTTTCAGGGCCACTCACATACCTCGAAAAGATATTAGCTTTCTTTGTCTCTATTTCCCTTGTCGCTATCCAGTCCCAAATACAAATAATATTCCCCATGTTCAATACCCCTTGTCGCTGTACAGACCCACCATGTTAAATTCCCCTTGTCGCTATACAAACTCACCATGTTAAATTTCCCCATGTCGCTATAGTGCCCCACGACCTTTGTCGCTATAGTGTCCCACGACCTTTTTTTTTACTAGGATTTCCATTGTCGCTTTAAATCTTGTCGCTATAGTGTCCTACGACCTTTTTGACTGGATTTCCCTTTGTCGCTATAGTGTCCCATATTACTACTTACATATACCCAATCAAGATAGATTCTAAATAACATTGATTTGGTAATGATCTTTTTTGTATTTGCATTCTAAAAAACATTGACTGATATTGATCCACGGATATAGAATCTAAATACCAGTGATCTAATATTGATCCTTGGATATAGATTCTAAAATACCATTGATATGATATTGATCCTTGGATATCAATTCTAAATACCATTGATCTAATATTGATCCTTGGATATGAATTCTAAATACCATTGATCTATAATTGATCCCTGGGTATGCTTGCCAAGAACAAGACAAAGTTGTGACAAGAATACGGCCTGAATAGTTACGGGCTTGCCAGTCTCACTTTATTCGTGACAGAAATCTAATAAATGTTATGCCGCTAAGGCTCGAAATCTTTTCCTAATCTTTCTTTCCTAATATAATTAGATATCGTAGTTCTCTTTATTGAATGCATAATGTTTGGGAGTGTTTGTAAATCACGTTTGACCCAAAATTTAATATCGCCCTAATAATTTTCGCAAGACTGTAGAAAGTTTAAGATTATTTTAGGCAAAAGAGATGCATGTCTAGTTTTTTTGAAAGCTCTCTGAACGTGCAAACCCAGCATAGAATTCCTATTATTCAAGTAACATGTACATTTTAAGTTGAAACATCAGCACATCCTTAAATGTACCTAAGGCCAAAACATTAATAATAATAATAACAATAATAATAATAATAATAATAATAATAATAATAATAATAATAATAATAATAATGAGGACTTTGTATAGCGACTAATCTTTAGAAGCTCTAAGCGCTTTACAACATCTATAATGATATGACTATATATGAAACATTGAATGAAATTGTTTCGAACTATTAAATCGATTCTTGCTATCTGTACAGTCAAATTATTAAACGCTTTCATTTATTATTCTCGATATTTCCTGCAACAAACTCAGATATAATAATGAAACGCAAGGCGTGGCTTGTTTTTTTGATGTTGTTGTTTGTAGTTATTTCATGATTGATAATCCAGAACGATGTGTGTGATAGTTGAAAATCCAACATGATTCGTGGATGAGAGTCATGCCCGCCTTTTCCTCTTGTCATGCCATATTTTCCTCTCAACGACATTTAAATGTTTTGTATATTGTCATCTGCAACAATAACACTGGAAGAATTGTGATTGATTACTTACCTTTCCGAATGGGTTCTTATCTTGGGTGTAATTTGTTGGACTGTAATGACCAACAGGTGCCCATATTGGACCTCCATCAGTTCCGTAACACATATTCGGCACACTATACCCATTTGGGATCTCGTTCCTGTAAACAGAATGTCCATATATGGTACCAACGATGGCCACAATAAGCAAACTTAGCATCGTGTCTTGAGGAATATATCTCGCAGACTTTCGGGCGAGAAGTTCTTGATATTAAAGAGCATGGAGTTGATTTTATAATACTGGACGGTGACGGTATATGCATTTACTAATTACTTGTACCGTATATGCCATGCCACGCAAAGTTTTCCTGCTGTTGTGTCAACCATGCCAGAAAATTTGTCTTTTTATTACTGTATAAGTTTCATGTATAAACTGCCTCCTTTTTTTAATTTTTTGCATTGAGATCAACAAGGGAGATTTGTGTCACCAACTTACTTTGTAATCTAGGTGATGATGGTGATTTTTAGCTATGGAAAGCCATTTTGGAAATGACTTAATGACTCTCACCGAGTATTTATACAGATATATTTTAGCAATCGGCTTTACAATCCCGCTACTACGTTAGGCCATGTCATTGCTGGTGATGAAATCGACGCCATCATCCTGTCAGTATGTTTTATCGAAGATGTTATTGACCCTAAGCATGTTCGTTAAATTTATTTTAAATGCCATGATTAAATTTGGATAATGTTTTATGAGAAACTTGAACCAGGAAAAGCATTATGAAATCTGTACTCTCGATTTGGTTTTACTGAATGAAATTTAACAATTTTAACACGAGAGTGGAATACACCTTGGCCTTTTCACCAATGACTGAAAAGTACATGGTACGCTGCAGAAAAGCATGACATGTCTCAATTAGATTGGAAGATACTAAAAAATTAAACATAATTTTTCACGTACCGGAAACGTTGTTACAAATATATTTTAAATTGTGGCTTCATTTAGGATAAAACAATGCACTCACAGACTTTGAGAAGACTTACAAAAATGGTACTAACAGCTGCCTCGCTCGGCGCTCAGCATTAAGAGGTTAGTATTAGGACTGGTCGGCCTGGTGTCAGGATAATGTGACTGGGTGGTGAATCATGCTGCATGTCTGCGGCATGATGCCTTACTGCTAGACATCTCAATAAACTGCCTGACTGCAGACATCGTAGCGATATGAATGAAAAATTATTAAAGCTACGTTAAAAATCGTAATCACACACATACACACGCACGCACACACACTTTGAGAGATTAACTCAAAATAAATCTGTCAATCTGGTTCTTTATTTCAGTCTGTTTGGTAAATTAATGCATGAGGGTCTTTATGGTATGTGAAGGAACAGTGCATAGGTCAACATAAGATAATGAAACAATCGCAATCTCCTCAAGTTGTCTTTGATCAGGGGGTTTCTCAGCCAAACCATATTTTTGAACTTGGACGACATCCGGTATTTTATCGCTCTGAGACCCCCCCCCCTTTCCCACGAGTTAGTTTAAACAAAATACGAAAACAATGTTGATGAGACAACAGCGTCGATTTCATTATCGATTACCCAATTCGAGGACATATCACGGAAATCATCATAGTCGTCAAAGACAAATATGGTTGGCTCAGAAACAATCCTCTTATATAAGACTACTGCGATTTTTATTTTATATTTCACACAAAATTTTACACAGGCACTTGTCGAGATATTTTGTAAGTCGCAGCTTTTACTATTATGTAACTCTCATCATCACGACAGAACAAATACAAATTAAACTTACCACTGATAAGAGAGGCAGGTTCTAGCATTTTGATAAATTCCACGTTAGACGCAGTTTATCGACAGAACAGCTTTTTTTTTTAGCTCGTCGTCAACTGTGATCTTAGTATTTTTATTCTGATATATCAGAGTGTAAAGATTTTCAATAACCCCAGAGAGCGAATCTGTAACACAAGCAAGCTTACTAGAATACTCTGACTCTTCCTTGCGAATCGTCAAGCATAATCGTCATATGCTTAACTCGGAAAAAATTATTTTCATCTATAGCGTAGTGTCTTCTACTGTAATATCTTTCATTCATTTTCATATTTCACACAAAAGTTACCAATCCTTTTTATTGGAATATCACAAAATTGTACAATCCTTATTTTTGAAATGCACGAAAATTTACTGAATATCGATTTTCGTATTTCACAACTCTGTTCGGTATCATATAAACAAGCCAATGGTCTTTGATTCGCAGTTCCTGTATGAGATCTAACAATGTAAACTTCTCATCTCTGAGATATGCTCCCAGATGATTGACAATTTTGTTGTAGGTCGCTATTGCTATTTTACAAGACATATTTTTGTTCTCGTATTTTGGCTCGATCAATTCGTTTATTGCCGATAGAGTTATACCTACCCCTGACACCATTGGGAACAATAGATTTGCGGTTGCTCATGCTGATGCTAATCTCGATGTTGCAACACATTAATGTAGTTCAGCACGCGTTTGTATGTAATATTTTCTCGCGCGTTTGACGCAAAAATGTTTTTATGGTAATATTTGTAGTATTTGATCAGCTCAACCCTGTCGTTGTCATGGAGACCTGAGTGAAATCAATAATTTATTTTTTTGTCATTATGGAACTGTTTTTGTTTTTATTTCAATTGACGTAGTCATGGTAACAGCAGCCTTATCAACCAAAACACTAAATTTACTATTAATAGCATCAGCAAGAAAACCTATGTACTTATCATATACTTCAGATGCGACATCATTGTATCTTCTGTTTGTTAAAACTTTACAATCTGAGGCTGAAAATGGAGGTACAAAATTTGTTGGTATTTCAGTAATATAATTGACTCTTAGTCTTACACGATAAATATCTTGTGTTTCATCGATATAACTAACAACATAACAGAACTGTAGCAATTAAAATATTTAAATGCTAGATATTGCTTGGGAATTGCATGCTATTGCAAACTAAAAATAAACCAGCGAATATCCGCTTCTTCTACATTTATCGCATTGGGTATCCAACATCCAATTCTTTGATATTTCTGTATTATCTTGCTTCTGTCAGTAACTTATCAGCTTCCTTTTTAAAATAGTTTTTCAACGCAACTTGTTTAGAATTATTATATTTTTCATAATCTTTATTTGTTCTAGGTTCTACAGTTGTAATATAGGCAAGTTCTTGATAAAATATGCCTCGTTCAACACCATCATATGACTTAGTTATATGATGAATTAATGATACTGCGATTAGTGCAGAAATAATGTGATATATGTTATACTTTTTTTTTTTTATCACCGGTAAGAAAGTCTACTAGAATTAGATATACTGTTGATAGCTGGTTAGTATAAACACGATTATCTACCATTTCCAACAACGTCTTTTTGTCACATTAGTCCTAACCGAAAACACGAAATATTCGACGTTTAGCAAATGGGCCTTTGAGCTTTAGGTCTTTTAAAACTTGATAATTTCAGCTAGTTTATCAAGCTCATCGGGAATCCTTTCTAGCTGCTCTTATTCTGGCTTTTATACACCATGAAACTTTGTTTTTAAGTTAAATGTATCGGTCGGCAAAAGATTATTTTATAGTTAAAGCAACGTAGGTAACAGCAACTTTTCAACGCTGTTCAACACAGACACTTACAGGACAGTATTTACTAGTTATATCAAAGTCTCTGCATATTTTAGTTAAGGGCCTTTCATTCCTGCAACAAAGTTGTCACTGTTCTTATTTAAACCAGGTGAATCTAAAGTTTCTTTTTCATTTGAGCAATTATATTCATTGCTCTAGCTTCATCAACACTCCGAGTCTTGCAAATCGACATCAGCTATATCGATCTCCGTTTTCGGGTTTAGTATCAAATTATAAAACATTTACGACTCTGGTCGATGGAGGATCAACATACATACTATATTGCAATCACATTAAATCATCAACGGTATAAATAAATAAAAATCTTCAAACCTGGGTAAGGACCTTCAGCTTTATCAACATAAATTCGAAAATAATGTGTGGTTACTTTAGGATTAGGAATATGTTACCGAGAAGTGCTAACATAATTAAGCCTCAGCAGTAATTTTACTTGATGATGATGCACTTATTTCAGCGTCCACGTATTGTTTCTTTGTAAGATCTGATGCGGAAATTACATTATACGACGATGTGATTTTGTTAGCGCCCGTGTTTAACGAACGTGTCATCGTATCACCGGATGTTAACATAAAATTGTCCTTGACAAACTTTACATTTGTTTTTTGTGTTGAGCATCTGATTAACGCACCAAAGTTTGCGTAATAACTCATAATTTTTTTTTACTGAACGATAAAATTTAACTTTTACCGCATGATAAAAGTTTGTTTTATAAATTGGATTTTAAAATAGAATGAGTATAATAAATTTTGAAACGCATGGATTAATCAAAGACCAACACAGTTGCGACCACCAGATTGTCAGTATCTGATAGTAGGATGAATATTGGATCGGGCAAAATAAACCTTCTGATGATCTGCTACTAAACGACCTCTTCAACAATGACTGAGTTCATATTTACACTATAAATTCACAGCAGGATAAACACTTATGGTAGTGAGTACAAATGAAACACTAAAATGATCTGGTGGCGATATTCTTTAAATCATAAAACAACATAAAGATCTCATTTCAGATGCCGAGCTAGATTCAGACGAGTATAAATAAAATGTGTTAAATAACATTCCGCTTAGCAACAGCGAGATGGACAAGATATGTTATTTTACATTGTCGTACAACAGATAATGTAATGCAGTGTATCTAGCACAAGGTTTCTATAACGTTGATAGAGTTATCAGGTGAAATACTTATTGTTTTATATTATTCACTGGACTCAACAACATTGACTTACAAAATATTCCACGAGAGCAGTATGGAGATGTATTAATAGACACATTTGTAGAACTCTATCATGACGCAACTGGCCAAGTAAAGCACAATTTATATTTATTTGATATGCTAGCACGAGATTGAAATCACATGTATAGATCATTTTTAGATTGTTAGAGCACTTAAGAAAAATGTTGAACAAAAACGCCGCGGACAACAACAAACAGCAGAAGAAACTACTGAACTCTTAAGACCTGTGACTAAAGCTGTACTTGGCAAACAACCATATATTTCTGCGGTATAACCTGAAAATATCAAAAAGTTAAAAAAGGATTACTTTGAATACTCAAAGAAGAGCAGAAGAAATTTATCGAAAAAATAGTAGTTCCTAGTGCGCTACAAATTTAATATCTGAATCAATACAACGTCAGGAAGTATTATCAGGGAACAATAAGTTCTTACTGATATCATAAAATATCTGCAAGAGATTCAATATCATTAGAAGATTTCAGCAATTGTTTTAGAGATTACATTCCTGTTAATCAACATAACATTTATCAGATTCGCAAATGGCTAGCAGATAAATACCATAATTGTATTGATAATCTGGTAAATAGTCGAAATATAGGATTAAAAGCTGAAAATAAAAATGACAAGACTTAAACAGAAGCAGAATTTTTAAATTCGCGTGATAACAGCAGCGGTATTTCGACGGATAATGTTGAGCTCATTCCAAAACTATTACACATTATGATGAAGAATAACACTAAAATACAACTTGTTCATTGATCACAGTAAACAAAATACAATCGGATCTTTATTCAGATTCCATAAACAACAGTATCGATCTGCAACATGTTTAACAAATACAGTATGATAGTAAATCTGTTAGGACAGAATTTTTAGTAAAATTAATAAGATTGCCATTTTCTTTGAATTGTATTAAAGTAATGTTTTATTTATTTATATTTAAGTAAGTTTCTAAAATATATTAAAGGTAATTTCATTTGTTTTTGTAGCACAACTATATAGAATAGAAATGGTTGCTGCGTAAGTGTAAAAAAGGCAATGTATATAGCCATACTGCATAAGACCGATAAAAATAACTAAGAGCTTTGCTAATGTACAGTGTTGTGTGGAAATGTATAACGAAAAAACATTATATATGCCATTTCGCCAATCGGCTTGAACTTCTAGGTTAAATCAGTAAAAATATATATTCTGTAACCCAGACATTGGCGAAAGTCCAATTCGGTTAATAAAAGTGGAGTAACCTTTCTCTAAACAATTGCTAAATGACACAAAACAAAATGGCTTCCAACTAACAGATATCCATATTTGGTGTGACGTCGCCAAACGAATATAAATAAACCACAAGACTAAGTCTTATGACGTAAAACCAATTGGTTCCTACCTGTTGAAACTGGTTCTTACCGGTTGAAGAACAGCATCTTTTTCTGACTGATACATGGAGGGTATGACCTTGTCTAACCCTGACTCTGGCCGAATACGTATATATAGAGTTGCGCATTTTGGGTCAGATCAGTATTTCCGTATCAGCAGAAAATAGATGTTTGACTTTTCATTAAAGGTAAGAACTATATATGTCGTAACTTCTTTTAGGAATAAGTATTCTTAATATTTGAGATTTTAATGGTAACATTATGTTAGTAACATTGTTCACTTAATACTTTTATTTATAATATATTGTAATAGAATGTTTTATGTTTTAAAGAATTCATATTTAATTATATTTATGTAATTTTTATGGTAAAAATTGAATTTGCTACCAACTTCTTGTTTAGATTTAATATTGAAATAAAGTATTCTTTAAGCAAGAAAGAATAATATCTAGCAATATATATTCTAAATCAATTTTCTATTTTAAAATAAGTAAAATACATTTCTTTAAATTAATTGTTACATTAATTACAGTTATTACATTTTATACTTTGGCTATATTGAAATTGATCGAGAATTAACTATTTGTATAATATTCTAAAATAAAGAAGTTATACGAATGAATGAAGTGAAAGCTTAATAAGGAAAATATAATATGTATTTCATGAATTTTTTATTATAAGATTTTAGATGTGTTTCTAGAATGTAGTGATATATGTGTGTTGCTTATTTAAATAAAGTATTTCCGTATCAGCAGAAAATAGATGTTTGACTTCTCATTACAGCCACGATTCCGTACCTGATTCCCTAGACATTCCATCATCAGGTGACATTCTTTTTCTGGGGACTCATCCTTTTCCTTCTTCCTGAGTTCCCAGCATGTGTTTATGAGATCGAACTATAAATCTTCCCAGCAAATCATCTCATAAAAAATCAGCTGTCAACATATCAGAGGTAAATACGATATCAATAAACTGTTATATTGCAAATGGATCGTATTTGGCACGAGGTAGCCACAAACAAACAGTTTATTCTTTTCTTGTTGATGTTCCAACAGGTTCATTAATCACAGCGATGCTGACCGATCAATCCGGCAAACAGCTCAATCCCAGCAGTGATATTGTAACATACAATTCTGCATCTGCAGTCAGTTAACCGACGACAGTGAGCTAATTAACTACAGCTAGCTGACCACAATCAATTTTATCGGGCAGTTTTGTATAACAAAATAAAACAACGAAACATGTATCTTATAAAAAAAAAAAACTGCAGGAGGATTCTTTGGAAATATATTCTTTAAAATAGTTGAAAATGTACCTGGAATTGCTGAAAATAAACAATAATAAATAAATAATAAATAAATAAACAAATTATCGCGTTATACGAGTCAAAATCTTTTAGTACAGGTGTCACATTCGCATCGGGCACTGCAGTAGGACAAAAGACTGCTGCTGCTAAAATTAAGGGCTGGGTGCTTGGCGCGTAACCTATCGCTAGCAGTAAGGATATGAAACAAGTAATTTCTTAAATTGCACCAACATCATAACAGCTACCACGTTGATAAAACCGTTAACAATACTGCTATCTTCTGTCGAAGAAATTATTAGAAAATTGATAACAAAAGCGAGACTATGTTCAGACATTAGATAGTTCAGCAACACAATTTGAGTATGTGGAGTATCTCGATGAAAATTCAAACGCACCTAACAAGTTGGGCATACGAACCTTTAATACACATGACGAAAAAGTGTTTATGTTGTCGCACAAAGCCGTACTTAAAGTAGGAGATAAAATCGGAAGGCTGCTAGTCGATCTGTTGATGCTGCAGTTGCTACATTACTCGTTAATAACGGTTCGAGTTTAAAAGCGCAAGATATCAACTAGCAAAATAAAACTGTAAAATATATTTCTATGCACTTCCCTGTAGCAAGTACTATTATTAACCTTGTGTCTTTTAGCGAAAAGTACTTGAGATATGCTTTGGTTTAAAGATATTGGACCTGGCACAGCTGCTGTAGCTAATTTTCATTATAGATTAGCTAATATTGGTCTAGTTGTTGGTGGTGATGAAGACGCTGAGACTCTTGCTAATTAGAAACGCGTTGATAGCTTTTTGTAATGAGATTGGAACTATTTACTCCCCCAGCAGCTGATGCTAAAGCGGATGTAAACAAAAGCTCATTATGGTATTTCTTTCACTTCAGCTGCAACTTATGATGATGGCTATATTAAACGGCGAAAATTTACAGATAGCTCAAGTCAAATAATACAGAACAATATTTGGGTGTTTTTCTACTACAAATAGGTATTTCACGGTATCAAACATACATTTATAATTGACCAAGCAGATTAAAACGATTGTCTGATGAAATCTGCAGGTGTCGCTGATGCTCAATTTATAATTTTACATTTGGCACTTTGGATTAGTCGAATCGTTTCATTTATTTAGAACCTGAGGCAATGCTAACAGCCTATATCAAGAAAGTCATTTTTATGCAAACAAAATTTATCAAATACCAAATCCGACTAATAACACAAAGGCGAATACCAACAGCACCACCTCTCTTGTGGCCCAGTGATTAGAGCGTCCGCCTCAGATAAAGGAAGGTCGCGTGTTCAATTCCAGGCCGAGTCATACCAAAGACTTATAAAGATGGTACTAACAGCTGCCTCGCTTGGCGCTCAACATTAAGAAGTCAGTGTTAGGACTAGTTGGTCTGGTGTCAGGATCATGTAACTGGGTGGGACATCAAGCTACACGTCTGCGGTATGATACCTCAGTGGCAGATATCACTATAAACTGTCACACTGCATACATCGTAGCAATACGACTGACAAAAGTGTTAAAGCTAAGTTAAAAATCCTAATCACACACATACACACCCACACACACAACAGCACTGAGCGTAGAGTTACCAATTTGTATTTACTGTGATTCAGCGACAATACCGACGTATTAATAACTACAAAACAATTCTGTATTTGATAGTCCATATGTCAGAATAAATTCTAATAAATATCCCGAACGTGCAATCGAATGTGATTTTGGAGCTAACGAAAATAGAAACGTATCTCGTGCTTACATGTATCTCGTGAAAGCAATCCCAAAGTATCAGGATGGCGATCTCAAATTTCAATCGAAGAGACTAGAAAACTTGATCCGATATTTCACTTTGACGTATCAAAACACTCCGAACGTACCATTGAATCAACTTCAAATATTCAGGTTATATGGACACTATGAGGGATTGCACGAGCTGCTAATTATTACGCTAATGCACTAATTGTATCTGATATATTCTTAACGATAGATTCTACAAAATGAAGAATGACTATCCAGGTGCGAGATGCTTTACACTTGAAGTGATATATACTTTACAGCCCCCACAACAGAAACAACGAAAAACAATAGAATACTGCTAAAACGTGTTTGTGGTACCTGTGTCGAAAAAAAAAAAGACTGTTTCTAAAAACTGAACTAAACTGAGTAACTCACTCCCGGGAGATCATGTAATGCCAAGAATTCCTAATGCTATTACAATACAAATGCAGAGCATTTCATGCAAATGTAAAGATGGCTATGATCTGTGAATAGAGCAGGACAAAATAATAACGTACTGTTAGTGTTGTAATCAGCGGGCTGTAATCGAGTCCGCCTTAGATATTCGCTAATTACTGGCCAATTGCCACAGAAAGCAAAGGATGGATATTGCCACGTCATACGTACACAGTCCATGGAACAATTTGATGAAAATTCCGGGAGAAGAGCCTTATACTCAGATTGATACAGATGTGATGTCGTGACAACGAAAATGATAAACCTTGTTGTGATCGTGTTATGCCTTTCGAACTAACGGATATACAACCGAACGGAATACGAGAGCGAATGGATCGTAAACTAGTGCAAGTTATTATTGGAACAAAATATAAAGTCGGGCTCGGTGACACTGGATTGCAAAGCACTCTTGCACATGAACTGCACAAACTATATTTTAAAAATACGTTTACTCGACGAAAGGTTGTCGCAAACGCAGTCGACGACATTTGGGTTATAGATTTTGCTAAAATGTCAAACATTGCACAGTACAACAGCAACACAAGATACATCATGAACGTAGTTAATATTTTTAGTAAAAACGCGTTTAGCATACCTATTACAGATAAAACAGGAAAAACTGTAACTAACGTATTATTATCAACACGGTGTCTGGCACGGACCGCGAGCAGAATACAACCGGAAAACCAAATAACATTTGGACTCGTCAGTGAGCAAAGATTTTAAAAAGCAATTCGAGCCGTTTTTAAAGCAGAACAATATCGTCAAGTACGTCACTGGAAATGAAAGTAAAAGTGTTGATGTTGTGAGAGTTAATCGCACTATAACAGAAAAGATCTATCCGCAACTCATTGCTAAAAACTCTAATAGGTATATGTTGATGATCTGCCACGGATTGTATCCGATTACAATAACACTAAATGTAAAACACGGAATGTCGCCCAACGCAGCTGTTAATAATCCAATACTGGTGAATGAGAACATGTACAAGAGACACGAGTTTAAAGTCGGTGATCGTGTAAGAATTTCGTTAGTAAAGAAAACATTCGAGAAAGGATTTGATCCATATTGGTCTGAGGAAGTATTTGCTGTGGATGACATTTTAACAACAATATCTGTTACGTATAAGCTGAAATATCTAGTCCGCGATAATAATCACGGAGAAGAAATTACTGGAAGTTTATACGCACAGGAACTTCAGAAGACAGATCAGAATACATTCGTTATTTAGCGAGTAATAGCATGAAAGGTAAGCAAAGTTTGGTCAAATGGCGAGGTTATAATAACAGTTTCAATAGTTCGATACCAACTAGTGAAATTAAAAATCTATAATCGCTAACAATTAGATAAGATCACTATAAATCTTTTCGTATTTTAAAAGGACAGATTTACATTTCACTGGAAAGCAGAATCATATTAAATGTTGTCTTCGCGTGCAGTGTGCAAAGTACTGCATCAGGTTACAAATCTAACTCATACGGCATGATCGTAGTCGAATATGATAAGGAAATCTTAGACAAATCCATCAATTGCTACTTGACAAACAACGACGTAGTAATTATTTTAAACAGCAGGTGATTTGTATTCAAAGAAGATTATATCCCCACTTGTTTTTGATTGAGCAGATTTATAGTCTCATTCAACAACACATTTTCCTAACTTTGAGTCAATGTTAAAGTGTTTGAGAGATTATATTCCTGTTCAGCAGCTGATGAGATTGAAGGAACTGGCATGTCTTTGCTTGTGAAGAGTTGTTGGGTATTATAGGTCAAGCAGCTTTTCTAAAATTAATACCATCTCCCTTACCACGACGAACATTTTATTTTCTGTGAAACGAGATCAAGATTCTCGAGTCGGGTTTCAGTTTGAATACCGTCGATGTGGTCAATAACTGCTTGGAACAGACCCAGTCAATACCTCAAACAAAATCGATGTGAGAAATATTTAATATAGTCGGTTTTAGGTTCTCGTACTGTTACCAGTAAATATCTGCTACATGTATTAATGCTACTTCCAATAACTTTTCTCGTTTAAATATTTCTGATAATATCTCTTCTACCTCGTATTTATTATAAATCAGGCGTGGTTTACATTCGTCTTGCAAAAACAAATTGGCGATGTTATTATAGATTACCTGATCATTCACATGATAAACTCGTTCCGTCTGGAATGTTTTCGCTAAATACTGTCCAGATGAAATAGTATTATCTTCCGCTTTCACTCCAATTTTACAACCATCTGAAGCTGATACTCCGACGGAGTTTCTTGTTCGAATGTTTACCACCACTACGAGTTCATTGCCCGCAAACAAATTATATATTGGATACGTCCAAAATATCTCGGGACATTATTTATAGACGTTTCCCAAATCTCTAATTGACAAATTTTCATATCAAACTCAATTAAAGAAATGCAAAACTGTAAATATAGCGATGTTAAAACATGATGATATCGCAAAGAAAAGTTTATTTTCGACAGAAAGCTATCAGTCTAAAAAACTGTAACTGCATTTGCTGGGTTCGACAACAGCTGGCTTCGAATTTTAACTGGAAGAGATTTGATGTCGTTGTCAGATAATATTTTTCAGGAAATATGGAAATCAAAAATCGACGAGTACACAGCATCGGATCATGTTGGATATTTTATAAAATAACAAATATTATTTCACACTACGCTAATGTGTCGAGCTGCCAACTAAAATAAAAAAAATAAAAATGTGTGAATATCAAAAATAGCGACAGTTGCTTTCAGTGGGGTGTTATTGGCGTTATTAGTCACGATATAAAATCTAAACTGTAGTCGGAATGACTTTCCTGTTGCTGAGAATCAAATTCCAAAATTTGAAAAACAAAATCTCCTGTTATCAGTATTAACGTCCTCGGAGTATATGATGCATCACAAAAGATATATCCAATATATAATAGCGATCGATCATCACAGACAACAATATATTTACTATTTTATAAAATTAAATACGCGGGGATAAAGAAAAAAAACTTTAACGAGCTACTCGGAGGTCAGTATAACAAGCATGAGGAAAGGAAATATTTCTGTGTCAGATGCTTGTGCGGCTTAAGTCTCAGCAAGTACTTGGCATCTCGAGATTTGCTCTAACGTACAGCGGACATGTACGCTTGGCGAAGATGAAAATATATTACAATTTATAAACTACAGACACAATATGAAAGTGCTTTTTGTTATTTACGCAAATTTTCGATGACAATCGATATCTACAAGTATTTGGATTGCGTCAAAATCCAACTTGCTAAAATCAAAACTATCAGACTTTTTATAACCCAACGCAAGTGTATTAATTCCATCGGAGCAGTATATTTCATCACTAACTAGAAAGCTTTCCATGCCGTCTTTTCCTTGCCATGCAGTGCACGGTCAAATGCATCATCTCGAAGAGTTCACGAATCTACGGACCAACAAAGACACCTTCATTTATCTTTGATTCACTTAACCTTGGAAATTTTCCACGGAAGTACTTGAGAGGTTTTGTTTTGTCCATGGCCTTGACTATATTCTTCATCAGACCCAACTTGATGTGCAAGGTTGGAAACAAAATCTTCCTCGATTCAACAAGTGATGGATAATGAACACTTTTCCTTCCAAGCTCCAATGACTCTCGGAGTGGCCAATCTCTTTTGATGTAGTGGGAATCTCTCACACGACTATCCCATTCAAAGAGAAAACAGCAGTACTTTGTGTATTCACTCTACAAGAAAACTAGAATCTTTGAATTGCCAGAAAGCTGCCACTGATGTTTATCATAGTTTATGCACCTCAAAAGTTGTTTCATGTTTTCATGGGTTTCCTACATAAAAACTGCAAGACCAATTGGAATTGATGGCAAAACAGTACCATAATGCTGTACAACAGACAGATTCAATACTCGTCTTAGATGAATCAATGAACACACTCCATTCATCTGGATCATGAGCGATATGTAGCTACCACCACGCCATCGATGTTGCAGGCTACACGATCAACTTCCATGAGGAAGAATTGGACAAGTTTCATTTGATGGTCACGGAACATGGAAACCCGAAAATTTCATGCAGTCTACAGCAGTCTGGAACTCAACAGCTCTGCCTTATTCTTGGATAGTTCAAAATCCCTGACAAGGTCATTCAGTTCACCTTGTGCTATGAGGTGTGGTTCAGAGGAGGGGGGTGGGAGAACATATGGGTCATGTGACATTGATAGTTCAGAACACAAAGTTTCTTCTCTTTCTTGTCTGACTCAAGAACTATTCAAGTGCATCAGGAACCTGCAGCCTTTCTCTGTGGAGTACTGGGCGTATAGCTGATGGAATGTTTGGATAATGTACAGTCTACTTTTTCTTCTTTAACACACCTTTCCCAACTGGAGGCACCATGCAGAAGTAAAAACTGTTCTAATCTGTGGTGCTCTCCAAATCACTGGCACTGCAAAAGACATAGATTTCTTTTTCATGTTCAACCACTGGCTAAGATTTGTGGCACCAGTGTAACAAGCATATGTGTGGAGCAAACCTCTTGTCCTAATATCCAATTCTGCAGCCAAAATAAAGGTGAAAGGCTTTCTTAACAATAGTGGTTACACTGCGCTTTTGTTATGCAAAAGTCCCTTCACCACAAACATAGCAGAAGTTATCTGCTTTGTTCATACAAGTATGATGCATCTCTGTGTGATTTCTAGAGCTGATCGATGGCAATTTATTCAACATTGATGTAAGCTTAGCCTTAGTTATGATTGCATCATCCATGAGTTCTAGGAATACCATGATGCAATTAATATCACCGAGTTCTAGGAATACCATGATGCAATTAATATCACCGAGTTCTAGGAATACCATGATGCAATTAATATCACCGAGTTCTAGGAATAACATGATGCAATTAATATCACTGAGTTCTAGGAATACCATGATGCAATTAATATCACAGAGTTCTAGGAATAACATGATGCAATTAATATCACTGAGTTCTAGGAATACCATGATGCAATTAATATTTTAATACGAAACATGCTAATATAAGCACTAATTATTGCTTCTTCACACAAAGTGCATTTGTTATACTTTCATTAAGAGGGCCTCAAGGGAGAATAGTCCTTGACTAATGAGTCACCCTCTATAAATAAAGCATTATTATTATTATTATTATTATTATTAATATCATGTATGATGCAATACTAGCTTCTAGTGTACAGCAATTACTGTCCAAACCCAGTCATAAATTTAGTCATAGATCCAGTAAAAGATGTATTTTAGTCGTTCCGGATTTAAATAGAGATCCCTTCCCTTTCTAACTCACTTATCCTCCACCATTCAAGGGTCATAGATACTGACCCAGTACATATCTTGAAAACTAGAGCCAATTGACAATTTATTTTAAGCATCATTTTCGTTCTCAGTGACTCGGAATTAGTAAAGTTTGACTACATCTATTTTGGTAATAATTTGGCTTTAGGCCAGTGTAATTATTTAATTAATCACAAAATAATGACCGCTCTGGTGGCCGAGTGGTTTGATCACCTGCCTTAGATGCGGGAGGTTATGGTTTTGAACCCTGGCCAAGTTGTATTGAAGACTTATAAACATGGTACTGGCAGCTGATTTTCTTGGTGCTCAGCATTAAGAGGTTAGTGCGAGTACTGGTCAGAATGGTGTCAGGATAATTTGACTGGGTTGGACATGATGCCCCAGTGCTGGACATCTCTATAAACTGCCACAATGCAGACACCGTAGCAATAGGATTGAAAAATTGTTAAAGCTACGTTAAAAATCAAATTTACATGATAAAATATGTTGTTCCAATCTAAAATCATAATACCATACACATCAAATAAAGTTCTTAAATCGTCAATGATTGTATGTACTTTGATCTGTACAGACTCTGTACAGAAATTAACTAGGAAAGCATTAATCCTGCTTACAGAAATTAACTAGGAAAGCATTAATCCTGCTTACAGAAATTAACTAGGAAAGCATTAATCCTGCTTACAGAAATTAACTAGGAAAGCATTAATCCTGCTTACAGAAATTAACTAGGAAAGCATTAATCCTGCTTACAGAAATTAACTAGGAAAGCATTAATCCTGCTTACAGAAATTAACTAGGAAAGCATTAATCCTGCTTACAGAAATTAACTAGGAAAGCATTAATCCTGCTTACAGAAATTAACTAGGAAAGCATTAATCCTGCTTACAGAAATTAACTAGGAAAGCATTAATCCTGCTTACAGAAATTAACTAGGAAAGCATTAATCCTGCTTACAGAAATTAACTAGGAAAGCATTAATCCTGCTTACAGAAATTAACTAGGAAAGCATTAATCCTGCTTACAGAAATTAACTAGGAAAGCATTAATCCTGCTTACAGAAATTAACTAGGAAAGCATTAATCCTGCTTACAGAAATTAACTAGGAAAGCATTAATCCTGCTTACAGAAATTAACTAGGAAAGCATTAATCCTGCTTACAGAAATTAACTAGGAAAGCATTAATCCTGCTTACAGAAATTAACTAGGAAAGCATTAATCCTGCTTACAGAAATTAACTAGGAAAGCATTAATCCTGCTTACAGAAATTAACTAGGAAAGCATTAATCCTGCTTTCTTTGGCAATATTTGAAGAGGTCTTTCCCAAACGTATCAGTATTTGCTGTGAAAAAAAATATCCAATCTTTCCGTTATTGGTGATAATCGAAAGTTCAGTTTCATCCAAACAAATCTAACCTAACCAGTATATATTTTATACTGTTTATTCCTTTCCCATTCAAAATCTTTCAATCTATTTCCAAGTCACATACATTTTTCCCTAACATACATTACTCAATCGAATGTCACTACGGTAAAGACACAAGTCTTGCAAGCAAACAATATTCCTTAACATACATTACTCAATCGAATGTCACTACGGTAAAGACACAAGTCTTGCAAGCAAACAATATTCCTTAACATACATTACTCAATCGAATGTCACTACGGTAAAGACACAAGTCTTGCAAGCATATATTATTCGTACATACATGTACTAGAAGTATTATAATCGTATCAGAAATTATGCTTTACAGGGTCTTATTGAAAGAAAAATTCTCTTAAAGGGACCGACACTCAACTGTTCGAAAAGAATTGTAGGAATTATAATAAGTTTGTTTCTTTCAACCTGTTTTTTTTAATTTTTTTTTATATGAATGAGCATTGAATTAAATTCATCTCTAATTCTCTTGAGAAAATCCAACATGTATAAATCTGGTACCATTTGTTTTTAGTTAAATAGTTTATAACACAAACACAGTACAAAAATCAGTCATGACCTTTGATCTTGAGGTTTATATCAATTTAATCATTAGATAATATTATAGTGGGAAAAACATGTTACTAAATGGGCACCATTCAAGGTATTATATATATATATATATATATATATATATATATATATATATATATATATATATATATATTGGGATTTGATGAAAATCTATTCACATTTGCTTGTTCCAGCATATTCACAAGTGATCACAAATATAAACCAGCTGCCAAGACCTTTAATCTTGACACGAATATCTGAGTCTTGACTTCAGACTTGTATTTAAAAAAACAAACACCTGCCGTAGAGTCCAATTAAAAAAAAGATTTAATAGCTAAACCCTTAGTTTTCTGAAGAAAACAAAATTCTTCACTGCATTCAAAATGATGACTATAAACCTTACCTGAAAACCAATTAACCTTTGTAAATGATTTTACCCACCTGACTAAATAGTAAAATACCTGAAACAAGTTATTTTACTAACACAACATATACAATTACAATAACACAGACAAGAAAACATATTCTATGTTTATAATAAAACAAGACAAATCAGAAACATTAAAAGACAAACTACAATTTATGCAACTTGCAGATATACAATCAATTTTTAAAAAAATATAATAAGAATAAAATGTATATACATACATTATACATCACGAATTACTTACATATAGCCATATATGTGAGGATATGAAAAACTAAAGTTTAAAAATAAATTAATAAAAAGAAGAAGCTGTAAGGGAGCAAAATGCAATCCATACAAAACTCTGTAAAATTAGATAAATACAAAAATGACTAACACGGACCACTCAACTAAAAACTCGAAACACATTTACACTCAAGACTTTAACCAGGTTCAAAATCATCCTGCTGAATTCTTTAAAGCCCCCGTGTTTTTCTCAAATAAACTGACTTAACTGGCTGTTAAAATTTTTAGTGAATCAAATTTAAAAAACAGCTTGCCATACCATTACAAATGGTATTATTCATTGTAGCCAAATTTTGATTGCTGCTATTATAGTTGCATTGATAATATGTGACCAGACAATTAAAGTAATGTGTTTTCTTGCAAAGTAATTTATATACTGCAGTTACCTGACATCTTGATATATTATTATGGAATTAAGAAAAACTTTTTAAAAGAGAATCCTAACTTGATATCCTATTATGGAATTAAGAAAAAACTTCTTAAAAGAGAATCCTAACTTGTATTACAATTATTAAGACCCAATTTTTGTGCCATATACTGGTTTTTCCTCCATTTTCTAATAATTTTCCTTTCTAAAGATATGCCAAATAATGGGTCAATACCTAAAACCTGACTTGTAAAGTGTCTATAGGTCATTCATTTATTCTGTGTATTAGTGGACAAAAAACATTCATGCAAGACGTTCAATTGTTTTTATCCTTCCCCAAAGATACTAGATATTTGACTGACTTTATATATATATATATATATATATATATATATATATATATATATATATATATATATATATATATATATATATATATGTATATATATATATATGAAATGGATATATATTACTTATATAATTGTAAATATTTAGTCAAGATTCACAAAATGGAAAAACTCATTTGAGGTGGAAAACTCTTTAAGATTTTTTATTGTAAATATTTGGTCAAGATTCACAAAATGTAAAAACTCATTTGAGGAGAAAAACTCTTTAAGATTTTTTATTGTAAATATTTGATTAGTTGTTGGCAACCTAAGGAACATATTCCAACATGCCCGACTCTTTTGGAAAGTTTTGAATTGCATTCATTAAATGGGATGAATAAGACTTGGCACACAGTACCAGAGTGTGAACCTGGTGCAGCAGTTCTAAAATTGACAAATCTTAGGTACTATATTGTGGCATGAGTTAGTTGCATCAGAATTTACTCCAAAAAATTTTAACACTCCAATCATCAATTTTACACACACAACCACATGTTTTACCGAAATTATCAAACAGAACGAACAGCATTGTTACTCGAACATTTAATAAAAAATATCATGTAGTTTAAACTTTTGTTCCATGTCACAAGATGAGCTATAGTAGCTTTGTTCATAATGTATTTGGATCCATGGGTCGCAGATTTCAATTCATGTCCTGGCAGTCAGGATTGGCTGCATAGTGTGTCCTTGGGAATGGCATTTATGTCTCTGGTGTGATATAGACAATGTGTTACATGGTAACATTAAAAGTAACAAAAATAAAAACCTATATTGCAAGTTTGAAATTTCCATAGCGATATAAACAGTCTGAATAATGAGGGCTCTGACATCTAATATTAGCAATAAATATATATCAATAACCATTCAACAAAAAAATGAAAAAACATATATAAAATTAAGTCTGCAATTACAGCTGAGAAAGAAAACATTTAGACTGTGGACACAATAACTGTGGGTTTTATTTTCTAACAAGATTAAAAACTTGGATCACAGTCATTGCTCAATAACCTTGACAATGTCTTACCAAATTGTGAGATCAGACAGCCACTAATATGCATGATATATTTCTTTTCCGGACACTTTCTTCTTTATATGAGAATGACTTTCAGCTAAAGATGAGATGAAGGACAGTGAAGTGATAAGAATTTGAATTTTAACTTGTTATATAGTACCAAATCCCCTTGAATGATTATAAAATGTTTCTGACAAAGTCTGACATATTAATGATTAGTATTTATTAGAATTTGTCCAAATGATCAACTGACAAATGTTGATACTCTTACTTACAGAAGACACCCATACACCTTTCTGACCACAATAAAGGCTTAGAGACAGAAGAGAAGTTTTACAAGACATCTGATAATTAAATGCTATTAATATTGACCAGGTAACTACAAAAAGCATATAATAAAAATGAATGTGGCAAATATATTCAAAATTTAACTTCAAACTGACACTGATTATGTAAAATGTAACTCACATATGCTGGCACAAATTCCACATGCCTATTAAAGAGAAGACATATCTTCACTAGCCAAGGTTTTCATAAGTTAACCTATCTATACCCTGGTGGACCAATCAGATATTTCAGTGTTTTGTCCTAGCAACATCTATTGGATCTCACGAGTTGCCTCCCATAGTATGGAATAGTGGAAAAAGTTGTGCATTGTACATCTGTAAATGGTGGGGAATTGACTTTAAAAGGATATTTTGCAAGTTAAAATCAAAAGCATGACTACATACCTCAGAGAAGTCATTATAGGTGTATATATTATGTAGAGGATGTATTTGTACAGATATGGCCTGGCAGTGCTTATTTATTAGTCCATTCCAGTTAACCAAACACGTAGGGACTGTTCAAATTTTAACAACTTGATTTTGATTGCAATGAAATTCGCAGACCCAAAACACTGAAGTATATAACAAATCCATCTATGTGTGGATACATGAACGTATTGGACCCTTTGCTATCGAAGATATCCTGAAGTGTGTACAAATCAAATCAGTTTTGGTTTGGGTACTGAAAAATCTTATGCCTTAATAGTTTTAGTAAGTACTCATTCTTACAAATTATCAACCATTAAATAAAACCAAAACTAATTGGGAATGACACTAATTCTGCTTATTGCTTATGTAATACTTTTCCTGAGATAATTTTCTAAAAGAATTCTTAGCATTGGGAAAATTGCCAATTAAGTAAAGAAAAGTCAAAATACTATCACTATTCAAATCCTATATGAAGCACTATTAAAGTTTTTAACTCTCATACCATATAAAAACTCACTCGTAAGTCATTTCCAACTACAAACTGCAAAAACCCAGATGTGCCATTACTTTATGCACCAGCAGATCTGGGTCTGTGCAGTTTGTTAGAAGTAATCAGCAGAGCATACAGCATATACTCTGGTCGGCAGATACACTATGCTATGGCACATCAGGGTCTACACTATTTGCAGTTTGATGTAACCTTTAAGTTAGTATATATGGCATGCATTATTGCATACCATATGTACCCACATACAAGTTGGATCCAAATGCAAACTGCTTAGAGGCAGATCTACCAACATAATGCACTGGCAGATCTGGGTCCATGCAGTTAGTCAAGAATAACAACAACCCTGATCAGCTGGTGCATTATGTGATGGCAGATCAGGATCTACATTGTTTGCAGTTGGACTTGTCTTATAAGTATATACAATAAGTTTTTAACAGTCTCTCATCACATCATACATAAAATATATTACATGCCATTTCATTCCAATGCATTTGAACACTTTACACACAGCAATAGCTGTACACTGAATTGATTCCTTTTCAAAACACTGTACACATGAGTATGGTAGCCAGAGTACCTGAACAACCTTTCAACCATTTATCTCAGCCATGAAATTGATGAACCCATGTGACCCAACTTTAGTGAAATGCATATTCTCTCTTGTAAATAATACATTATTAACCTGAATTCATACAGTTATGCATCAAGAGACGTGCCGCTAAAATAATCAGCATGAAGATATGGAGAAAACAAACAAAAAGGATGCTCAATCTACTGGGTTCATGCAGACATATTCAACGACTTCTTCCCAAACTCTTCCTGGGCCATTTCGCTAAACTCAAGGACTGCAATATCAATGAAATGAAACTTTATCGATTGTGTCATGTTCTAATCAAGTGTTATGAATCGGTGTTCAGTGCTCAAAGAAATTAGCAGTTATCAATTTTTTGACTCCCATCAGAAATTCCATGACTTTTATAAAATGATGCAAGGTTTTGAAAGATTAATAGACTTATTAATAAGGTCCTTGAAATTTCATATTTAAATTCCAAAATGTTTCCAGCGTTCCAGGACCCACGTGAACCCAGACATAAGGAAGGACTGTAAACTTTGGACATTTAACTTAACATGAACTTTAGAACATGGTTATACAGACTAAACTTAGGTATATAACAGCAAAAACTATTCAAACTGTTTGAATGGAAGATTCAAAGAGCGTGATTAGACTTGAAAAGTTCCTTTGTAAAGCGGCAACCACTTAACTAAATGTCAGAGACATTCTGCAGTAATCTTCTGCATATTTATTACAAGTGATTAGATATGTATCAAATCTATGGCATCAAGCAGAATCTATTGCAAATGATTTTACTTTTAACTCTTCATTCTTGACTGACACAATCATATTTGGCAATTTAGAAATCTTAAACACAATGTTTACTCCCATGTTATTCAGCATCAAAGCCTTCAAAAGTCTTATGCAAGAAATAGCTTTAGACCTTGACCTTTCTGGATATAAATCTCATTTTGTTTACGTTCTTGCCACTTGCTAGCTGTACAGTTACTCCTCAAGAGTAATTTCCCCTTGATACATTTCCATAATATTATACCAAAGTTGCCATTAAGGAAATGATAACTGAAATCTGTATTTAAGTAATATAGACCACATTACAAATGAGTATATACAATAACAGCAATACAGCTGTGAGTAAGAAAGAGGTAACTAAATGCTTTTATCTGTAGAGAACTCATATAATTGAGTTAGGGACCCTTGTTGCCTTGTACATCATGTATGCCTGACAATAATCTCACTGCAATAATACTTAAAATCTTCTGCCACTTTTCAGTTAAAAGATAATCCAAAGTACACTTGTAACTGACAATAAACTAATGTATCTTTGCATCCATCATTGCTTATTTGGTGTCTTATAATGTCTTTGCCTTCTGGAACAGTTCATCAATAAATTTCTGCAACAGAAGGAAAATGAATTAAATTCATTAATATACATAACATAAAACTTAAATATGTAATTAAAATCACATGCCTTCTGATTACTCATAAATACATAAATATTTATAAAATAAAAAGATTTAATTTTAAAAATGGGCCATGGAACACTGTATATTTTGTAAACCATGTCAGGATTTAACTACATAACGTTTAGAGAAAACATATGGCTGTGCACACTGAAGCCACCAATGGAAAAAACTGACACCTAAATCTATTGAATGGTACTAAATTAGTGACAGGTGCCTATGAATCAATGCACATATTGGTAACACCTGAACAGCTAATCACTAGCAACAATAATTATACTAAATTGTAACTTAAATGTGTACAAGTATGCATTGTGAATTATGCAAGTCTTCATTGAAAACTAGACCTTGCTACATAGCTCTATATTGACAATGTTTTAATACTTACATCTATCACTGCCTGAGGTTGAGGTGCTTTTGCTAGACACTCCTGAAATTAAAGTAGAACATGATGAGTTTCAATACAAAGTTGGATCAATTACATATAAAAAAATTGTCAAGAAAACTTTCCTTAATCCTTAATGATTTTCATTAAAATATTAAGTACATGGATGTGACCAATACAGTATTTATCAATTCATATATAAACTGTAACACTGTCTCTCTATAAAGACTTTTATTATAATACATTTTCTATGACAGTGGAACCTGTCTTGAAAGACCACCCCTTCTGCCAAAACATAATGGTCTCTCATAACAGGTCATGACACTATATAATCAATAAATCTGTACATGGAGAACCTGATCTCTCAAGACTGATGGTCTCCCATAGCAGTGATCTCTCAAGACAGGTTTTACTGTATAAGGCAGTTCCTTGGGTCCCATTTGAAGTAAATGTTTATCATGTACCTTATTCAAAAGTAGCATCACTGTAATGTGGCATAATCAATGGAGCCCATAAACTGTATTATAATGTGGAGTACTGCATGTATACCTCATTATATGGATGTCTCACTCTTTGCCTTCCATTGTTATAAAGCAGTAATATGCAACTACCTCATAATATGGTAATTTCACTGTATGGTGATATATTCCATAACTCTTAACGACAACATTCCTCACTGCCATCTCACCTCTGTCTGCATGGGTTCGAGTCTAAGATCCAGCTAATGTAGTTACATGAGAAAGCTTGCCAGTAGCTTCTCGTGGTTCGTGGTTCTTTCCGGAGGTATTCCCCGGTTCTTCCTCCACCAGTAATACTGGCCGCCATGTATAGCCTATCATCATAGAAGGGTATGACCTTGTCTAACCTTGTATCTGGCCGCGAACGTATATATAGAAATGCGCGAATCAGGTCAGATCAGTTATACGCATTAGACAGAAAACTACGAACTCTACAACCCGGTCGAGACCAGTTCTAACAGGTAAAAACCACCTTACTTACGTCATAAGACTCAATTCTGTAATCATCTACACCGGCCTTAACGACGTCAGACCAAATATGGATATCCGTTAGTTGGAAGCCATCTTGTTTCAGAAGTTTCTTAGAGAGGAAAGTTACTCGATCTTCATTAACCGAATTGAACCTTTGCCAATCAGTAGGTCAGAGACATATTTTTACTAATGAAACCTAGAACTTATAGCTGAGCAGGCAAAAATCCATGTATTATGGTATACAATCTTACAAAACACTGTACATTAGTTATTTTTGCTGATGTTAGGGAGTATACTTATACACACTGCCTTTTTTACTACACTTGTTTAGCAACCTTTTCTATTCTGTATAGTTGTACTTCAAAAACAAGTGAAATTACCTTTAATATATTTTAGAATATAAACAAATAAAACATTAATTTAATACAATTCAAAGAAAATATCAATCTTTATTAATTTTACTAAAACTTTAATCCTAACAATTTATATGTCTTTTTTTTACATTTAATGCTTGAAAGTTTAGAAGCTTAATTATTCTTGTATGTGTGTCATTAGTGACCGTCGATTCCTTTCAGTTGACAGTGTTATAGAAAGTAGTGAATGGACGCCGTTAACTAACAAAAGATCCAGTGATATGACGCAAACTACTAAATCCAGCACATAAGGAAATGAAGAACTTTCTCGAAGCGGTTGACATCAGTAGCGTACTAAAATCGGAAATTTATGCAAATATATTCATATTAAGAAAGAAGCACTGAAAGCGACTCGCATAGCTGGATATGCGCTTATCTGATTTTAAAAAGTATAGCTACATAATAATAATTGTATCGTTAAAATGTATTATTATCACGCAGCCGTGGTGATGAACGATAAACGAAGACGTAGCCACCTGAACGAAAATTGCTTTGATTGATGTATTTATTGGCTGAAAGTACAGAGTAGAACACATTCAGTGGAAAGTTTATTTATTTAAATTTCAAGCCCTGTTTCTACAATTTTTGGTACATTTTAATATCTCTTCACTCATCGATTGTGCTATCACGTAGCAGTATAGCCATGGTCAGCATCTGTAAACTATGATGAAAGAACACACTCGTGGCCATGGCATCCACAGAAGAATGCTTGGTTAGAACAAATATTGGATCCTAGCGGTTCACAAATTCCTGAAGGAATTAAAAGAAGTACACGTTAATTACTTTAAGATTTGACACAAGAGAACTGAGGTGGTTTGTTAATTAAGATGCTGGTCTAATGACAAGAAATAATCAGGGTTGATTACTGCTGCTAAATCATCATTGATCGACTAATATAGTGTGTCATCATTACCATTGTTTTTGTAACAATGATGCGCTTAATATGTATTACGTCATTGAATATTTGTTAATGTTTTTTAATATTTACGGTATGAACTCTTTTGAAAATTAACGACATGTAAAAAAAGAGTCAATATTAGTGTTATTAGTTTGTAATCAACATTCTATTGCAACGTTTGAAGCTTTATACGTAGTTATGTGTTCTCAAAAAGTCAGTGGAAATTATGTACTAAAATATTCTGATTTATAGTACCCGGATGTCCGGTGGCATTATGATCCGGAGCATCGCCGCCTTTGATCCACCTGCAATGCGAGTCTCCCAACTCGTCGCCATTCGTCTTGCCGTCACCGTCAGAATCCTTCATGCAAAGGGATCGGGTCCACGTATGGTTAGCAGCCGCAAAATCCTAGCAGAATAGAGGACGTTTTGAGTGAAATAATGTATGAGAAACAATGTTACTTCTTTAAACAAAGCTACATTACCTGATCCCATATTCAAATAAATTGTTAACAATATTACTAATGAGATTTAAATCCCTTTGCGTTTAATATATAAACATTCTCTCCATTCTGTTCCTTTCCCATCTCAACGGACAGTGGTCACTGTAATACATATATTAAACTGGGGATATATTTAATTCATTGTTGTTGATATTGAATGTGTCATGCAAAATCTTGCCCAAAATGATTTTTAAATATTGTTGCAAGTCAGGGGTCTTTACTTGACTGAGCGGTTGTCAAACTTTGGCGCGAAGTCATGAGTTTACCCCGAATTTACAAAGACTTCCATACAACTTCAGTTGTAAATTAGAAGCCCGACGTGTCAGTTCTTAAGATAAATGTTATTCTCATCAATGCGAGACTACATATCTCTAACCTGACAAATGTCCATAAACTGCACATCTGCATGGTTTCTCTACATCATGTTCACATCTGCATGGTTTCTCTACATCATGTTCACATCTGCATGGTTTCTCTACATCATGTTCACATCTGCATGGTTTCTCTACATCATGTTCACATCTGCATGGTTTCTCTACATCATGTTCACATCTGCATGGTTTCTCTACATCATGTTCACGCCGTGAAAACAATACAACTCTTCCCTAATACAGAGAACTATTTTAACTCAGCCACCTTAGACCAGTTAATTTATGGTTTCCAGTCCCTTTTTATTTATTACTTTGTGTAATTTAATGGTTTCATACCTAAATACTGCTATTGCAGTCATATCACCAACGTATACAACTACATTTTACTAGGGACTGCATTATTCCAGAGACATTACATTCGGTTTTGACCTGAATTCACTACCAGTGAACCATGGCATCATGGAAACTCACAGATGCTTCACTTCGTGACGTTTACACCTAGTAATTGGTTAATTATTTTGGGCCAAGGAATATTTCCAATCCAACGACTTCCAATAATCACACGAGTAATAACACAAATCTAAGAATGACTTAAACATGGGCGCTATAACCAAATTGATGACAATATGTTTTCAGTTTAATTAAATATGCCAAGCTGTTTTCAACCTAGGACTAATACCAGTAGCCTAACTTCGTGGACGGGATACTAACATGACCCTTTGTCATGTACACATCGTATGACTCAGATGAGAATCAGTTATTTTTACTCTCAAGAACTAAAAATAGAAAGATGTTTATAACAAAGCTCCATAATGTCCTTGGAATCAACCAATCATTTTAAAAGCTTGTTTACAACTCTGAAGCCAGGTCAGAAATGAGGTCAACATCTTGTGTTTATTTGTAAAGTACAGGTCATCTCCCAATGAATGAATTTTAAACTTAAAATGTCAAATTTGAATCTGACAAACAAACAATTAAAATAATAATAAATGACTTAAATCAAATATACGGAACACAACATTGTTTGTAGCGTGTGCTGAGAAACACAGGACATTCCTTAAATTTGAGATATGTTAAGAAGTCAGTCGATAATAAATATCACACTACCATTTTACTAAATTGATGAATGAATGAAAACAATGAACATATTTCACATAGAATGTATGGTGTTCTTAATTATCCTTGTTTTTTGTTTTCCTTTCCTTCTGTGTGTATAGGAGATTGTGTGATTTTATTTCCCTTCCCTTCTGTTTTGATAGGAGATTGTGTGGTTTGTTTTCAGGGCCACTCACATACCTCGAAAAGATATTAGCTTTCTTTGTCTCTATTTCCCTTGTCGCTATCCAGTCCCAAATACAAATAATATTCCCCATGTTCAATACCCCTTGTCGCTGTACAGACCCACCATGTTAAATTCCCCTTGTCGCTATACAAACTCACCATGTTAAATTTCCCCATGTCGCTATAGTGCCCCACGACCTTTGTCGCTATAGTGTCCCACGACCTTTTTTTTTACTAGGATTTCCATTGTCGCTTTAAATCTTGTCGCTATAGTGTCCTACGACCTTTTTGACTGGATTTCCCTTTGTCGCTATAGTGTCCCATATTACTACTTACATATACCCAATCAAGATAGATTCTAAATAACATTGATTTGGTAATGATCTTTTTTGTATTTGCATTCTAAAAAACATTGACTGATATTGATCCACGGATATAGAATCTAAATACCAGTGATCTAATATTGATCCTTGGATATAGATTCTAAAATACCATTGATATGATATTGATCCTTGGATATCAATTCTAAATACCATTGATCTAATATTGATCCTTGGATATGAATTCTAAATACCATTGATCTATAATTGATCCCTGGGTATGCTTGCCAAGAACAAGACAAAGTTGTGACAAGAATACGGCCTGAATAGTTACGGGCTTGCCAGTCTCACTTTATTCGTGACAGAAATCTAATAAATGTTATGCCGCTAAGGCTCGAAATCTTTTCCTAATCTTTCTTTCCTAATATAATTAGATATCGTAGTTCTCTTTATTGAATGCATAATGTTTGGGAGTGTTTGTAAATCACGTTTGACCCAAAATTTAATATCGCCCTAATAATTTTCGCAAGACTGTAGAAAGTTTAAGATTATTTTAGGCAAAAGAGATGCATGTCTAGTTTTTTTGAAAGCTCTCTGAACGTGCAAACCCAGCATAGAATTCCTATTATTCAAGTAACATGTACATTTTAAGTTGAAACATCAGCACATCCTTAAATGTGCCTAAGGCCAAAACATTAATAATAATAATAACAATAATAATAATAATAATAATAATAATAATAATAATAATAATGAGGACTTTGTATAGCGACTAATCTTTAGAAGCTCTAAGCGCTTTACAACATCTATAATGATATGACTATATATGAAACATTGAATGAAATTGTTTCGAACTATTAAATCGATTCTTGCTATCTGTACAGTCAAATTATTAAACGCTTTCATTTATTATTCTCGATATTTCCTGCAACAAACTCAGATATAATAATGAAACGCAAGGCGTGGCTTGTTTTTTTGATGTTGTTGTTTGTAGTTATTTCATGATTGATAATCCAGAACGATGTGTGTGATAGTTGAAAATCCAACATGATTCGTGGATGAGAGTCATGCCCGCCTTTTCCTCTTGTCATGCCATATTTTCCTCTCAACGACATTTAAATGTTTTGTATATTGTCATCTGCAACAATAACACTGGAAGAATTGTGATTGATTACTTACCTTTCCGAATGGGTTCTTATCTTGGGTGTAATTTGTTGGACTGTAATGACCAACAGGTGCCCATATTGGACCTCCATCAGTTCCGTAACACATATTCGGCACACTATACCCATTTGGGATCTCGTTCCTGTAAACAGAATGTCCATATATGGTACCAACGATGGCCACAATAAGCAAACTTAGCATCGTGTCTTGAGGAATATATCTCGCAGACTTTCGGGCGAGAAGTTCTTGATATTAAAGAGCATGGAGTTGATTTTATAATACTGGACGGTGACGGTATATGCATTTACTAATTACTTGTACCGTATATGCCATGCCACGCAAAGTTTTCCTGCTGTTGTGTCAACCATGCCAGAAAATTTGTCTTTTTATTACTGTATAAGTTTCATGTATAAACTGCCTCCTTTTTTTAATTTTTTGCATTGAGATCAACAAGGGAGATTTGTGTCACCAACTTACTTTGTAATCTAGGTGATGATGGTGATTTTTAGCTATGGAAAGCCATTTTGGAAATGACTTAATGACTCTCACCGAGTATTTATACAGATATATTTTAGCAATCGGCTTTACAATCCCGCTACTACGTTAGGCCATGTCATTGCTGGTGATGAAATCGACGCCATCATCCTGTCAGTATGTTTTATCGAAGATGTTATTGACCCTAAGCATGTTCGTTAAATTTATTTTAAATGCCATGATTAAATTTGGATAATGTTTTATGAGAAACTTGAACCAGGAAAAGCATTATGAAATCTGTACTCTCGATTTGGTTTTACTGAATGAAATTTAACAATTTTAACACGAGAGTGGAATACACCTTGGCCTTTTCACCAATGACTGAAAAGTACATGGTACGCTGCAGAAAAGCATGACATGTCTCAATTAGATTGGAAGATACTAAAAAATTAAACATAATTTTTCACGTACCGGAAACGTTGTTACAAATATATTTTAAATTGTGGCTTCATTTAGGATAAAACAATGCACTCACAGACTTTGAGAAGACTTACAAAAATGGTACTAACAGCTGCCTCGCTCGGCGCTCAGCATTAAGAGGTTAGTATTAGGACTGGTCGGCCTGGTGTCAGGATAATGTGACTGGGTGGTGAATCATGCTGCATGTCTGCGGCATGATGCCTTACTGCTAGACATCTCAATAAACTGCCTGACTGCAGACATCGTAGCGATATGAATGAAAAATTATTAAAGCTACGTTAAAAATCGTAATCACACACATACACACGCACGCACACACACTTTGAGAGATTAACTCAAAATAAATCTGTCAATCTGGTTCTTTATTTCAGTCTGTTTGGTAAATTAATGCATGAGGGTCTTTATGGTATGTGAAGGAACAGTGCATAGGTCAACATAAGATAATGAAACAATCGCAATCTCCTCAAGTTGTCTTTGATCAGGGGGTTTCTCAGCCAAACCATATTTTTGAACTTGGACGACATCCGGTATTTTATCGCTCTGAGACCCCCCCCCCCCTTTCCCACGAGTTAGTTTAAACAAAATACGAAAACAATGTTGATGAGACAACAGCGTCGATTTCATTATCGATTACCCAATTCGAGGACATATCACGGAAATCATCATAGTCGTCAAAGACAAATATGGTTGGCTCAGAAACAATCCTCTTATATAAGACTACTGCGATTTTTATTTTATATTTCACACAAAATTTTACACAGGCACTTGTCGAGATATTTTGTAAGTCGCAGCTTTTACTATTATGTAACTCTCATCATCACGACAGAACAAATACAAATTAAACTTACCACTGATAAGAGAGGCAGGTTCTAGCATTTTGATAAAATTCCACGTTAGACGCAGTTTATCGACAGAACAGCTTTTTTTTTTAGCTCGTCGTCAACTGTGATCTTAGTATTTTTATTCTGATATATCAGAGTGTAAAGATTTTCAATAACCCCAGAGAGCGAATCTGTAACACAAGCAAGCTTACTAGAATACTCTGACTCTTCCTTGCGAATCGTCAAGCATAATCGTCATATGCTTAACTCGGAAAAAATTATTTTCATCTATAGCGTAGTGTCTTCTACTGTAATATCTTTCATTCATTTTCATATTTCACACAAAAGTTACCAATCCTTTTTATTGGAATATCACAAAATTGTACAATCCTTATTTTTGAAATGCACGAAAATTTACTGAATATCGATTTTCGTATTTCACAACTCTGTTCGGTATCATATAAACAAGCCAATGGTCTTTGATTCGCAGTTCCTGTATGAGATCTAACAATGTAAACTTCTCATCTCTGAGATATGCTCCCAGATGATTGACAATTTTGTTGTAGGTCGCTATTGCTATTTTACAAGACATATTTTTGTTCTCGTATTTTGGCTCGATCAATTCGTTTATTGCCGATAGAGTTATACCTACCCCTGACACCATTGGGAACAATAGATTTGCGGTTGCTCATGCTGATGCTAATCTCGATGTTGCAACACATTAATGTAGTTCAGCACGCGTTTGTATGTAATATTTTCTCGCGCGTTTGACGCAAAAATGTTTTTATGGTAATATTTGTAGTATTTGATCAGCTCAACCCTGTCGTTGTCATGGAGACCTGAGTGAAATCAATAATTTATTTTTTTGTCATTATGGAACTGTTTTTGTTTTTATTTCAATTGACGTAGTCATGGTAACAGCAGCCTTATCAACCAAAACACTAAATTTACTATTAATAGCATCAGCAAGAAAACCTATGTACTTATCATATACTTCAGATGCGACATCATTGTATCTTCTGTTTGTTAAAACTTTACAATCTGAGGCTGAAAATGGAGGTACAAAATTTGTTGGTATTTCAGTAATATAATTGACTCTTAGTCTTACACGATAAATATCTTGTGTTTCATCGATATAACTAACAACATAACAGAACTGTAGCAATTAAAATATTTAAATGCTAGATATTGCTTGGGAATTGCATGCTATTGCAAACTAAAAATAAACCAGCGAATATCCGCTTCTTCTACATTTATCGCATTGGGTATCCAACATCCAATTCTTTGATATTTCTGTATTATCTTGCTTCTGTCAGTAACTTATCAGCTTCCTTTTTAAAATAGTTTTTCAACGCAACTTGTTTAGAATTATTATATTTTTCATAATCTTTATTTGTTCTAGGTTCTACAGTTGTAATATAGGCAAGTTCTTGATAAAATATGCCTCGTTCAACACCATCATATGACTTAGTTATATGATGAATTAATGATACTGCGATTAGTGCAGAAATAATGTGATATATGTTATACTTTTTTTTTTTTATCACCGGTAAGAAAGTCTACTAGAATTAGATATACTGTTGATAGCTGGTTAGTATAAACACGATTATCTACCATTTCCAACAACGTCTTTTTGTCACATTAGTCCTAACCGAAAACACGAAATATTCGACGTTTAGCAAATGGGCCTTTGAGCTTTAGGTCTTTTAAAACTTGATAATTTCAGCTAGTTTATCAAGCTCATCGGGAATCCTTTCTAGCTGCTCTTATTCTGGCTTTTATACACCATGAAACTTTGTTTTTAAGTTAAATGTATCGGTCGGCAAAAGATTATTTTATAGTTAAAGCAACGTAGGTAACAGCAACTTTTCAACGCTGTTCAACACAGACACTTACAGGACAGTATTTACTAGTTATATCAAAGTCTCTGCATATTTTAGTTAAGGGCCTTTCATTCCTGCAACAAAGTTGTCACTGTTCTTATTTAAACCAGGTGAATCTAAAGTTTCTTTTTCATTTGAGCAATTATATTCATTGCTCTAGCTTCATCAACACTCCGAGTCTTGCAAATCGACATCAGCTATATCGATCTCCGTTTTCGGGTTTAGTATCAAATTATAAAACATTTACGACTCTGGTCGATGGAGGATCAACATACATACTATATTGCAATCACATTAAATCATCAACGGTATAAATAAATAAAAATCTTCAAACCTGGGTAAGGACCTTCAGCTTTATCAACATAAATTCGAAAATAATGTGTGGTTACTTTAGGATTAGGAATATGTTACCGAGAAGTGCTAACATAATTAAGCCTCAGCAGTAATTTTACTTGATGATGATGCACTTATTTCAGCGTCCACGTATTGTTTCTTTGTAAGATCTGATGCGGAAATTACATTATACGACGATGTGATTTTGTTAGCGCCCGTGTTTAACGAACGTGTCATCGTATCACCGGATGTTAACATAAAATTGTCCTTGACAAACTTTACATTTGTTTTTTGTGTTGAGCATCTGATTAACGCACCAAAGTTTGCGTAATAACTCATAATTTTTTTTTACTGAACGATAAAATTTAACTTTTACCGCATGATAAAAGTTTGTTTTATAAATTGGATTTTAAAATAGAATGAGTATAATAAATTTTGAAACGCATGGATTAATCAAAGACCAACACAGTTGCGACCACCAGATTGTCAGTATCTGATAGTAGGATGAATATTGGATCGGGCAAAATAAACCTTCTGATGATCTGCTACTAAACGACCTCTTCAACAATGACTGAGTTCATATTTACACTATAAATTCACAGCAGGATAAACACTTATGGTAGTGAGTACAAATGAAACACTAAAATGATCTGGTGGCGATATTCTTTAAATCATAAAACAACATAAAGATCTCATTTCAGATGCCGAGCTAGATTCAGACGAGTATAAATAAAATGTGTTAAATAACATTCCGCTTAGCAACAGCGAGATGGACAAGATATGTTATTTTACATTGTCGTACAACAGATAATGTAATGCAGTGTATCTAGCACAAGGTTTCTATAACGTTGATAGAGTTATCAGGTGAAATACTTATTGTTTTATATTATTCACTGGACTCAACAACATTGACTTACAAAATATTCCACGAGAGCAGTATGGAGATGTATTAATAGACACATTTGTAGAACTCTATCATGACGCAACTGGCCAAGTAAAGCACAATTTATATTTATTTGATATGCTAGCACGAGATTGAAATCACATGTATAGATCATTTTTAGATTGTTAGAGCACTTAAGAAAAATGTTGAACAAAAACGCCGCGGACAACAACAAACAGCAGAAGAAACTACTGAACTCTTAAGACCTGTGACTAAAGCTGTACTTGGCAAACAACCATATATTTCTGCGGTATAACCTGAAAATATCAAAAAGTTAAAAAAGGATTACTTTGAATACTCAAAGAAGAGCAGAAGAAATTTATCGAAAAAATAGTAGTTCCTAGTGCGCTACAAATTTAATATCTGAATCAATACAACGTCAGGAAGTATTATCAGGGAACAATAAGTTCTTACTGATATCATAAAATATCTGCAAGAGATTCAATATCATTAGAAGATTTCAGCAATTGTTTTAGAGATTACATTCCTGTTAATCAACATAACATTTATCAGATTCGCAAATGGCTAGCAGATAAATACCATAATTGTATTGATAATCTGGTAAATAGTCGAAATATAGGATTAAAAGCTGAAAATAAAAATGACAAGACTTAAACAGAAGCAGAATTTTTAAATTCGCGTGATAACAGCAGCGGTATTTCGACGGATAATGTTGAGCTCATTCCAAAACTATTACACATTATGATGAAGAATAACACTAAAATACAACTTGTTCATTGATCACAGTAAACAAAATACAATCGGATCTTTATTCAGATTCCATAAACAACAGTATCGATCTGCAACATGTTTAACAAATACAGTATGATAGTAAATCTGTTAGGACAGAATTTTTAGTAAAATTAATAAGATTGCCATTTTCTTTGAATTGTATTAAAGTAATGTTTTATTTATTTATATTTAAGTAAGTTTCTAAAATATATTAAAGGTAATTTCATTTGTTTTTGTAGCACAACTATATAGAATAGAAATGGTTGCTGCGTAAGTGTAAAAAAGGCAATGTATATAGCCATACTGCATAAGACCGATAAAAATAACTAAGAGCTTTGCTAATGTACAGTGTTGTGTGGAAATGTATAACGAAAAAACATTATATATGCCATTTCGCCAATCGGCTTGAACTTCTAGGTTAAATCAGTAAAAATATATATTCTGTAACCCAGACATTGGCGAAAGTCCAATTCGGTTAATAAAAGTGGAGTAACCTTTCTCTAAACAATTGCTAAATGACACAAAACAAAATGGCTTCCAACTAACAGATATCCATATTTGGTGTGACGTCGCCAAACGAATATAAATAAACCACAAGACTAAGTCTTATGACGTAAAACCAATTGGTTCCTACCTGTTGAAACTGGTTCTTACCGGTTGAAGAACAGCATCTTTTTCTGACTGATACATGGAGGGTATGACCTTGTCTAACCCTGACTCTGGCCGAATACGTATATATAGAGTTGCGCATTTTGGGTCAGATCAGTATTTCCGTATCAGCAGAAAATAGATGTTTGACTTTTCATTAAAGGTAAGAACTATATATGTCGTAACTTCTTTTAGGAATAAGTATTCTTAATATTTGAGATTTTAATGGTAACATTATGTTAGTAACATTGTTCACTTAATACTTTTATTTATAATATATTGTAATAGAATGTTTTATGTTTTAAAGAATTCATATTTAATTATATTTATGTAATTTTTATGGTAAAAATTGAATTTGCTACCAACTTCTTGTTTAGATTTAATATTGAAATAAAGTATTCTTTAAGCAAGAAAGAATAATATCTAGCAATATATATTCTAAATCAATTTTCTATTTTAAAATAAGTAAAATACATTTCTTTAAATTAATTGTTACATTAATTACAGTTATTACATTTTATACTTTGGCTATATTGAAATTGATCGAGAATTAACTATTTGTATAATATTCTAAAATAAAGAAGTTATACGAATGAATGAAGTGAAAGCTTAATAAGGAAAATATAATATGTATTTCATGAATTTTTTATTATAAGATTTTAGATGTGTTTCTAGAATGTAGTGATATATGTGTGTTGCTTATTTAAATAAAGTATTTCCGTATCAGCAGAAAATAGATGTTTGACTTCTCATTACAGCCACGATTCCGTACCTGATTCCCTAGACATTCCATCATCAGGTGACATTCTTTTTCTGGGGACTCATCCTTTTCCTTCTTCCTGAGTTCCCAGCATGTGTTTATGAGATCGAACTATAAATCTTCCCAGCAAATCATCTCATAAAAAATCAGCTGTCAACATATCAGAGGTAAATACGATATCAATAAACTGTTATATTGCAAATGGATCGTATTTGGCACGAGGTAGCCACAAACAAACAGTTTATTCTTTTCTTGTTGATGTTCCAACAGGTTCATTAATCACAGCGATGCTGACCGATCAATCCGGCAAACAGCTCAATCCCAGCAGTGATATTGTAACATACAATTCTGCATCTGCAGTCAGTTAACCGACGACAGTGAGCTAATTAACTACAGCTAGCTGACCACAATCAATTTTATCGGGCAGTTTTGTATAACAAAATAAAACAACGAAACATGTATCTTATAAAAAAAAAAAACTGCAGGAGGATTCTTTGGAAATATATTCTTTAAAATAGTTGAAAATGTACCTGGAATTGCTGAAAATAAACAATAATAAATAAATAATAAATAAATAAACAAATTATCGCGTTATACGAGTCAAAATCTTTTAGTACAGGTGTCACATTCGCATCGGGCACTGCAGTAGGACAAAAGACTGCTGCTGCTAAAATTAAGGGCTGGGTGCTTGGCGCGTAACCTATCGCTAGCAGTAAGGATATGAAACAAGTAATTTCTTAAATTGCACCAACATCATAACAGCTACCACGTTGATAAAACCGTTAACAATACTGCTATCTTCTGTCGAAGAAATTATTAGAAAATTGATAACAAAAGCGAGACTATGTTCAGACATTAGATAGTTCAGCAACACAATTTGAGTATGTGGAGTATCTCGATGAAAATTCAAACGCACCTAACAAGTTGGGCATACGAACCTTTAATACACATGACGAAAAAGTGTTTATGTTGTCGCACAAAGCCGTACTTAAAGTAGGAGATAAAATCGGAAGGCTGCTAGTCGATCTGTTGATGCTGCAGTTGCTACATTACTCGTTAATAACGGTTCGAGTTTAAAAGCGCAAGATATCAACTAGCAAAATAAAACTGTAAAATATATTTCTATGCACTTCCCTGTAGCAAGTACTATTATTAACCTTGTGTCTTTTAGCGAAAAGTACTTGAGATATGCTTTGGTTTAAAGATATTGGACCTGGCACAGCTGCTGTAGCTAATTTTCATTATAGATTAGCTAATATTGGTCTAGTTGTTGGTGGTGATGAAGACGCTGAGACTCTTGCTAATTAGAAACGCGTTGATAGCTTTTTGTAATGAGATTGGAACTATTTACTCCCCCAGCAGCTGATGCTAAAGCGGATGTAAACAAAAGCTCATTATGGTATTTCTTTCACTTCAGCTGCAACTTATGATGATGGCTATATTAAACGGCGAAAATTTACAGATAGCTCAAGTCAAATAATACAGAACAATATTTGGGTGTTTTTCTACTACAAATAGGTATTTCACGGTATCAAACATACATTTATAATTGACCAAGCAGATTAAAACGATTGTCTGATGAAATCTGCAGGTGTCGCTGATGCTCAATTTATAATTTTACATTTGGCACTTTGGATTAGTCGAATCGTTTCATTTATTTAGAACCTGAGGCAATGCTAACAGCCTATATCAAGAAAGTCATTTTTATGCAAACAAAATTTATCAAATACCAAATCCGACTAATAACACAAAGGCGAATACCAACAGCACCACCTCTCTTGTGGCCCAGTGATTAGAGCGTCCGCCTCAGATAAAGGAAGGTCGCGTGTTCAATTCCAGGCCGAGTCATACCAAAGACTTATAAAGATGGTACTAACAGCTGCCTCGCTTGGCGCTCAACATTAAGAAGTCAGTGTTAGGACTAGTTGGTCTGGTGTCAGGATCATGTAACTGGGTGGGACATCAAGCTACACGTCTGCGGTATGATACCTCAGTGGCAGATATCACTATAAACTGTCACACTGCATACATCGTAGCAATACGACTGACAAAAGTGTTAAAGCTAAGTTAAAAATCCTAATCACACACATACACACCCACACACACAACAGCACTGAGCGTAGAGTTACCAATTTGTATTTACTGTGATTCAGCGACAATACCGACGTATTAATAACTACAAAACAATTCTGTATTTGATAGTCCATATGTCAGAATAAATTCTAATAAATATCCCGAACGTGCAATCGAATGTGATTTTGGAGCTAACGAAAATAGAAACGTATCTCGTGCTTACATGTATCTCGTGAAAGCAATCCCAAAGTATCAGGATGGCGATCTCAAATTTCAATCGAAGAGACTAGAAAACTTGATCCGATATTTCACTTTGACGTATCAAAACACTCCGAACGTACCATTGAATCAACTTCAAATATTCAGGTTATATGGACACTATGAGGGATTGCACGAGCTGCTAATTATTACGCTAATGCACTAATTGTATCTGATATATTCTTAACGATAGATTCTACAAAATGAAGAATGACTATCCAGGTGCGAGATGCTTTACACTTGAAGTGATATATACTTTACAGCCCCCACAACAGAAACAACGAAAAACAATAGAATACTGCTAAAACGTGTTTGTGGTACCTGTGTCGAAAAAAAAAAAGACTGTTTCTAAAAACTGAACTAAACTGAGTAACTCACTCCCGGGAGATCATGTAATGCCAAGAATTCCTAATGCTATTACAATACAAATGCAGAGCATTTCATGCAAATGTAAAGATGGCTATGATCTGTGAATAGAGCAGGACAAAATAATAACGTACTGTTAGTGTTGTAATCAGCGGGCTGTAATCGAGTCCGCCTTAGATATTCGCTAATTACTGGCCAATTGCCACAGAAAGCAAAGGATGGATATTGCCACGTCATACGTACACAGTCCATGGAACAATTTGATGAAAATTCCGGGAGAAGAGCCTTATACTCAGATTGATACAGATGTGATGTCGTGACAACGAAAATGATAAACCTTGTTGTGATCGTGTTATGCCTTTCGAACTAACGGATATACAACCGAACGGAATACGAGAGCGAATGGATCGTAAACTAGTGCAAGTTATTATTGGAACAAAATATAAAGTCGGGCTCGGTGACACTGGATTGCAAAGCACTCTTGCACATGAACTGCACAAACTATATTTTAAAAATACGTTTACTCGACGAAAGGTTGTCGCAAACGCAGTCGACGACATTTGGGTTATAGATTTTGCTAAAATGTCAAACATTGCACAGTACAACAGCAACACAAGATACATCATGAACGTAGTTAATATTTTTAGTAAAAACGCGTTTAGCATACCTATTACAGATAAAACAGGAAAAACTGTAACTAACGTATTATTATCAACACGGTGTCTGGCACGGACCGCGAGCAGAATACAACCGGAAAACCAAATAACATTTGGACTCGTCAGTGAGCAAAGATTTTAAAAAGCAATTCGAGCCGTTTTTAAAGCAGAACAATATCGTCAAGTACGTCACTGGAAATGAAAGTAAAAGTGTTGATGTTGTGAGAGTTAATCGCACTATAACAGAAAAGATCTATCCGCAACTCATTGCTAAAAACTCTAATAGGTATATGTTGATGATCTGCCACGGATTGTATCCGATTACAATAACACTAAATGTAAAACACGGAATGTCGCCCAACGCAGCTGTTAATAATCCAATACTGGTGAATGAGAACATGTACAAGAGACACGAGTTTAAAGTCGGTGATCGTGTAAGAATTTCGTTAGTAAAGAAAACATTCGAGAAAGGATTTGATCCATATTGGTCTGAGGAAGTATTTGCTGTGGATGACATTTTAACAACAATATCTGTTACGTATAAGCTGAAATATCTAGTCCGCGATAATAATCACGGAGAAGAAATTACTGGAAGTTTATACGCACAGGAACTTCAGAAGACAGATCAGAATACATTCGTTATTTAGCGAGTAATAGCATGAAAGGTAAGCAAAGTTTGGTCAAATGGCGAGGTTATAATAACAGTTTCAATAGTTCGATACCAACTAGTGAAATTAAAAATCTATAATCGCTAACAATTAGATAAGATCACTATAAATCTTTTCGTATTTTAAAAGGACAGATTTACATTTCACTGGAAAGCAGAATCATATTAAATGTTGTCTTCGCGTGCAGTGTGCAAAGTACTGCATCAGGTTACAAATCTAACTCATACGGCATGATCGTAGTCGAATATGATAAGGAAATCTTAGACAAATCCATCAATTGCTACTTGACAAACAACGACGTAGTAATTATTTTAAACAGCAGGTGATTTGTATTCAAAGAAGATTATATCCCCACTTGTTTTTGATTGAGCAGATTTATAGTCTCATTCAACAACACATTTTCCTAACTTTGAGTCAATGTTAAAGTGTTTGAGAGATTATATTCCTGTTCAGCAGCTGATGAGATTGAAGGAACTGGCATGTCTTTGCTTGTGAAGAGTTGTTGGGTATTATAGGTCAAGCAGCTTTTCTAAAATTAATACCATCTCCCTTACCACGACGAACATTTTATTTTCTGTGAAACGAGATCAAGATTCTCGAGTCGGGTTTCAGTTTGAATACCGTCGATGTGGTCAATAACTGCTTGGAACAGACCCAGTCAATACCTCAAACAAAATCGATGTGAGAAATATTTAATATAGTCGGTTTTAGGTTCTCGTACTGTTACCAGTAAATATCTGCTACATGTATTAATGCTACTTCCAATAACTTTTCTCGTTTAAATATTTCTGATAATATCTCTTCTACCTCGTATTTATTATAAATCAGGCGTGGTTTACATTCGTCTTGCAAAAACAAATTGGCGATGTTATTATAGATTACCTGATCATTCACATGATAAACTCGTTCCGTCTGGAATGTTTTCGCTAAATACTGTCCAGATGAAATAGTATTATCTTCCGCTTTCACTCCAATTTTACAACCATCTGAAGCTGATACTCCGACGGAGTTTCTTGTTCGAATGTTTACCACCACTACGAGTTCATTGCCCGCAAACAAATTATATATTGGATACGTCCAAAATATCTCGGGACATTATTTATAGACGTTTCCCAAATCTCTAATTGACAAATTTTCATATCAAACTCAATTAAAGAAATGCAAAACTGTAAATATAGCGATGTTAAAACATGATGATATCGCAAAGAAAAGTTTATTTTCGACAGAAAGCTATCAGTCTAAAAAACTGTAACTGCATTTGCTGGGTTCGACAACAGCTGGCTTCGAATTTTAACTGGAAGAGATTTGATGTCGTTGTCAGATAATATTTTTCAGGAAATATGGAAATCAAAAATCGACGAGTACACAGCATCGGATCATGTTGGATATTTTATAAAATAACAAATATTATTTCACACTACGCTAATGTGTCGAGCTGCCAACTAAAATAAAAAAAATAAAAATGTGTGAATATCAAAAATAGCGACAGTTGCTTTCAGTGGGGTGTTATTGGCGTTATTAGTCACGATATAAAATCTAAACTGTAGTCGGAATGACTTTCCTGTTGCTGAGAATCAAATTCCAAAATTTGAAAAACAAAATCTCCTGTTATCAGTATTAACGTCCTCGGAGTATATGATGCATCACAAAAGATATATCCAATATATAATAGCGATCGATCATCACAGACAACAATATATTTACTATTTTATAAAATTAAATACGCGGGGATAAAGAAAAAAAACTTTAACGAGCTACTCGGAGGTCAGTATAACAAGCATGAGGAAAGGAAATATTTCTGTGTCAGATGCTTGTGCGGCTTAAGTCTCAGCAAGTACTTGGCATCTCGAGATTTGCTCTAACGTACAGCGGACATGTACGCTTGGCGAAGATGAAAATATATTACAATTTATAAACTACAGACACAATATGAAAGTGCTTTTTGTTATTTACGCAAATTTTCGATGACAATCGATATCTACAAGTATTTGGATTGCGTCAAAATCCAACTTGCTAAAATCAAAACTATCAGACTTTTTATAACCCAACGCAAGTGTATTAATTCCATCGGAGCAGTATATTTCATCACTAACTAGAAAGCTTTCCATGCCGTCTTTTCCTTGCCATGCAGTGCACGGTCAAATGCATCATCTCGAAGAGTTCACGAATCTACGGACCAACAAAGACACCTTCATTTATCTTTGATTCACTTAACCTTGGAAATTTTCCACGGAAGTACTTGAGAGGTTTTGTTTTGTCCATGGCCTTGACTATATTCTTCATCAGACCCAACTTGATGTGCAAGGTTGGAAACAAAATCTTCCTCGATTCAACAAGTGATGGATAATGAACACTTTTCCTTCCAAGCTCCAATGACTCTCGGAGTGGCCAATCTCTTTTGATGTAGTGGGAATCTCTCACACGACTATCCCATTCAAAGAGAAAACAGCAGTACTTTGTGTATTCACTCTACAAGAAAACTAGAATCTTTGAATTGCCAGAAAGCTGCCACTGATGTTTATCATAGTTTATGCACCTCAAAAGTTGTTTCATGTTTTCATGGGTTTCCTACATAAAAACTGCAAGACCAATTGGAATTGATGGCAAAACAGTACCATAATGCTGTACAACAGACAGATTCAATACTCGTCTTAGATGAATCAATGAACACACTCCATTCATCTGGATCATGAGCGATATGTAGCTACCACCACGCCATCGATGTTGCAGGCTACACGATCAACTTCCATGAGGAAGAATTGGACAAGTTTCATTTGATGGTCACGGAACATGGAAACCCGAAAATTTCATGCAGTCTACAGCAGTCTGGAACTCAACAGCTCTGCCTTATTCTTGGATAGTTCAAAATCCCTGACAAGGTCATTCAGTTCACCTTGTGCTATGAGGTGTGGTTCAGAGGAGGGGGGTGGGAGAACATATGGGTCATGTGACATTGATAGTTCAGAACACAAAGTTTCTTCTCTTTCTTGTCTGACTCAAGAACTATTCAAGTGCATCAGGAACCTGCAGCCTTTCTCTGTGGAGTACTGGGCGTATAGCTGATGGAATGTTTGGATAATGTACAGTCTACTTTTTCTTCTTTAACACACCTTTCCCAACTGGAGGCACCATGCAGAAGTAAAAACTGTTCTAATCTGTGGTGCTCTCCAAATCACTGGCACTGCAAAAGACATAGATTTCTTTTTCATGTTCAACCACTGGCTAAGATTTGTGGCACCAGTGTAACAAGCATATGTGTGGAGCAAACCTCTTGTCCTAATATCCAATTCTGCAGCCAAAATAAAGGTGAAAGGCTTTCTTAACAATAGTGGTTACACTGCGCTTTTGTTATGCAAAAGTCCCTTCACCACAAACATAGCAGAAGTTATCTGCTTTGTTCATACAAGTATGATGCATCTCTGTGTGATTTCTAGAGCTGATCGATGGCAATTTATTCAACATTGATGTAAGCTTAGCCTTAGTTATGATTGCATCATCCATGAGTTCTAGGAATACCATGATGCAATTAATATCACCGAGTTCTAGGAATACCATGATGCAATTAATATCACCGAGTTCTAGGAATACCATGATGCAATTAATATCACCGAGTTCTAGGAATAACATGATGCAATTAATATCACTGAGTTCTAGGAATACCATGATGCAATTAATATCACAGAGTTCTAGGAATAACATGATGCAATTAATATCACTGAGTTCTAGGAATACCATGATGCAATTAATATTTTAATACGAAACATGCTAATATAAGCACTAATTATTGCTTCTTCACACAAAGTGCATTTGTTATACTTTCATTAAGAGGGCCTCAAGGGAGAATAGTCCTTGACTAATGAGTCACCCTCTATAAATAAAGCATTATTATTATTATTATTATTATTAATATCATGTATGATGCAATACTAGCTTCTAGTGTACAGCAATTACTGTCCAAACCCAGTCATAAATTTAGTCATAGATCCAGTAAAAGATGTATTTTAGTCGTTCCGGATTTAAATAGAGATCCCTTCCCTTTCTAACTCACTTATCCTCCACCATTCAAGGGTCATAGATACTGACCCAGTACATATCTTGAAAACTAGAGCCAATTGACAATTTATTTTAAGCATCATTTTCGTTCTCAGTGACTCGGAATTAGTAAAGTTTGACTACATCTATTTTGGTAATAATTTGGCTTTAGGCCAGTGTAATTATTTAATTAATCACAAAATAATGACCGCTCTGGTGGCCGAGTGGTTTGATCACCTGCCTTAGATGCGGGAGGTTATGGTTTTGAACCCTGGCCAAGTTGTATTGAAGACTTATAAACATGGTACTGGCAGCTGATTTTCTTGGTGCTCAGCATTAAGAGGTTAGTGCGAGTACTGGTCAGAATGGTGTCAGGATAATTTGACTGGGTTGGACATGATGCCCCAGTGCTGGACATCTCTATAAACTGCCACAATGCAGACACCGTAGCAATAGGATTGAAAAATTGTTAAAGCTACGTTAAAAATCAAATTTACATGATAAAATATGTTGTTCCAATCTAAAATCATAATACCATACACATCAAATAAAGTTCTTAAATCGTCAATGATTGTATGTACTTTGATCTGTACAGACTCTGTACAGAAATTAACTAGAAAAGCATTAATCCTGCTTACAGAAATTAACTAGGAAAGCATTAATCCTGCTTACAGAAATTAACTAGGAAAGCATTAATCCTGCTTACAGAAATTAACTAGGAAAGCATTAATCCTGCTTACAGAAATTAACTAGGAAAGCATTAATCCTGCTTACAGAAATTAACTAGGAAAGCATTAATCCTGCTTACAGAAATTAACTAGGAAAGCATTAATCCTGCTTACAGAAATTAACTAGGAAAGCATTAATCCTGCTTACAGAAATTAACTAGGAAAGCATTAATCCTGCTTACAGAAATTAACTAGGAAAGCATTAATCCTGCTTACAGAAATTAACTAGGAAAGCATTAATCCTGCTTACAGAAATTAACTAGGAAAGCATTAATCCTGCTTACAGAAATTAACTAGGAAAGCATTAATCCTGCTTACAGAAATTAACTAGGAAAGCATTAATCCTGCTTACAGAAATTAACTAGGAAAGCATTAATCCTGCTTACAGAAATTAACTAGGAAAGCATTAATCCTGCTTACAGAAATTAACTAGGAAAGCATTAATCCTGCTTACAGAAATTAACTAGGAAAGCATTAATCCTGCTTACAGAAATTAACTAGGAAAGCATTAATCCTGCTTACAGAAATTAACTAGGAAAGCATTAATCCTGCTTACAGAAATTAACTAGGAAAGCATTAATCCTGCTTACAGAAATTAACTAGGAAAGCATTAATCCTGCTTACAGAAATTAACTAGGAAAGCATTAATCCTGCTTACAGAAATTAACTAGGAAAGCATTAATCCTGCTTACAGAAATTAACTAGGAAAGCATTAATCCTGCTTACAGAAATTAACTAGGAAAGCATTAATCCTGCTTACAGAAATTAACTAGGAAAGCATTAATCCTGCTTACAGAAATTAACTAGGAAAGCATTAATCCTGCTTACAGAAATTAACTAGGAAAGCATTAATCCTGCTTACAGAAATTAACTAGGAAAGCATTAATCCTGCTTACAGAAATTAACTAGGAAAGCATTAATCCTGCTTACAGAAATTAACTAGGAAAGCATTAATCCTGCTTACAGAAATTAACTAGGAAAGCATTAATCCTGCTTACAGAAATTAACTAGGAAAGCATTAATCCTGCTTACAGAAATTAACTAGGAAAGCATTAATCCTGCTTACAGAAATTAACTAGGAAAGCATTAATCCTGCTTACAGAAATTAACTAGGAAAGCATTAATCCTGCTTACAGAAATTAACTAGGAAAGCATTAATCCTGCTTACAGAAATTAACTAGGAAAGCATTAATCCTGCTTACAGAAATTAACTAGGAAAGCATTAATCCTGCTTACAGAAATTAACTAGGAAAGCATTAATCCTGCTTACAGAAATTAACTAGGAAAGCATTAATCCTGCTTACAGAAATTAACTAGGAAAGCATTAATCCTGCTTACAGAAATTAACTAGGAAAGCATTAATCCTGCTTACAGAAATTAACTAGGAAAGCATTAATCCTGCTTACAGAAATTAACTAGGAAAGCATTAATCCTGCTTACAGAAATTAACTAGGAAAGCATTAATCCTGCTTACAGAAATTAACTAGGAAAGCATTAATCCTGCTTACAGAAATTAACTAGGAAAGCATTAATCCTGCTTACAGAAATTAACTAGGAAAGCATTAATCCTGCTTTCTTTGGCAATATTTGAAGAGGTCTTTCCCAAACGTATCAGTATTTGCTGTGAAAAAAAATATCCAATCTTTCCGTTATTGGTGATAATCGAAAGTTCAGTTTCATCCAAACAAATCTAACCTAACCAGTATATATTTTATACTGTTTATTCCTTTCCCATTCAAAATCTTTCAATCTATTTCCAAGTCACATACATTTTTCCCTAACATACATTACTCAATCGAATGTCACTACGGTAAAGACACAAGTCTTGCAAGCAAACAATATTCCTTAACATACATTACTCAATCGAATGTCACTACGGTAAAGACACAAGTCTTGCAAGCAAACAATATTCCTTAACATACATTACTCAATCGAATGTCACTACGGTAAAGACACAAGTCTTGCAAGCATATATTATTCGTACATACATGTACTAGAAGTATTAGAATCGTATCAGAAATTATGCTTTACAGGGTCTTATTGAAAGAAAAATTCTCTTAAAGGGACCGACACTCAACTGTTCGAAAAGAATTGTAGGAATTATAATAAGCTTGTTTCTTTCAACCTGTTTTTTTTTATTTTTTTTTATATGAATGAGCATTGAATTAAATTCATCTCTAATTCTCTTGAGAAAATCCAACATGTATAAATCTGGTACCATTTGTTTTTAGTTAAATAGTTTATAACACAAACACAGTACAAAAATCAGTCATGACCTTTGATCTTGAGGTTTATATCAATTTAATCATTAGATAATATTATAGTGGGAAAAACATGTTACTAAATGGGCACCATTCAAGGTATTATATATATATATATATATATATATATATATATATATATATATATAATTGGGATTTGATGAAAATCTATTCACATTTGCTTGTTCCAGCATATTCACAAGTGATCACAAATATAAACCAGCTGCCAAGACCTTTAATCTTGACACGAATATCTGAGTCTTGACTTCAGACTTGTATTTAAAAAAACAAACACCTGCCGTAGAGTCCAATTAAAAAAAAGATTTAATAGCTAAACCCTTAGTTTTCTGAAGAAAACAAAATTCTTCACTGCATTCAAAATGATGACTATAAACCTTACCTGAAAACCAATTAACCTTTGTAAATGATTTTACCCACCTGACTAAATAGTAAAATACCTGAAACAAGTTATTTTACTAACACAACATATACAATTACAATAACACAGACAAGAAAACATATTCTATGTTTATAATAAAACAAGACAAATCAGAAACATTAAAAGACAAACTACAATTTATGCAACTTGCAGATATACAATCAATTTTTAAAAAAATATAATAAGAATAAAATGTATATACATACATTATACATCACGAATTACTTACATATAGCCATATATGTGAGGATATGAAAAACTAAAGTTTAAAAATAAATTAATAAAAAGAAGAAGCTGTAAGGGAGCAAAATGCAATCCATACAAAACTCTGTAAAATTAGATAAATACAAAAATGACTAACACGGACCACTCAACTAAAAACTCGAAACACATTTACACTCAAGACTTTAACCAGGTTCAAAATCATCCTGCTGAATTCTTTAAAGCCCCCGTGTTTTTCTCAAATAAACTGACTTAACTGGCTGTTAAAATTTTTAGTGAATCAAATTTAAAAAACAGCTTGCCATACCATTACAAATGGTATTATTCATTGTAGCCAAATTTTGATTGCTGCTATTATAGTTGCATTGATAATATGTGACCAGACAATTAAAGTAATGTGTTTTCTTGCAAAGTAATTTATATACTGCAGTTACCTGACATCTTGATATATTATTATGGAATTAAGAAAAACTTTTTAAAAGAGAATCCTAACTTGATATCCTATTATGGAATTAAGAAAAAACTTCTTAAAAGAGAATCCTAACATGTATTACAATTATTAAGACCCAATTTTTGTGCCATATACTGGTTTTTCCTCCATTTTCTAATAATTTTCCTTTCTAAAGATATGCCAAATAATGGGTCAATACCTAAAACCTGACTTGTAAAGTGTCTATAGGTCATTCATTTATTCTGTGTATTAGTGGACAAAAAACATTCATGCAAGACGTTCAATTGTTTTTATCCTTCCCCAAAGATACTAGATATTTGACTGACTTTATATATATATATATATATATATGAAATGGATATATATTACTTATATAATTGTAAATATTTAGTCAAGATTCACAAAATGTAAAAACTCATTTGAGGTGGAAAACTCTTTAAGATTTTTTATTGTAAATATTTGGTCAAGATTCACAAAATGTAAAAACTCATTTGAGGAGAAAAACTCTTTAAGATTTTTTATTGTAAATATTTGATTAGTTGTTGGCAACCTAAGGAACATATTCCAACATGCCCGACTCTTTTGGAAAGTTTTGAATTGCATTCATTAAATGGGATGAATAAGACTTGGCACACAGTACCAGAGTGTGAACCTGGTGCAGCAGTTCTAAAATTGACAAATCTTAGGTACTATATTGTGGCATGAGTTAGTTGCATCAGAATTTACTCCAAAAAATTTTAACACTCCAATCATCAATTTTACACACACAACCACATGTTTTACCGAAATTATCAAACAGAACGAACAGCATTGTTACTCGAACATTTAATAAAAAATATCATGTAGTTTAAACTTTTGTTCCATGTCACAAGATGAGCTATAGTAGCTTTGTTCATAATGTATTTGGATCCATGGGTCGCAGATTTCAATTCATGTCCTGGCAGTCAGGATTGGCTGCCATAGTGTGTCCTTGGGAATGGCATTTATGTCTCTGGTGTGATATAGACAATGTGTTACATGGTAACATTAAAAGTAACAAAAATAAAAACCTATATTGCAAGTTTGAAATTTCCATAGCGATATAAACAGTCTGAATAATGAGGGCTCTGACATCTAATATTAGTAATAAATATATATCAATAACCATTCAACAAAAAAATGAAAAAACATATATAAAATTAAGTCTGCAATTACAGCTGAGAAAGAAAACATTTAGACTGTGGACACAATAACTGTGGGTTTTATTTTCTAACAAGATTAAAAACTTGGATCACAGTCATTGCTCAATAACCTTGACAATGTCTTACCAAATTGTGAGATCAGACAGCCACTAATATGCATGATATATTTCTTTTCCGGACACTTTCTTCTTTATATGAGAATGACTTTCAGCTAAAGATGAGATGAAGGACAGTGAAGTGATAAGAATTTGAATTTTAACTTGTTATATAGTACCAAATCCCCTTGAATGATTATAAAATGTTTCTGACAAAGTCTGACATATTAATGATTAGTATTTATTAGAATTTGTCCAAATGATCAACTGACAAATGTTGATACTCTTACTTACAGAAGACACCCATACACCTTTCTGACCACAATAAAGGCTTAGAGACAGAAGAGAAGTTTTACAAGACATCTGATAATTAAATGCTATTAATATTGACCAGGTAACTACAAAAAGCATATAATAAAAATGAATGTGGCAAATATATTCAAAATTTAACTTCAAACTGACATTGATTATGTAAAATGTAACTCACATATGCTGGCACAAATTCCACATGCCTATTAAAGAGAAGACATATCTTCACTAGCCAAGGTTTTCATAAGTTAACCTATCTATACCCTGGTGGACCAATCAGATATTTCAGTGTTTTGTCCTAGCAGCATCTATTGGATCTCACGAGTTGCCTCCCATAGTATGGAATAGTGGAAAAAGTTGTGCATTGTACATCTGTAAATGGTGGGGAATTGACTTTAAAAGGATATTTTGCAAGTTAAAATCAAAAGCATGACTACATACCTGAGAGAAGTCATTATAGGTGTATATATTATGTAGAGGATGTATTTGTACAGATATGGCCTGGCAGTGCTTATTTATTAGTCCATTCCAGTTAACCAAACACGTAGGGACTGTTCAAATTTTAACAACTTGATTTTGATTGCAATGAAATTCGCAGACCCAAAACACTGAAGTATATAACAAATCCATCTATGTGTGGATACATGAACGTATTGGACCCTTTGCTATCGAAGATATCCTGAAGTGTGTACAAATCAAATCAGTTTTGGTTTGGGTACTGAAAAATCTTATGCCTTAATAGTTTTAGTAAGTACTCATTCTTACAAATTATCAACCATTAAATAAAACCAAAACTAATTGGGAATGACACTAATTCTGCTTATTGCTTATGTAATACTTTTCCTGAGATAATTTTCTAAAAGAATTCTTAGCATTGGGAAAATTGCCAATTAAGTAAAGAAAAGTCAAAATACTATCACGTATCAAATCCTATATGAAGCACTATTAAAGTTTTTAACTCTCATACCATATAAAAACTCACTCGTAAGTCATTTCCAACTACAAACTGCACAAACCCAGATGTGCCATTACTTTATGCACCAGCAGATCTGGGTCTGTGCAGTTTGTTAGAAGTAATCAGCAGAGCATACAGCATATACTCTGGTCGGCAGATACACTATGCTATGGCACATCAGGGTCTACACTATTTGCAGTTTGATGTAACCTTTAAGTTAGTATATATGGCATGCATTATTGCATACCATATGTACCCACATACAAGTTGGATCCAAATGCAAACTGCTTAGAGGCAGATCTGCCAACATAATGCACTGGCAGATCTGGGTCCATGCAGTTAGTCAAGAATAACAACAACCCTGATCAGCTGGTGCATTATGTGATGGCAGATCAGGATCTACATTGTTTGCAGTTGGACTTGTCTTATAAGTATATACAATAATTTTTTAACAGTCTCTCATCACATCATACATAAAATATATTACATGCCATTTCATTCCAATACATTTGAACACTTTACACACAGCAATAGCTGTACACTGAATTGATTCCTTTTCAAAACACTGTACACATGAGTATGGTAGCCAGAGTACCTGAACAACCTTTCAACCATTTATCTCAGCCATGAAATTGATGAACCCATGTGACCCAACTTTAGTGAAATGCATATTCTCTCTTGTAAATAATACATTATTAACCTGAATTCATACAGTTATGCATCAAGAGACGTGCCGCTAAAATAATCAGCATGAAGATATGGAGAAAACAAACAAAAAGGATGCTCAATCTACTGGGTTCATGCAGACATATTCAACGACTTCTTCCCAAACTCTTCCTGGGCCATTTCGCTAAACTCAAGGACTGCAATATCAATGAAATGAAACTTTATCGATTGTGTCATGTTCTAATCAAGTGTTATGAATCGGTGTTCAGTGCTCAAAGAAATTAGCAGTTATCAATTTTTTGACTCCCATCAGAAATTCCATGACTTTTATAAAATGATGCAAGGTTTTGAAAGATTAATAGACTTATTAATAAGGTCCTTGAAATTTCATATTTAAATTCCAAAATGTTTCCAGCGTTCCAGGACCCACGTGAACCCAGACATAAGGAAGGACTGTAAACTTTGGACATTTAACTTAACATGAACTTTAGAACATGGTTATACAGACTAAACTTAGGTATATAACAGCAAAAACTATTCAAACTGTTTGAATGGAAGATTCAAAGAGCGTGATTAGACTTGAAAAGTTCCTTTGTAAAGCGGCAACCACTTAACTAAATGTCAGAGACATTCTGCAGTAATCTTCTGCATATTTATTACAAGTGATTAGATATGTATCAAATCTATGGCATCAAGCAGAATCTATTGCAAATGATTTTACTTTTAACTCTTCATTCTTGACTGACACAATCATATTTGGCAATTTAGAAATCTTAAACACAATGTTTACTCCCATGTTATTCAGCATCAAAGCCTTCAAAAGTCTTATGCAAGAAATAGCTTTAGACCTTGACCTTTCTGGATATAAATCTCATTTTGTTTACGTTCTTGCCACTTGCTAGCTGTACAGTTACTCCTCAAGAGTAATTTCCCCTTGATACATTTCCATAATATTATACCAAAGTTGCCATTAAGGAAATGATAACTGAAATCTGTATTTAAGTAATATAGACCACATTACAAATGAGTATATACAATAACAGCAATACAGCTGTGAGTAAGAAAGAGGTAACTAAATGCTTTTATCTGTAGAGAACTCATATAATTGAGTTAGGGACCCTTGTTGCCTTGTACATCATGTATGCCTGACAATAATCTCACTGCAATAATACTTAAAATCTTCTGCCACTTTTCAGTTAAAAGATAATCCAAAGTACACTTGTAACTGACAATAAACTAATGTATCTTTGCATCCATCATTGCTTATTTGGTGTCTTATAATGTCTTTGCCTTCTGGAACAGTTCATCAATAAATTTCTGCAACAGAAGGAAAATGAATTAAATTCATTAATATACATAACATAAAACTTAAATATGTAATTAAAATCACATGCCTTCTGATTACTCATAAATACATAAATATTTATAAAATAAAAAGATTTAATTTTAAAAATGGGCCATGGAACATTGTATATTTTGTAAACCATGTCAGGATTTAACTACATAACGTTTAGAGAAAACATATGGCTGTGCACACTGAAGCCACCAATGGAAAAAACTGACACCTAAATCTATTGAATGGTACTAAATTAGTGACAGGTGCCTATGAATCAATGCACATATTGGTAACACCTGAACAGCTAATCACTAGCAACAATAATTATACTAAATTGTAACTTAAATGTGTACAAGTATGCATTGTGAATTATGCAAGTCTTCATTGAAAACTAGACCTTGCTACATAGCTCTATATTGACAGTGTTTTAATACTTACATCTATCACTGCCTGAGGTTGAGGTGCTTTTGCTAGACACTCCTGAAATTAAAGTAGAACATGATGAGTTTCAATACAAAGTTGGATCAATTACATATAAAAAAATTGTCAAGAAAACTTTCCTTAATCCTTAATGATTTTCATTAAAATATTAAGTACATGGATGTGACCAATACAGTATTTATCAATTCATATATAAACTGTAACACTGTCTCTCTATAAAGACTTTTATTATAATACATTTTCTATGACAGTGGAACCTGTCTTGAAAGACCACCCCTTCTGCCAAAACATAATGGTCTCTCATAACAGGTCATGACACTATATAATCAATAAATCTGTACATGGAGAACCTGATCTCTCAAGACTGATGGTCTCCCATAGCAGTGATCTCTCAAGACAGGTTTTACTGTATAAGGCAGTTCCTTGGGTCCCATTTGAAGTAAATGTTTATCATGTACCTTATTCAAAAGTAGCATCACTGTAATGTGGCATAATCAATGGAGCCCATAAACTGTATTATAATGTGGAGTACTGCATGTATACCTCATTATATGGATGTCTCACTCTTTGCCTTCCATTGTTATAAAGCAGTAATATGCAACTACCTCATAATATGGTAATTTCACTGTATGGTGATATATTCCATAACTCTTAACGACAACATTCCTCACTGCCATCTCACCTCTGTCTGCATGGGTTCGAGTCTAAGATCCAGCTAATGTAGTTACATGAGAAAGCTTGCCAGTAGCTTCTCGTGGTTCGGTGGTTCTTTCCGGAGGTATTCCCCGGTTCTTCCTCCACCAGTAATACTGGCCGCCATGTATAGCCTATCATGCTGAAAAATGGTGTTAAACCCTACAACAACAACTCTTTGGCTCCTATTGCCAAAATGTTGAAGAAGTACTGTACATGTACCTCATTATAAGGCATTATTACTATAAGATGGTATAGCTTTGACTCCAAAGGACAGAATTGTTACGATTACTAAAACCTGTACATCACTATATTTTAGTTTCACAATATGAAGGTATATTTTATGGTTCCCATTGACAGCATTGTTATAAAGGGAATAAAGGGTACTGTACTAAAGGCAGCTTTGTAATGAGGGACTTCTTTATAAACAACGTAGAACACTTCACTGTATATTTATATAGCTGGGTCTAAAACATTTGTATCCATGAGCAATTTACATCCTTACAGTACTGAACTTGTTAGGGGCCCCAAGTGGCCGAGTGGTCTAAAGCGCTTTCTGTTACGGATCACTGCTGTCTCACCTCTGACTGCATGGGTTCAAGTCTAGGATTCGGCTAATGTAGTTATGTGAGAAAGCTTGCCAGTAGCTTCTCGTGGGTCGGTGGTTCTTTCTGGGGATTTTCCCAGGTTCTTCATCCACTAATAATACCGGCTGCCATGTGCAGCCTATCATGTGCTTAAAAATGGCGTTAAACCCTAAAAAAACAAAACAAGTGAACTTGCTTAATTGCCATTGACAATACAAGAAGAAATTGTATAAACATTACCATTATACATGTATCACCATTTTATAAACTTGTAGGGACTGACAATGTGACAATCCCACAACTAGTTATCAATCAAGGGTACAAAATAATGAGGGTCTTAAGAATAGTAATATTACTAATGGTAAGGCCGGCAAACAAGGTAACGTATTTTCCTGTGTATAAGTCGAGACTTTTTGACTTGAAAGTTCGGTCTTCGTCTTATACTCCGAATCGACTTATATATGGATTTTGTCATTGAAATTGCATCAACTTATATATGGATTACAGTATCCCTTATGCTATTGATATTGCTCTATAATCAGCATAATCGAAAACAAGTCACATAGAAGTACAAATTCATGTTAAATTACTATGTCAATAAATTGTCATAAAATAATATGACTGCATTTATATTTGTAAGTTTTGCCATTATTCATTTTGCATTCTGCGTGTTTTTTCTTATTTCTCAAACATAAAATAAAAGAAAACAATTGCCGGTAAAAACTTAACCGGGCTGCATAGCACACTTACGGTCTATACTCTATAGTGTACTGTACTAATTCAAAGCATATTGTTTGTTCCTAAAAAAAAGATATGAAATAACTGGTCCATTAATATTTGATTTTCCAGTATAATGTTGGACACACTTGAGCAATTACCGGCATAGCTTTTTTTATTGATCCAATTGATCCTACAAAGGGATGTAATCCATATTAACTTGAACGTTCTATTATTATTTATAAAATAATATAGATCATGCATTCTACTGAATCCCCCAAATCAAATCAATGAGTTTATATCATCTGTTGAATCTTGCACTCAAGATTGGTTTCAACTGGAAGGAATGATATTAGCTCTTGTTGCAATGGATATTGTCGGTAATATGGAATATCATACGACGATACCATCAATATTCATGCAACCGTAAGTTACTACCGGTAGTATAAAACACAAAGCCAAGTTATTGACCTGGCCTCGTCTTATACTCCGAATCGACTTATATATGGACGAAGGATGGAAAATTTACAAAATTGGTCAATTCGACTTATACTCCGCATCGACCTATAGGCCGGAAAATACGGTACATAATTACAATGAGATATGACACCAACTGTACTGTGATCATAGAGTCTATTGCAAATTAACTGAAATGTAAGAAATGGTAAGGCCAGCAAACATGGTACATAATTACAATGAGATAATTGTACTGTGATCATAGAGTCTATTGCAAATTAAATATTATGGATAGCCAGGAATTGAAATGTAACAAAACACAGAAAATAGGGGGTCATGCCCTTTGAAAAACAACAACAATCTTATTTTTGCCAAGCATTCATTACTCTAAAAATGGTCATTTCATACATTTCCAATTAAGTTAATTAATATGTCTTTGAAGCATCTTAAGGATACATCTTGCCCTGGCCACCATGGACATAAATTGTTAAATGATTGTGGAGAAATTAGTTGATTATGCACCAGTTATTTTTCTCCAAGCGAACTTGTTCAATTCAATTTATTCTGGTTTAATATTATTTACATGATCATTTAGATCATGATCTTAGTTAAATCTGCCCTCACTTATATTGTTTTAGGCCTTCAACCCTAGTATTGTTTGTTTCAGACCTTCAACCCTTGTTGTCTTTGTTTATTTCAAGCCTCCAATTCTTGTTTTCTGTGTCTGTTTCTGACCTTAATGGTAAATAATCCTTGTTTTCTTTGTTTCATAGACCTTCAAACCTTGTCTTTCCTTTGTAAGACCTTCAACCCTTGTCTTTGTTTTGTAAGACCTTCAACCATTATTTTCTGTTTCATAAGAACTTCAACCATTGTCTTTGTTTTATACGACCTTCAACCCTTGTCTTTCCTTTGTAAGGCCTTCAACCCTTGTCTTTCCTTTGTAAGGCCTTCAACCCTTTTCTTTCCTTTGTAAGACCTTCCACCCGTCTTTGTTTTGTAAGACCTTCAACCCTTGTCTTTCTTTTGTAACACCTTCAACCCTTGTTTTCTTTGTTTCATAAGACCTTCGGCCCTTGTTTTCTTTGTTTCATAAGACCATCAACCCTTGTTTTCTTTATTTCATAAGGTTAAGATGAACTTTGTTTGCCCAAAAATGAAATAACACCCTTTCTTAAGACAGAAACAAGCCTTTTCAGCTATGTTTATGTAAATAATGTTCTATGACTACTACTAACCTGTTGTTTCCCTCCCCCCCCCCCCATGTGTGGTGATGACATTCATCACTATAATTTTGATAATGAACATTGTAAGGCAATATAGTCAGGTCATCTATACAGATGTCACCTGAATTTCATCGTCTCTCTCAAGAGCTTTATTTGTGTGATAACTTCATTTGGTATTTAATGACAGAATCCAGTGTCGACTTTCACTCTATACCCAGCAACCAAACAAAAACTGTATTCCCATTGGGTGAGGTCCCCAAACCTTCTGCATACTTTGGCAACTCAACCTTCAATTTTAAATCTACAGACTGCACTGTATGAACACATGATGCAGAGGAAATTGGAGTAAAGTGCTCTGTTCATAGATGACATTATGGTGGCTGACCAGGCCGGGCCTGGGCAAGATTTGAACCTAGAATTCTGGCATGATAACCACCGAGTTACTACAAATATTGTTCCCTTTTAAGATTGGGATAAGTGGGTGCTGGTCCTAAATGGTCTTTAATGGTTCAATCAAAGTGGCAATTAATTATAAATGGTAAAGATCTCGATACAAATACAAAATGGTTAATGCTGGAATTCTGTCTATGGGAAGTAACTAAAATCAGGTACAATAAGTAAAGAGTTGTTTCCCCTTGTATTAATATTGGTCACTGCCCTGCTACAGTAAAGAATGCACATGTTACTAGAGTTTGGGATTTGAAGACAATAATGGACACAGCAAGATGAAATCAAACTCTATGATTGACAAAACACTTATCAGTGACCAAGGACACGTTACTCGTTTAGGCTTAAATTTGACATACCTTTATTTATTATCATGTCATTACTGATTTATCAACACACTGAACTGTCTCCATCATAGATATATGTAAGTGTTTTGTGGGTTGAATGCAATTCCTCAGCACATAATGGGTTATAGAATGGTCGCTTGAATATCTTGATGAAAAGCCTGACTTTGGCAAAGTTACTTCGTGTATTTATGACAAAAGGTGAATGGATGGGAATTCAATCCTGGAACAACAAGTACAGCCCTAAGCTCTAAGCTGAGGAAAATGGAAACCAGGTCCAGGGAAGAGAGCACACTTTCCCTCAAGCGTATTGCATAACAAAACTCAGATTTGATGAGTGAAACAAATAGCAACATTACAAAATTTACATATTATTCTTATTTATTTATATTACACACAAAAACCCACACTTTATGAGTCGACAGGAAAACACGTGCAAGAAACACATTTTTAAAAACATTTAGAAAAACAAGGTGTCACTTCTAAGTCCTAACCAGCAAGATATACTGAAGGGGGGTCCAGAAGGCGTAAACCAATGATAAGCCTGGGAAGAACCACAGGAACCTATTGGTAAATGTTCTTACATACCCATTTTAGCCTAGCCTGAGATTCAAGTCCACAAGGACAGAAATGAGGTGTCAGCGATCTGTCACGGTGAGCACCTTAGAACATATGGTGGGGTGGGGGTGGGGGGTCAGAAATCTGTTCACTCAAAACAAGATAGTAAGGCAATCAACTGGGGTAATGGATAATAACTTTTGCCTAATTTTTTCCCCAACATATTACAATACCAGGGTGAAGCCTTTATGTGTTAATAAGAATTTTTCAATGTATGTATTCAGTGCAGTAAAGGAGAAATTCCTGGTAACACAGGAAGGGGCAATTCAAAATTAAGGACATCATTTTAATCAGGTTGGTGAGACAAATGTTCTGTTTATAGGGAAATCCAAGCATCTAAGATAAATACTTAGCAAACAATGACACCTGAATATCCTGTATATGAACACAAAAAGGCAGAGACTGTTGTTTCATGACATGCAGAAAATTAATGATTAGTACTGTGTATACTTGTTCATAAGTGAAATCAAATTGCAAACAACAAAACCCTGATCTGCATCATGTGCCCACTGATCAGAGTCCATTCAGTCTGTTCTACTAATTACTTATAACAAACTACATACACCAAGATCTGCAGAGGCATAATGCACTGTCAGATTTGGGTCTGTGCATCTTGGAGTTGTACTCGACTAATAAGTGAGTACAGATGGTAAAATTTAAATCATCTATAAAAGAAACTGCCCTGAAAGATGAAAGGCTGACTAAATTAAAATAATCTCAAAGATAAAACCAGAGCACCCGACTAGTAAATGTCCTGCAAAGTAAGGGTCAGTTTATTAAAAGATAAAAATAGCCTTAGTAAATATCTGCCAACATTTTGTAAAAATGTGACAGAGACCCACCCTCAGTCAGAGACTTGTCATTGGACAGTGTACTAATCTGATCTTGTAAAAATGTCCTCTACATGAATTTGCATCAACCTTACTAACCATATATACTCACTTAAAGTCCAACTGCAAACTGCACAGACCCAGATCTGCTGTCGGATAATGCAATGACAGATCTGGGTGTTTTAAGGTGTAATCAGTAGATCTACAGGTGCATTATACTATGGCAGATCCGGATCTTTGGTGTTTGCAGTCTGACTTGATGTACAAATTAGTATATATATGGTATCAAGAATCCATACAACTGAGATGTTATTTACTGGGTAACAGTTCCTGTGATAAAATTATTATAGCTTTGTACATACAGTATATCACCCTTTGTGTGTAACAAAGAAATGGTTAGCTACACAATTTTGTGTTTATGGATATAAAAAAGCAAGCATTTTATTTTAAACATAATTCTGTTAACTAAGAATGAAGATAATACGCCCCTGGCAGTGTACTTACTATTTCATTGACATTTTATTTACTGTACTTACCAATGACATCATGCTTACTAATGCCTACTGGCATTGCATTTACTAATGTCAACTGGTATTGTCCTTGTTAACACATTAACACCTGGCGCCGCGTTTACAGGGCAGGAGATAGTAGCCTACTGCCAAGCTCTGTAGCATTGAGGTCATGTATGATACACTAAAGTGGGTGGTGTTATAGAAAGGCAGACAGATTTAGCTCTACAATGATACCAAATAATTGGGACGTTTTAGTTGCACTACAAAATACAGAGGACAAAACCCAATTTAACCTGTTTATTTTCACCCCAAATTCGCCTGTGGTCAGAATCATTCCGATTTTGTGTCCAATTTTAGCCTTTTTGGCCTCATATCTAAGGCAGACACACTCTGAACTGCACACAGACAGGTAAACATGTGCAAAAAGAAGGATAAGGTGGGCATTTTTAATAAAGAGTGGTCTACATACAAAAATGTTGGGTCCGTTAAGCAGTAAAATAAATTAATAAAAAAACCAAACTTTTCCCCTTCTGATCATGCGCAAGCAAAATAACCAATGGAAAACAATGTTTTTAACACAACTAGGCATTAGGCTAAAGGAAAATTACCTGAAGTCAATGTATTAGGATATATTCCGAAATAGTCCCATAAAATGTGTTTCCTACTCGCATTTCATGTGAAGACAGCAAAAACCTCCAGGGGTTAATGTATTAATACATTACAAATAAACACTGATATTGTACTAATGCATACTGACACTGAGCTTACTAATGCATACTGATACTGATATTGTACTAATGCATACTGACACTGATATTGTACTAATGCATACTGACACTGATATTGTACTAATGCATACTGATACTGATATTGTACTAATGCATACTGACACTGATATTGTACTAATGCATACTGACACTGATATTGTACTAATGCATACTGACACTGATATTGTACTAAAGCATACTGATACTGATATTGTACTAATGCATACTGACACTGATATTGTACTAATGCATACTGATACTGATATTGTACTAATGCATACTGACACTGATATTGTACTAATGCATACTGACACTGATATTGTACTAATGCATACTGACACTGATATTGTACTAAAGCATACTGATACTGATATTGTACTAATGCATACTGACACTGATATTGTACTAATGCATACTGATACTGATATTGTACTAATGCATACTGACACTGATATTGTACTAATGCATACTGACACTGATATTGTACTAAAGCATACTGATACTGATATTGTACTAATGCATACTTACACTGATATTGTACTAATGCATACTGACACTGAGCTTACTAATGCATACTGACACTGATATTATACTAATGCATACTGACACTGAGCTTACTAATGTTTATCAACAGTGCTTACTCTTGCAATATTAGCATTGTCCTTATTAATGCATACTAGCACCATGCTTACTAATGCATACTGGCATTGTTCTTACTAATGCATTCTGGCATTGTTCTTACTAATGCATATTGACACTGTACTTATTAATGCATATTGGCATTGTTCTTACTAATGCATACTGGCATTGTTCTTACCAATGCATACTGACACTGCTCCAATTAATGCATATTGACACTATTTACTAATGCATATTGACAATGTACTTACTAATGCATACTGGCATTGTTCTGACTAATGCATATTGGCACTGCTCTAACTAATGCATATTGACACTATTTACTAATGCATATTGCACTATTTACTAATGCATATTGACACTGTACTTATTAATGCATATTGGCATTGTTCTGACTAATGCATACTGGCATTACTCTAATGCATATTGACACTACTTACTAATGCATACTGGCATTGTTCTTACTAATGCATATTGGCACTGCTCCAACTAATGCATATTGACACTATTTACTAATGCATATTGACACTGTACTTATTAATGCATATTGGCATTGTTCTTATTAATGCATACTGGCATTGTACTTGCTAATGCATATTGGCATTGCTCTGACTAATGCATATTGGCACTGTTCTTACTAATGCATACTGGCATTGCTCTAACTGTATTTACTAATGCATAATGGCATTGTACTGTATTTACCAATGGCATAGTACTTACTAATGAATACTGGCATAGTACTTAGTAATGAATACTGGCATTATGCTGTACTTACTAATTCATATTGGCATTATACAGTGTTTACAAATGGCAAAGTACTTACTAATGCATACTGGCATAGTACTTACTAATGAATACTGGCATTGTTCTTACTAATGCATATTGGCACTGTATTTACTAATGCATATTGGCATTATACTGTATTTACTAATGCATACTGGCATTGTACTGTATTTACCAATGGCAAAGTACTTACTAATGCATACTGGCATAGTACTTACTAATGCATACTGGCATATTACTAATGAATAATGGCATAGTACTTACTAATGAATACTGGCATTATGCTGTACTTACTAATTCATATTGGCATTATACTGTATTTACTAATGGCAAAATACTTACTAATGCATACTGTCATAGTACTTACTAATGCATACTGGCATAGTACTTACTAATAAATACTGACAATATTTACTAATGCATACTGGCATAGTACTTACTAATGAATACTGGCATAGTACTTACTAATGAATCACGGCATAGTACTTACTAATGCATACTGGCTTAGTACTTACTAATGAATCATGGCATAGTACTTACTAATGCATACTGGCTTAGTACTTACTAATGAATACTGGCATAGTACTTACTAATGCATACTGGCTTAGTACTTACTAATGAATCATAGCATAGTACTTACTAATGAATACTGGCTTAGTACTTACTAATGAATACTGGCATAGTATTTACTAATGCATACTGGCTTAGTACTTACTAATGAATCATGGCATAGTACTTACTAATGAATACTGGCATAGTATTTACTAATGCATACTGGCTTAGTACTTACTAATGAATCATGGCATAGTACTTACTAATGAATACTGGCATAGTACTTACTAATGCATACGGGCATAGTACTTACTAATGAATCATGGGATAGTACTTACTAATGCATACTGTTTTCTTTCACTGTCTGAGTCAAGATTGAGAATATCTTCTAATTCTAATTTACAATTATGATCGTCACCATCATGCTGAAAAAGAAAACAGAGAAACATGTATCTGTCAATGTTCAGCTGATGTTGATTTTGAATTCAAAACCTGCAAAAACACTGAAACAAAAATTCAAACTACTGAATGGGATTGATAACCTTTGTTATGATCAAAGTGGCATACCAAGTGACCTCACAATAAGGGACTACTGTTTGAAAATAAAAAGGTACTCCATAAAATGACATGGCAAACTGAGCATACATAAGTAAATGTAGCTTACCATCTGTACTTGCTAATAAGTCATTTCAAACTGCAAACAACAAAGATCCCAATTCTGCTGTAGCATAATGTGCCTGCAAATCATGGTCAATGTTGTTTGCTCTTGTGATTACTCCACACAAAACTGCACAGACCCAGATCTGCTGGTGCATATTGCACTGGCAGAGCTGGATCTGAGCAGTTTGCAGTTGGACTGTCTTATAAGCAGGTATATACAATAAATCTTATACAGGCAGTACAGGTCAAGTCATAATATTACACCAGCATGTCACTAAACTACAATTCCCTGCACCACAACTGCAGCCCAAAAATTACCATGAAGGTTTTGAGTCACTGCTCATTAGCTTTCAGGTATTATTTACTTTGGTGTTAATATCACCTGTCTGCTAAACAACAAGTAAACATCCGTGGAGATAAACATCATCACCCATCAGTTCCCAAAATATTTACTGGTGTTCCTACTTCTAACATCTCAGTAAATAGCAGACTTGACTCTTCTACAATACATGGCATTTATATATGAATATCCAGTATGCAACAGTTAACACCCCTGACATTTTTCTCACACAAAATAATAAAGGGCAAACACTATTACAGACACGCAGACTCACAGGACATATATTGTGTGATTGTGTGTGTGTGTACATAAAATATAGTGTGTGTGTGTGTATATATATATATATATATATATATATATATATATATATATATATATATATATATATATATATATATATATATATATATATAAGCAGTAGCAATATTAGTGGTAAAGGTTCTAAACAAATCATCATGACATTGACTTGATTGGCAGCTATTGTCACAATGAATTTGTTCCTTTAGTAGATGTATTGGCAACTATCACTGATTTATCTCTGATAATTTCCCCTTGCATGTAACCTTCCAGAGCAACACTGATATGATTAGGAATGGCAGGACAGAGTTACTGTCCTTGAATTCCAATAGTACTAAGAAAAACTGTTTTTACAATCAATCTGCTTCCTTTGTTGGCGCAAATTTTGTACACAGACTGACATAAGCAAATAGAGTTTCTATACAGAGATCATAGGTAGATAATGGAACTGTACACAGTTTTTTTAAAATTTATATTTCTAATTTGAAGCAAAATCAGATATGGCAACATTATTTACAACAACAAAACTCATCTAATTAATTAAACAAATTAATTCTTCCTAAATAATAAAAAAATACCAAATATTCTTGCATAAAGATTTTTGAAGTTTATCCAAGTGTTGACTTTCCACTGTCAAATATGGCTGCAGTTGCCAAAATTAAAATAAAATAAAAACAACAACACGCAACTGAATTACAAAAGCAGCAAATCTTTCAGAAATATATGAGGCTATTGTTTAAAGTGGAAACAGTGTATGGTCTGACCACTGGTCAAATATTGGATATATGTGCCACTCATTTTTTTAACATCTAAAGAATCCATATTTTAGTCCAAAAAAGTGAAAGCCTAAATTACACAAACAACTTAAAAGTTAACAATATCAGTGTGATGATTTATATGTGAAATAAATAAAATCATCTAAAAGATAAAATTCAAAGTTTGAAAATCAATTTCTGATTTTCTAAATACGGATATAATTTCATATTTCAAGGTACTCTGGTTTTTAGGTTGAGTAATTTATAGCGGAGAAAACCTGGATATTCAGTCTAATATCCATGATCACCATCACAGTGAGATACAAAATGTTTCAGAATAGAAAAAAAAAACAGAAATGACCTGAGAATCCTACAAGTAGTGAGACCTTGATTTATCTAAACCTCAATGATTTACAATGTATAGAGGATTAGCTCTCCATTAAAAATAATTTAGTCATATACAAATACTCATACTATCAAGCTTTAAATCATGACGTTGACTCGCAATACCTTTTTCAAACAAAAAGAGCCAAGTTCTATGTATTTGCATATGAACATTCTGTTGGTGTTATTGAAAAGGAATATTTCTTGACAGTTTTTATCACTACAGTAAGACTGCATGTGCTTTTACACAGACCTTCCCACATTGCAAGGTCAAAATAAAATCTGCCAGATAGCAATCCACTTGGAAGTGGAGTGTGTACCAGTTACCATATATCACTGTGTGCAAGTCCAGTCTAATGGCAAGCAAGATAAACAGACCCATGTCCGCTGGTGTGATAAGTATTTTTAAAAAATGTAATCTATGCAAGCTGCATTTAGAACTGACTAGTAGATATTTAGATAGGGGAAATTTACAAAAGACCTTAATGAAAATGGGAATTACCACAGTGCGAGGCCTCAAGTCTGACAGTGATGAAAAAAATGATCTAATGACAGACACATCATGTTAAAGCAGAGCCATTTCTAATTAATTTCCAACTACTGTATATATTCACTTATAAGAGACCATCTGCAAACTGCATAGACCCAGATATGCTGGCGCATAATGTGTTAGCAGATCTGTAGTTTGTTAGGAGTAATCATTACAACAAACAGTAAAGATCTGCATTCACATAATGCTACAACTGATCTTGATCTTTGTTGTCTGTGGTTTTACTCAACTCAGAATGTACTACGATAAACTGTTTGACCTCACTTTTTACACCTATAAATCCTTTGTTCAACCAGACTTGGATACATTTCATGATGACATAACACATTACAGACTGTCAGGATATCAATGTCACATACATGTAATCAAGAACTGGATGTATTGCACATATTTCAGTAATGATGATAATAACGATGATTCAATTCATAGCGTAATCGACTTAAATGGCCCAAGTTTTGAATTCAATGACCTCTTACAAAGTCTTAAAATTTGAAACCGGAGTAGAGGCAAAAACCAATCATTAATCTTCCTGCAAATGCAGCCTGTGTGCACACATTAAAAAAAATGATAGGCAATTTGAGAACTATGTTTGTGTAGTGTTTATAAATCAATGATTGCTATTGGGAGTTTCTGTTTTTAATCATAATGGAAAGACCAATTCTCTACAGTCCAATATTGACCCTGAGTGTTCATTTACATTAGGTATGTTATTTTGGATGCAGCCTGGAGAGAGTCAAGGTGTTAATGTCTGGGGCATTTTTTCACCTTCAGCTGCTACTGCCAAGGTCGAAATTTTATCATAATGATGCAGCCTGAAGACACTTTTGACACAAAAGTGATGAAAGTCTAGCACAAATTAAAAGCTTAAGGCTTGAAATCCTAATGCTTCATATAGTTCCAAACTGCAATCCTACTTTGGATACAAATTTAAAGCTTCCCATTTAAGAATAAAAAGGAATCACAGAAAACAGCATTCTGCTCTGTCAAAATGTTACCAATACCCTATTTGATTTTTTTTAACACCTTAATGTAAAGTTCCATCAACTCCTACAGCATGCATGGTATGTCAGCACAACAATGGCTACATGGTGCAAATTTAAAATAAAGTCCGCCAAATGTAAACATAAAGAATTGTATAATAAATGTGTAGTAAGATAAAGTCTTCCCTAATAAATGTAAACATGATGCTTTGCTGGGAAAAAAAAATAATTGTAAGAATCTGTATGTCTTGAAACTTTCTTGTCTAATTTTCATTAACACTACTTGCTTAAAAGTCCTCTGTCACTTATAATAAGAAAATGTTAATTGTAAACCAATTTAAAGAATGCAAGGTGTTTTGTATGGACATATAACTACATAACAAAGTTGATTACAATAATTCTAAACCACTTATTGGCATGTGTGTGTGTGTTGTTTCGAGTTTAATGGCAATTCAGCACAATACTGGCTGTGTGGTGTCATTTACAAGTTCCAAATATATATATAATTTACCAAAAAAAACCATATCTGGACTGAATGGTACCCTCACAAAATGCCAACCATGTTCTGGATAGTTAAGATGATATTTATGGCAGTGAGGATCAATAAGCAGGGATTAGTTTACAGAGGTTCTGACCCCCATTTGTAAAGCAATCCTACAACTTTAGCAGATCCTGCCATATGTCTACTGCAGACAACCCCAAGTCCCATAAATAAGCTGTGTTTAGATATTGCAGGGGTCTGCAATGGTCTCAGACAATAAATGTTATCTCCTCTGGTAATTTCCCAACATTTACAGCCATTTACACCACAATTTCCACCAGCGTCTGGAGTGAGCTTCTGCATAAAATACAAACATATTCCAATCACTGTAAATCTAGATATTTATTTTAAAAAATCATAATAGTTTTCTTCTTGCTTCTTTTTGCAATTTGTTTAATAGTAGACTCCAACTTGACAGGTCTGAGATCAGGTCCATGTAGTATTATTGGTAATCAGTGGAACAAACAACATGGCTCTAATCTGTTTGTGTGTGTATGTGTGTATATATATATATATATATATATATATATATATATATATATATATATATATATATATGACGCATTTTTACTCATTCCAAGATTTACTGCAAAATTCCCTGTAAACTCCTTGGTAATGACTCCTTTGTTCTAATAATGCATCATTTCTGCATAAATATAGAGCCAATAATACCTGTAGCACCTGCTGTGAAAGGCTTTTATACTTTATATTCACAATGATGCAATATAAATAGGTAACAAGAATGACCAATGGGCTTTCAGGTTTGGAAGATCCCATCAGAAACCTCCATATTTGACCTTTAAAAAAAAATTAATATTCCGATTTCTGAATTCAATACAGTATGGTAATTCTCCCATAAGACCAGGGGTGGAAAAGTGGGGTGGGTTTAGGGACAGCCTAATAAATTTGTCGAAATCTGCTTGTAGGTGGAGTGGAGTTTATTATCAGACAAAAAATATCATATCCTATGTAAATTTGTGAGAAACCATACATATATTAGGTCGACTTATCAGCTTATGATCAGATCAATATACTTTCCTTTTCATGACTCCTAGATTGTTAATTAATTTTACTTACTGTTAAGTGGCCCTGGGCAGCCAAGTCATCATTGGCACTAACCTTTACATATCACTGCTGTCAGCGTGAGAAAGTGTGCCAGAAGCTTCCCATGGGTTGATGGTCTACCAAACATACTAGCTGCCATGTATATAGCCCAGCCTATAATGTGCTGAAAAATAGTGTTACCCACCCATCCACCCGATCATTCTTGTTATAATGAAAGCCTTTGTGCCAAGCTAAAATGTAGGATGAGCACTCCCAATCAACAGATCAGATTTTCAAGTTAAAAAGCTATACTGGAACATGAACATTTTCCATTGTATGCAGATGGGAACAAGAACGCTATAGGAAGCCAACCTTGTGCTAAAAAAAAACCATACTATCATTGTCTCTGGCTGCTTCTATCCTGCTCTCCCCCCCACCTCGTGAGATGTAGATTCATTCAACTTTTTCTTGTAACAATTTATGCTGCGTACATCACCTGTGTCATCTTTGTCTCCAATGACTTGATACAGCCTTGGAAACAGTTATAATAGTAAGATGAAGAAAAAGAAAAAAATTAAAAATGGATATCAACATATATAATAAGTTGCATTGTTACATTACTTAAAGCTATAATAAAAATGACAATAATACTGTACCACTATTTTGACTCAATAACCCTAACAAGAATGTGTTGCTGAGGGGTAAAACAACAATTCAATTCAAACATTATCAATGTATCGAGATCTTGTCGCATCTTTATGTATTTTCAAATATCGATACGCTTGATGGTTAGACACCTTCCTCAACTTCCATTTAAAACTGAAGAAAATATATACCTCAAAATGTGTTGAATATTTTCGCATGAAAAAATGTGTTGAATATTTTCGCATGAAACGTGCAATGTATTGCTCTACCATCATAAACTTGCTACCAAAAAAATAATAACAGCATCACATAATAATAATTTTAGGCAATTTTCATTTCATGATACTGGGAATGGGATTACACAAAACAATTACTTGCTAAATTAATGGCATGTTCCAAAATGTAATTCTGGATATTTATGTTGAATGCAGAACTTAATGGTTTAAGGAATGATTGGTTAATTTAATCCAAAATCAAATAGATTATGTCCCACAAAAATAAAATCAAATACCTGCTGTGTGTAAATGTATTGATTTCTGAAACCTAGTAGTCTGTACTAACTTGAAAGTCGAGTCAATTTTTATGTGATGGCAGATCTGGGTCTGTGCAATTTGTTCAGAGTAAACACAAACAACATAACCCTGATCTGCTGGCACATTATGATATGTCAGACTTCTGAGTGCATATGGTAGGTAATGTCATAGCTGACACTAATTAAACATTTCCTATGTGTATTACCAGCATGCCAATTTAAAATTTAAAATGCATTTGTTGGACCTGCTGATCAAGGTCCATGTGTATTCTAATGATTACTCCTATCAATCAATTATGTTATGGCAGATCTGGTTCTGTGTGGTTTGGAGCTGTTCTCGACTTATATGCACATATATATGGAACACCTGCCATGTAGTACCAAGGTCATAAGACAACACATGGTTCTATAGCATGCCATGTAGTACCATGGTCATAAGACAACACTGTTGCTGACTTTGTTGATAATATGTAATCTTTATTTATTATACATGTATATTACACATGTTTTGAAATGTACTTAATTGGGGTCTATTTATAACTGTTTTCATATAATAACTGCCCCCCCCCCATTAAAAATAAACAAATCCCACCTTATCAGATTGTTGAGGTGAAAAAATCCTAGAGAAATCACTTAGCCCAAACGTAACAATGTAAACTATCATCCAGACAGCAGCTAAAAAGCACAAGAAAAACAAACGTGTATTCATGATTTTAGCCACAAGAACACAAATGTGTGCATTGTATTTATGCCTGCAATGTTAAAAACAGCACATATGTGCATGCAGTACTTGCATTTGTGCCTGGTCTATACAGCATGTAGTTTCAATCAAGACCATACAAAATATAACAAGGTCAAACTCAAGTACAAGGCAATGGCCATTAAAAGTCTTGAATATGTTTTTTCTTTTTAAGTTAAAATTCTTGTCAACAAGGAGTGACATGTTTGGCAACATGATGCAATTACAATAAGTCCTCTTGTTTTTTACTTTGGTTTTTTAGCATTCCATTTAACTTCCTTGTGTTCTATGTTTAAGTTTTAAATTAACCATAGAGTGCTATACATGGTCTCGCATTTCTAATTTAATGTTAGAAAACAATGTCTTACTTAACAAATCTCATTCTGCATTGTGTCCTTGGAGAGGAATCAAAACATGCCCCAGCCTACATAAAGTATTCTACTGCCATGTCTGTTTTCATGAGAATGGTATAAGTAATTTTTTATATTTTTTTTAATCTCACTCGTTTACACTCAAATTTACGGAGACTTTGGTGAAAACATTACCCTGTCAGTCTGGTTCTTAAAGGTTTTATATTACATTTTAGTCTTATCCAATCTGGCCATCTTTTATGAAGATGATTCTCAGCAGAAAAGAAATGTACTGGTATGATTGTGGTCACAAGATGCATAGAACATGTACCTAGTGGAACTGCATTACAACAAGGTAGGTCATATCAGGTGGGGGATGGCTGGCTGGGTCTGTACCATTTCATGTGAATTCAGACTTGAGTTTCATTAATCAGGCGGATTATCAGTGAACATTTAGTGAAAGACTATATTTTATGGAATTCAGTGTGATGAAAGTTTAGCAAAACATATAAGAAAAAAAATGAACACTGCAGATTTGATAAACAATGTCAAAGTGCCCTCAACCTGTTCACTGAAAAGCAAACATATGTAATAATTTTATTCTTTGTAAATCAAGATGACCAAAAGGGCCTGAGACTCACAGCTGACACATTTCAAATACATGTACATGTAACTCACTGTAAGAGCAATAAGCACAAAACTCCAGGTCAGCAGGAAGCTTTACAAAAGGGCCAGAGACTCACAGCTGACACATTTCAAATACATGTAACTCACTGTAAGAGCAATAAGCACAAAACTCCAGGTCAGCAGGAAGCTTTACAAAAGGGCCAGAGACTCACAGCTGACACATTTCAAATACATGTAACTCACTGTAAGAGCAATAAGCACAAAACTCCAGGTCAGCAAGAAGCTTTACAAAAGGGCCAGAGACTCACAGCTGACACATTTCAAATACATGTAACTCACTGTAAGAGCAATAAGCACAAAACTCCAGGTCAGCAAGAAGCTTTACAAAAGGGCCAGAGACTCACAGCGGACACATTTCAAATACATGTAACTCACTGTAAGAGCAATAAGCACAAAACTCCAGGTCAGCAGGAAGCTTTATAAAAGGGCCTGAGACTCACAGCTGACACATTTCAAATACATGTAACTCACTGTAAGAGCAATAAGCACAAAACTCCAGGTCAGCAGGAAGCTTTATAAAAGGGCCAGAGACTCACAGCTGACACATTTCAAATACATGTAACTCACTGTAAGAGCAATAAGCACAAAACTCCAGGTCAGCAGGAAGCTTTATAAAAGGGCCTGAGACTCACAGCTGACACATTTCAAATACATGTAACTCACTGTAAGAGCAATAAGCACAAAACTCCAGGTCAGCAGGAAGCTTTACAAAAGGGCCAGAGACTCACAGCTGACACATTTCAAATACATGTAACTCACTGTAAGAGCAATAAGCACAAAACTCCAGGTCAGCAGGAAGCTTTACAAAAGGGCCAGAGACTCACAGCTGACACATTTCAAATACATGTAACTCACTGTAAGAGCAATAAGCACAAAACTCCAGGTCAGCAAGAAGCTTTACAAAAGGGCCAGAGACTCACAGCGGACACATTTCAAATACATGTAACTCACTGTAAGAGCAATAAGCACAAAACTCCAGGTCAGCAGGAAGCTTTACAAAAGGGCCAGAGACTCACAGCTGACACATTTCAAATACATGTAACTCACTGTAAGAGCAATAAGCACAAAACTCCAGGTCAGCAAGAAGCTTTACAAAAGGGCCAGAGACTCACAGCGGACACATTTCAAATACATGTAACTCACTGTAAGAGCAATAAGCACAAAACTCCAGGTCAGCAGGAAGCTTTATAAAAGGGCCTGAGACTCACAGCTGACACATTTCAAATACATGTAACTCACTGTAAGAGCAATAAGCACAAAACTCCAGGTCAGCAGGAAGCTTTATAAAAGGGCCAGAGACTCACAGCTGACACATTTCAAATACATGTAACTCACTGTAAGAGCAATAAGCACAAAACTCCAGGTCAGCAGGAAGCTTTATAAAAGGGCCTGAGACTCACAGCTGACACATTTCAAATACATGTAACTCACTGTAAGAGCAATAAGCACAAAACTCCAGGTCAGCAGGAAGCTTTACAAAAGGGCCAGAGACTCACAGCTGACACATTTCAAATACATGTAACTCACTGTAAGAGCAATAAGCACAAAACTCCAGGTCAGCAAGTATCTTTAGCTTTAAGTGGTATTTGACTGCACTTAATGAAATCAGCTTCAAGATTTCTCTCGTTTTTATACCATCATCAATATTTGATGGCACAACATCATTTGTCAAATATTGATTGATATGCCACTATGCTTTCTGTCTGAATATTTATAGAAAAGTTATATTTTTCTTTATTTCTATTTTTTAGTAATGGTGGCCATATTGCGGGTGGATCAGTATAATTTCTATGAATGTAACAGGTCTTTAGCTATCATGCTTTCTGTATAAAAAAAAATCAAATTCTGTTCAGCAACTATTTAATTTTTTTAAAAAAGTATTTTGTCAGATTTTTTTAAATTCTGTTAAAAAAATTTTTAATGTTTTTTTTTTTATTTTCAGCAGAAATGACTATATTGGATGGTAGATTGGAATTATTAGTGCAGTCTTTGAAGTTCTTTGTACCAAGATACTTTTTGGTACATGTCATCAAATTTGGCTGAGTGGTTAAGAACTCATCATAAGAGATGATGTTTCTTAAAAATTTCATTGAAATGATTTTCTACTTTTAGTAATGGTGGTAACATGGCGAATCAACATACATGTAGTTGCATAAATCTGTTAAATTTGGTGAAAATAAGAAGTTTCTAAGAATTCGTTCCACAAAACTATCAATTTTGTAAAATTGTGTGGGTTTACAATTTTAAGAGTTGTTTAAATATCTTTCTACATTCTGTAATTAGAGCCATATATAATCACAGATGGATATTGTTTGTCCTATGCCTGGATGGTTTCTGATAAAATTGGTTGAGTCATGTTGAAACAGTTTTTGACAAGTCTACAGTTTTAGGTTTCTATTTATATTTTGTATTTAAAGGTAGATTGGAATTACTTGTACAGTGTCAAAGTGCTTCATGCAATTATAGTTTCTGTCAATTGAGATATTTTGAGAAGATGGATTTGAAGATTTTTGTGTTGTTATTAATACATATTTTGATTGCATATTGCGATCATTTGAATCAACTTATAAAGACCTTAATGTTAAGATGATTTTTATCGGATTTAGTTCAATTTTGTTAATTGGTTTTGAGATGATGTTGCTTAACGGTTTTCCATTTTTAATACTGGTGGCCATGTTGAGATTACGGATCAGCCACTATTAAACAAATCTGAAAGGTCTTGATGTCAATCTGCTCCCATAAAATGATGTGCCAAATGATTAAGTAGTTCTTTTTAAGAATTAAACAGCAAATATAAATGGATGACACACAATGGATAAAGAATCTTACTATTAGCATATAGAGACATGTTGCTTTGTGAGGTAAATTAAATCAGTGAGGTGTGTGTCAATGACACCTGTACAAGGCAATAATAATGGGCGCTCAGCTGTAGTAAATATACTGGATGAAGATGGATTTGTTGTAATCTATAATGCACACAAGCCAGCTCCTTGACTGTCTTTGTGGTCCTATGGAAAGGCATTTAGTTGCATTTCTTCTGCAAAATATAACCAATAGTGTGTCAAAAGTGCACTTAAAAGCAGCAAGGAAAAAGAACCCCACCAAAATGATCACATATCATGTATATATAGTATATCACAGAAGCATGGATTTATAAAACATTTTCTACATTACAAAGACTTTTCCTTCATACTATCATTATTGACTGGTAGTCACAATATTCATTTCACTCTCAAGGCCATGATGGGCATCTTTAACATCAAGACCATGATGACCATCTTATACCAAGCCTGTCAGGTCATAATAAAGTATCTAGTGGGAATAAACATTAAAAAACATTGCAATGATAGTTAGATTTCTTTCTGAAGCATAGACTAATTTTCTTCTGTATTAACAATTAAGCTTTACTATTGATTAACTGATTATTTCATTCGCTGCACCAACCATATGCCTGACTGAAAATGTATAGTTTTGATAAATAGTTTTAGTAAACCGAATCTTATGGCTTCTTTATGATGCAAGAAATTAAAATGTATGGGAAACAGAAATACATATTAATTAGGTCAATATCTACATAAAATTGTTCTGGCCAATACACAAAAGAAAAATAACACCAAATACACCAGCTAATTTAGCATTTAATAAGGTCTAAAAACTTGCCAAAAATTGGATTGTCTATCATTTGAATGAGACAACTATACAAGTCACTGAGAATATGCACACATTCAATCTTTTGCTGTGGTTGAAATTTTGGAAACTTGATTTTTTTTCCCATATCAAGGGATTGGTAGTTCAAAATCATGTCTTTCATGTGATCCGCCATGTCTTGGCAGGTATTACTATTCCTAATCTCTGTGTAGTATAAAAATGTACACAGCAACCTGACCTCAAGGTCAAATAATTTTGGTTTAAAAACATTTTCACAAAAAGTATGAATACGCTGAGGTCAGATCTGCACTATCTTTTTCATGGCTAATAGATACTGCACGAGTTGTGTTAGCAAAAACACCACCACACTTTTTAAGAGATTAGAGACAGCGATGCCACCATGGCAGTCTGATCAGCCTATGATACATATTGATATAGCATTTTAGTGAAAATAACCTTTCCACATAGTGTATGTAGCTGTAAGATGGTTTTCATAACTGTTGCCAAAGCAGGCATTTTGGAGGATTATCTTAATTTTAATATAGGACCAACTACATAGTGCATGTTGTGACCTGTTCACACGGAATATTTGTACGATAACTTTCATGCAAAACGCTGCAGTAGTTATACTGGAAGATCACATCCAGGCCATTTTCATTTAGGATTGACAAACATTATTGATCTTCTGCATTACAATGTGATTCTAGATTTACACTGCAACTTGACTGCAATGGAACCCATGGCCAAAATTGTATCTGAATGGATTTATCAAATTCAATTACAATAGGGATTAAAGAAATATAAGATCAAGTTTATTATATTGTTAAAAGAAAACAACATAAAACTTAGAATCATATCTTGGTTTCTTTTTTTAATATTATTGCTATACAGAAGTCAATGATTTCCTCTGTATTAAGATTCTGTATACAGAAGTCAATGATTTCCTCTGTATTAAGATTCAGTATACAGAAGTCAATGATTTCCTCTGTATTAAGATTAAGTATACAGAAGTCAATGATTTCCTCTGTATTAAGATTCAGTATAGATTAAGTATACACAAGTCAATGATTTCCTCTGTATTAAGATTCAGTATACAGAAGTCAATAATTTCCTCTGTATTAAGATTAAGTATACAGAAGTCAATAATTTCCTCTGTATTAAGATTAAGTATACAGAAGTCAATGATTTCCTCTGTATTAAGATTCAGTATAGATTAAGTATACACAAGTCAATGATTTCCTCTGTATTAAGATTCAGTATACAGAAGTCAATAATTTCCTCTGTATTAAGATTCAGTATACAGAAGTCAATAATTTCCTCTGTATTAAGATTCAGTATACAGAAGTCAATAATTTCCTCTGTATTAAGATTAAGTATACAGAAGTCAATGATTTCCTCTGTATTAAGATTCAGTATACACAAGTCAATAATTTCCTCTGTATTAAGATTAAGTATACAGAAGTCAATGATTTCCTCTGTATTAAGATTAAGTATACACAAGTCAATAATTTCCTCTGTATTAAGATTCTGTATACAGAAGTCGATGATTTCCTCTGTATTAAGATTCTGTATACAGAAGTCGATGATTTCCTCTGTATTAAGATTAAGTATACAGAAGTCAATAATTTCCTCTGTATTAAGATTAAGTATACAGAAGTCAATAATTTCCTCTGTATTAAGATTAAGTATACACAAGTCAATGATTTCCTCTGTATTAAGATTCAGTATACAGAAGTCAATGATTTCCTCTGTATTAAGATTAAGTATATAGAAGTCAATAATTTCCTCTGTATTAAGATTAAGTATACAGAAGTCAATAATTTCCTCTGTATTAAGATTAAGTATACAGAAGTCAATGATTTCCTCTGTATTAAGATTAAGTATACAGAAGTCAATAATTTCCTCTGTATTAAGATTAAGTATACAGAAGTCAATAATTTCCTCTTTATTAAGATTAAGTATACACAAGTCAATGATTTCCTCTGTATTAAGATTCAGTATACAGAAGTCAATGATTTCCTCTGTATTAAGATTAAGTATACAGAAGTCAATAATTTCCTCTGTATTAAGATTAAGTATACAGAAGTCAATAATTTCCTCTGTATTAAGATTAAGTATACAGAAGTCAATAATTTCCTCTGTATTAAGATTAAGTATACACAAGTCAATGATTTCCTCTGTATTAAGATTCAGTATACAGAAGTCAATGATTTCCTCTGTATTAAGATTAAGTATACAGAAGTCAATGATTTCCTCTGTATTAAGATTCAGTATAGATTAAGTATACACAAGTCAATGATTTCCTCTGTATTAAGATTCAGTATACAGAAGTCAATAATTTCCTCTGTATTAAGATTAAGTATACAGAAGTCAATAATTTCCTCTGTATTAAGATTAAGTATACACAAGTCAATGATTTCCTCTGTATTAAGATTCAGTATACAGAAGTCAATAATTTCCTCTGTATTAAGATTAAGTATACAGAAGTCAATAATTTCCTCTGTATTAAGATTAAGTATACAGAAGTCAATGATTTCCTCTGTATTAAGATTCAGTATACAGAAGTCAATAATTTCCTCTGTATTAAGATTCAGTATACAGAAGTCAATAATTTCCTCTGTATTAAGATTAAGTATACAGAAGTCAATGATTTCCTCTGTATTAAGATCAAGTATACAGAAGTCAATGATTTCCTCTGTATTAAGATTAAGTATACAGAAGTCAATAATTTCCTCTGTATTAAGATTCAGTATAGATTAAGTATACACAAGTCAATGATTTCCTCTGTATTAAGATTAAGTATACAGAAGTCAATAATTTCCTCTGTATTAAGATTAAGTATACAGAAGTCAATGATTTCCTCTGTATTAAGATTTTGTATACAGAAATCAATGATTTCCTCTGTATTAAGATTTTGTATACAGAAGTCAATAATTTCCTCAGTATTAAGATTAAGTATACAGAAGTCAATAATTTCCTCTCAATGATTTCCTCTGTATTAAGATTCAGTATACAGAAGTCAATAATTTCCTCAGTATTAAGATTAAGTATACAGAAGTCAATGATTTCCTCTGTATTAAGATTCAGTATACATATGGTTCACACTATATAGTTGTTTATCAATCGAGTCCAACTGCAAACTGTACAGACCCAGATCTGCTGTCACATGGTTCTGTGAAGTTGGTTAGGAGTAATCAGTAAAACAAACAACACAGACCCTGATCTGCAGGCACTTTATGCTATGACATATCAGTATCTTGGTTGTTGCAGTCTTACTCGACTTACAAGAGAGTACATACAGTACCATGGTCCAGTTTATGATGCTGTTCTCCCTAGACTATGGCTTCATACATGACATGGTTGACAGCTATGGAACAAAACTACCATATAGTGTGGGAGATGTCTATCATCACAAGAGGCTCATGTGGTCACATATCACTCAAATATCATTTCTTAAATAGTGAAGGTCTGATATACCAAGATGCTTTTCCATCAGAGTTGGCTAAATTCTCTTAAGCAGTTTTTAGGGAAAGTTGTATAAATGTTTTTGTTTCTGTTTTCAGTAATGGTCACAATATTTGAATGTGGTATTATTCCAATGAATGTGATAGACCTTTGAGTTGTGATGGATTTTGTCAAATTATTTTAAGCAGATTTAAGAAAACATTATTAAAAGTATTTATATGTTAGTAACAGCATTATCTAACGGAAAAATGATACCAATGCATAAACTTGAAAGCCTTTATATCATAATGCTTAGATGCTTAGAGTTAAGTCCAATTCGGTTGAACGTTGTTGTTTTTAAAGCAGATTAGCACCAATTGTACAAATATGAAAGCTGTATATGCATAGGTGCTTTTTGATAAATTTGATAACATTCCTTTTTTAAGACATGTCATTTTTCAATTTTCTCTACTTTTAATAATGAATGGATCTGTAGCATTCATTCCATGATGCATTTTGTCATTTTCCATTGTGTGGTTTTGAAGGGAAAAAGTCACTTAACCTATTTTTTTGTCATGGTGGACAAGTTCAACATCTTTTGAAAAATCCTGAAGATACATACAATTTAGTCAAATTTTGTTGGGAGAAGTTTGAGAAGCTATTTAAAGGGTTTAATAATTTAAGTAATGGTGGCCGTAGCTGATGGTAGACTGGCATCATTTAATAAATATGCACAGCTTCATTCCAGAATGCTTTCATACAAATTTGGTCACATTCTACTGTGCATTGTTTATAAGTCCAGCAGTTATAAACTGCATAAATGTACAATGTACCTGTGCGAGCTGGACATCAGATTATGCAAAGTTTGCTAAAATGTCTATTAATGTGCAGTGCAATATGACCATAAGTACAGATATCAAACAATAATGCTTTTCAAGATGCTATAAAACAGCCATGCTGGACATCAGATTGGCTGCATTTTCAATATTCAGTCCATAACCATATACATGTAAAGTCCTTTCATGAACAGACCATGTTTATCTGACCTTCAGTGCAAGAGGAATAGCTATAACATTGTCAACATGTAGACATTTAGAATCTTAATTGTATTCTGGACCATCTATGTCTCAAAAAGTCTTTTAATGAAAGTCCCATATTATATGACCAATGGCTGCAGTAGATTTGTAAAATCTGCATTTGATTCACTGACCTTGACAGATGACTGTAAAAATGCATGTCGTGTATTAATGTAATGGCAAATTTTCCTGGCCATTCATCATACTATATATAGTATTACATGAGTCATAATGAAAAAGCTTAATTGTTGATAGTTGAATGCCATTTCATTGCTTACGTGCTGCAGTAATACTAAGTATATATATTACAGATTGGTCTGAAACCAAAAACCGAAGTATATCAAACTAAATATTAATTTCTGAATGCATCTTTTAAAAACGTTGCTTTCAATTTTTCTGCAAGCAAAGGAAGTAAAAAACCAAGCAAAACATACAAGTTTCATAGAAAATTCATTAGAAATGTATATTTTCAAATTATGATAACCTCTGATGACCATCCATTCAGGTGAAATGACAACATGTTTATCATGATGGCCACAACATCATGGATTTCTAAAGGGTGCCATTTTCATTTGAGGACCAAACAGGGGTTTTAATGAAATTGTATTCAGAGTTTTGTGAGGGGTGCCATTTTCATTTGAGGACTATGCAGGGGTTTTGATGAAATTGTATTCTGATGTTTATGAGGGGTGCCATTTTCATTTGAGGTCCAAGCAGGTTTTTTTTAATCTTTTTTTATGAAATTGTATTCAGAGTTTTATGAATTTCTGCTAAGCTGTTTAGAAAGAGTAGCAATAATGAATAAATGCTAATGGATGAATGGTAGCCATTGGAAACCAACCCATTGCATCCTCAGTAGTGTATGACATGATGGCGAATTCTACACTATCAGTTCATAACTGGGTTACACTGAACAGGGCTGGTATCAATAGGTGCACTAACATATTGTACAGGACCAATTGCAATGCCTGAGCTAATCTTCAAATCAATTCATATCAGCTGAACTTTCTAATCAATAATGGGTGGGATTCAAAACAGACAGTGCAAATCAATAACAAACGCAAGTCTACCATTTAGGTAGGAATGTTTGTGACAGAGATCAGCCAATTGTCTGAAAAAATAGAAGCCAGTATGCAGGAGTCCTGACAGAACATGGCTGAAGTGGGACTCTATTTTTGGAAACGAGATCTGGTTACAGAAGACTGCCTGCAGCCTATTGGCCTAGTATATAACAATCTTCAATATTTAATCAATTCACCAGAAAATATACAATAATAAATCCTGAAATGATGACTCCATGCCACATACAAAAACATCATGCTCAAATGCATGCAAAGTCAAAGATATATGAAAAGGAAATAAATTGCACAAAAATATTTGGATATCTGTTATTACAGCACTGAAATTCATCACTGAAATTTTTAATTCTAACTCATCACTGAAATTTTTAATTCTAACTCATCACTGAATAAAATGTCATTTTCAGGCTTGCACATATAGACGATTTTGAGAAAAATCAATAATAAGACATATTCACAGAGCAACAGTACAGCAGTTTACTGCATTACTGCATGTCTGAGAGGTTGGTATTTTTTCACCGCACCATAACTATGGTGTCTGTAAATAATGTATGGAAATTTCACTTAATCTTGTTTATCATGTACATAATCTTGTTTAGCATTTCATGCTAATAACAATCTTGTTTAGCATTTAATGCTAATAACATAATCTTGTATAGCATTTAATGCTAATAACATAATCTTGTTTGGCATTTAATGCTAATAACATAATCTTGTTTAGCATTTCATGCTAATAACATAATCTTGTTTAGCATTTAATGCTAATAACATAATCTTGTTTAGCATTTCATGCTAATAACATAATCTTGTTTAGCATTTCATGCTAATAACATAATCTTGTTTAGCATTTAATGCTAATAACATAATCTTGTTTAGCATTTCATGCTAATAACATAATCTTGTTTAGCATTTCATGCTAATAACATAATCTTGTTTAGCATTTAATGCTAATAACATAATCTTGTTTAGCATTTAATGCTAATAACAGCATGTCTAAGTTTTGCATAATGGTTCAGGAAATCATTATGACATTCAATAAACACAATGAAATGATAGGTAAAAAAAATGGAATCTGTGAAAAGATAACAATGCAGTTTACAAAAACATTGGAAGTTCAGCAAGAATTTAAAAAAAATCTTAAATCTACCCAAAAAAATTTAAGGACGTTTCAATGCAACTGAAAATAAGCTGAATTTGGTGTTTCAGAGCTTTATGAACTCAAGACTAGAAGTAAGACAGAAGTGTTCCTGAAAATAAAAAATGCAAGCCTATATACAATTTTTTATTATTGGAACAATTGTGTGAAAAAAAAGATAAAGATGATGACAACTTTTGACACCTCCATTAATCACTTGCAATTTATGAGCTGTGATAATGTCTCACAATTCCTTCTATGTCAAGTTCAATACTCTCCATCTGAGTGAAGATTTGTGTTGTTCTTTTAGTGTTTAATGCCATTTTTCAGCACACGATAGACTATACACGACGGCCAGTATTATTGGTGGAGGAAGAACCCGGGAAGACCCCTGGAAAGCACCATGACCCATGAGAAGCTACTGGCAAGCTTTCTCACATAACTACATTAGCCATCAGAGTGAAGAAATTCACCCATCAACATGCTCCTTTCTTGATGTATCCCATAAAAGAAATTTGTGATCTTTAACCTGTGCACATCTGATGAATTTTTTAAATTCTCATCCAGCTGTTATTAGAGATATTTTGTGACAAGGCACTGTTTCCTTTACTTTTTAAATAATCACTTGTTTATTCTTGGGTGTACTATTATACAGAGTGTATTATAGTGTATTATAGAGAGTGTATTATATAGAGTGTATTATAGAGTGTATTATAGAGAGTGTATTATAGTGTATTATAGTGTATTATAGAGTGTATTATATAGAGTGTATTATAGAGAGTGTATTATAGTGTATTATATAGAGTGTATATGCAAAGCCTGCATAATGTCTGAAAAATAAAAAGTACATGATTGAAGACAAATAAAACACACTGGTATGTCTGTACTCGAGAATTTTAAATGAAGGTAGTTCCAAATAATTTTCTGGATAACCCCTATAAACATCGGAATTTAAATTCAGTGGATTGAATGATATCATAATTACACCAGTGATTCAACACACATCATAGATCATCTAAAGTGGAAAGAATATTCTTGAATAAATGCCTGAGTATTAGATCAATGTTAAAATGTTTGGACTATCTGCAGTTCAATATTTCAAGGGGTGACAAAGGCACAATTATTATGCAGTCTTTTGCTTTTAATTGAAATCGTCCAATCAAAAATATGGCACCATGACTGGTAACATGTTCACCTATTATTATGCATTGATCCAAATAACTTTCCCAAGATTTAGATGATGTACATAAATATTCCTATTCTGAAGAGAGAAAAAAAAATGAATTAGAATAACCCATATATATATATATATATATATATATATATATATATATATATATATATATATATATATATAAAAGCTCAGCCAAATTGATTGATCTCTCACTGATTATCACACTCTGCTGAGATCTTAAAGACAAATCATCTATTCCAAATATTTTTAATAAAATCAGCTATGGCCTATAGTGTGGTAACAATGTTAGCTAATCCAGTTCAAGATCACCTCATTATTATTCATGGATCTTGTTCATTATAAAACATGTACAAAATATTGATATAAACCCATATAAACAGGGTTAAAATCAAAACAGAAAAATGAAATCCAGTGGGGCATGAAGTAGTTATTGATGGATGGCTGCATGACAGAGGACACACTAAACATGATGAATGTAGGGCCATAGTTTCACCAGACCTCTTATTGCCAGATAACTTCAGATATTGCTGCTGGATTTTTTTTAAGACAGGGGCTAATAATAATAATAATAATAATAATAATAATAATAATAATAATAATAATAATAATAATTATAATAATAATAATAATAATAATAACAACAATAATAATAATAATGAGCCAAATTTAATGTAATGATGATATATAATATATACGTGCTTATGAGTTGAGTAGAACTGCAGACAACAAAGATCCTGATCTGCTCTAGCATAATGTGCCTGCATATCAGGGTCTGTGTTATTTGTCTACTGATTACCCATAACACACTGCACAGACCCAGATCTTCTGGTGCATTATGTGATGGCAAATCTGGGTCTTTGCAGTCTGCAATTAGATTCATCTGTGTATATATTGTACCACACAAGGAGATTATGGGGGTTGTTGTTGTTGTTAGGAATTTAGTTGTTTTTATCCTTTTATAAATGTTTCAAGGATATTGCTCTGTCTGTCCATCACACTAACTTTACAATTTGTCTTAAACAAACAAACAAAAGAAACCTGTGGCATGATATTATTTTTTAAACTAATACTGCCATTTGGACCCAGGAAGGCGTCAAAGATGCAATCACTGTACCACCATAAATACCGTCCCCACCCTATACTCACCCACAATTTCTGGCAACAAATAAGATCCTGGGTCACTATCTGTACTTGGAAATGACAACCACCTTCTAGTAATAAATATGCTTATATGGAAATTAAAGTGCTTAATAATTGGCCCTGGGTCCATCCATTGCCTGTGGAACTTGGGTAAGGGCTCCAGCTTGTAGTCAAAATGGATAAAGGTAGGGATTTGCTCCAAACACAAATTATGCATTACAAGGATATTTAAAACCCTAAAAATGTACCAAATAAAAAAGATAATCAGGTAATAAATCAAACTAAGAAGATAAGAAGACACTGACAGTGCTATGTTCATGGACTGCAAACAAATGATTAATGAATGTTTGGAGTGGTACTTCTATATACCTGACAAAGCTACCCATAATCCAGTGCATGATGTTCAAGCTCATGGATTATCCAAACCAGGTACAATTGAAAGTTAAATTAAAAGTTCCATAATACCAAAGGTTTTCAGGATTCTTAAACGGTGTGTACATACCTGGGTAAAACATATGCTGGTATTTCTATTACTGGATAGCCATTGTCTAGAAAACAATGCCATTTAAAATGTCTAGAAAACAAAGCCACTTGAAATGTTTAGAAAACTTTTGGTTAATCAAGAAATTAAGCTATTCTTTCACATTCAAATACAAAGAATCTCTTGAATGCACTGATTATATACATGCAGAAAAGAATTCAAAGCAATATATAGTAAGTCAATTTTTTCCATCGTTTTTATTCTCTGTAAACGCTTTATATAGAAATCATATCAAATAATCTTGAGAAACTCCAATGTTTACAATATATCTGTGATGTATATAGTACACAATCCTTTGTCAAGGTCTCTGAATTGAACCCAATATCATGTATTTGTCTCTGACATAGTTATGCATACCCACATGCTATTAGATCTCTCATTAATATTTGTTTAAACTGTTGTCTACACAGCTCACTCTAGTTCCAGACCTATGCTATCACCACTGAATTGGTGTCAACCAAGGTATATATTCTTTTGATTTGATTAGGATCTTTAACGTAGCTTTAACAATTTTTCAGTCATATCGCTACGAATTGTCTGCAGTGAAGCAGTTTATAGTGATGTCCCACCCAGTCACATTATCCTGACAATGGACCAACCAGTCCCAACACTAACCTCTTAATGCGGAGTGTCAAGCAAGGCAGCTGTCAGAGCCATTTTGTAAGTCTTTGGTATGACTCAGCTGGGGATTGAACCCATAACCTCCCGCTTTCTATATTCTTTTGAATAACCCACAAAGACATTTTGATCAAAATCAATTGATATTTATTTGTCATTTTCATAAGTCATTGCAGCTAAAAACCTCAGTTATGACCTTTGACCTTTAAACCAATGTGTGCTGACTTTGTATTTATTATTAAACTGCAGCTAAATAAAAAGCCTGGTAAAATTCCATCTGCAATGTGTTTATAAATTCAACGAAGTACAAATGAGAAGAGACTTTCCTCGCCCAAAGGTCAAAGCTCATTTTTGAACTAATTTATAGCAGTGCAGACATGTTTGTGGTCAAATCTTGACCATCATCACTAGGGCATAACCGATTAGCATTTTTCTAATGATTTCCGATTCCGGATTTTGGGCATGAAATTTTTCCGATTCCGGATACGATTCAATTAATCGGAAATGCTAAATCCGTATTTTTTTTCTAAAAAATTTCATCGTCCGTTTCCAGGTTTCTGGTATCTGGTTTTGCCGTGTCTAGCATGTTACTTAGTACTTTACCATATCCGGCTTCATTTCCGGTTTTCACCTGCCAGTTCAAATAGATTGTCTCACAGCATGGTTGTGTTGACCATATTGAACTTTTCTGACTTCTTATTTATCTTTATTAATGCACTATCGAATGACACACAGTGTTAGACACGGTGCTATAGAAATTCAACTTTATTTTTTTTATTATCCGAATCGGTCGTTCCTGCCTTGTCCGACTCCGATTAATTGGAAATTCATACTATCCAGTGGAATCAGATTTCCGGATCAAAAGTTGGTTATGCCCTAATCATCACCCATAACCACCTACCTTGGCAAGAAATGCTTTTGTGAAAAGTTATATAGTCTGTTGATCTACCGGTAATCTTCCATTCAAGAAATGTTTTTTGTGAAAACTGCCTATTGAACCAATCTTCCATCTAAAGAAAACTGCAGATGCAATCTTCCATCTAAAGTTAACTGCCTAGTGATGCAATCTTCCATTCAAGGTAAAAAGATTTCCATTATGACCTTTAGGGACATCATGTTGGTAGTTAGACTGGCACCATTTTAATGTTGGTAGTTTGGCACCATTTTCATGTTGGTTGTTAGACTGGCACCATTTTCATGTTGGTAGTTAGACTGGCACCATTTTCATGTTGGTAGTTTGGCACCATTTTCATGTTGGTAGTTAGACTGGCACCATTTTCATGTTGGTAGTTTGGCACCATTTTCATGTTGGTAGTTAGACTGGCACCATTTTCATGTTGGTAGTTAGACTAGCACCATTTTCATGTTGGTAGTTAGACTGGCACCATTTTCTGGTTACCAGTGATATTTCTAGGATTTTCACACTGATGGTTAATTTTCCCTCTGGCATTTTCGCAAACGATATTATCAATTTTCAAGAGATGTATTGTTTATGAGCATATTATCAATGAATGTTTCAAAATATGTGTGATAAATACTTCTAATATATAAAGATCAAATATAAGTTGCTTGTCTTCATTACATGCGTAGTGGCAGCAATTGGATGGCAAAGTGGCAACAATTGAGTGTTCATTAAAGGCAAAGTGGCAGTGGCAACAATGTATATTAATTACAGGCACAGTGGCAACAAGTGGGAGTTCCAACTAGGGCACTATGTAGTATGCATTAGAACTATATGTAACAGCAGAGAGATTATGGCTGAATATTGCAAACTGCATCTCTGCTATTTTATGAGAATGGCATGTGGAGCTGGTAGAATGCTTTTAATAACTATTATTATCAATGAATGGGTGTCACTGATTAATGCAAAAGGTCACTTAGTAACCATTAAGAAATCTAAAAATAGAGTATTTACAAGATAAGATTGTTAATGAATACTACAGGTTTCATAATAGGCTCATCATATACACTGCAAGCTTACTGACAGAATTGTTACATGCTTTCCAATTTTTAAGGAGGATTCATTAACTTTATTAGGGAAGTTCAGTACGGCATGTCAAGAAGAAAATTATAAATAACTACTAATTACAGAGAATTTTACAGTCTATGTATCTGTGAAACTGGACAATTTTGTTGAGAATGAAATGAAGCAGTTTGCCCTTGTATGGAACAGGTAAGAAATAATGAAGACCCAACATGATAGGTTATGGAAAGATAAAGCTCCATTTTAATATAGGACAAACTAAGACAGGGTAAGAAGTCTTTTGGTGAAAACATCATGTTGATATGACCATGCATTCAGAGGAGTGGTGATAACAAGATATTTGAGATAGCTGCCATTGTGGCCATAGTGGACATCTCTTTAGCACCATTTACATTTCAAGACTACCTTGACATTATTGGAATTCTTTAAATCCCCATATTATAAAACCATCCCTTTGGGAAGAGTATCACAAATGTGATTTTCAAGATGGCTGTTACAGTGGCCATATTGGATGTCAGAGTGGTATCATTTTCATCTAGAATGAACTAGAATGAACTAGATATGAAAAGATTTTCAATGAAAATCCCAGACTGATGTAACCAAGATTTTGAAGATAGCCACTGTGATAGTCATATTGGATGTCCAAGCAGCACCATTGTATTACAAATGGTATTATTATTCTTTTCAGACTGACTACCTCAGTTTCCTTGGTAATTCTTACAGAATGATGAACAATGGGGTACCAACAGGTCCACTTGCCAGAAGAGACTTCAACTTTTCAAGAACTTATAATTTTTTTAAAAAAAGTTTTATAATCATGATATGGTTTATGAAAAAACACAAAGTGATGCCTAATAGGATGTGGAGGCATACCCTATCATCTGCTGGGGTGGTCTAGTCACCCTCCAAACCCTAACCAGTTTTGTTATCTTTCTAAAAAACAGAGAAAGCAGAATGAGTCTAAACATGCACCGCATACCCAACAAGTCTCAACCAAATCCACTGGGAGCCCAATGACTCTCAACTAAATTCATCTGGATAACAAGTCTCTATATAATCCATTCTATATAATCTATTAGAATTCCAATGAGTCTCTCCCAAATATACTGGGAGTCAAATAAATCTCTACAAAATCCACCTGGAGCCCAATGAGTCTCTACCAAATCCACTGGGAGCCCAATGAGATTGAACCAATTTACCAGAAACCTGACAAGTCTCTATCAAATCCACTGGGAGCCTAATGATTCTGTACCAATCCAATGGGAGCCCAATGAGTCTCTACCAAATTCATTTAGATCAGATACGAGCTGAAATTTTTTTTTGGGATCCACTTGTTTAACTAAGATGCAATTCTTTAAACCTATAAATTGGGTTGTATTGACATTGGAGCAGTAATGTGGACTATACAGCTATTTCTTATCAGCCATATATGTGCATGTGTGTCTGACATTTAGTTCAAGATAGTGAATAATAGTTCACACTGCAAGGTTTAATTATTATTGCTTCTACAAGACTGAAAGAGTGTGTGATTTGAATTTTTAACGTAGCTTTAACAATTTGTCAGTCATATCGCTACGATGTGTGCAGTGTGGCAGTTTATAGTGATGTCTAGCACTGGGGCATCATGCTGCAGACATGTAGCATGATGTGCCACCCAGTCACATTATCCTGACACCAGGCTGACCAGTCATAACACTAACCTCTTAATGCTGAGCGCCAAGCGAGGCAGCTCTTAGTACCATTTTTGTATGTCTTTGGTATGACTCAGCTGGGAATCGAACCTACAACCTCTCACATCCGTGGCATATGTTCTAACCACTAGGCCACTAGAGTGGTAAGACTGAAAGACAGCACACATTTAAAACAAATAAGTTTTGGTTTTTGATTTGCCAGTGTATCACAAAGTTTTAGAAGCAATAAAAGTGATTCTTAAAGATGTTCTTAAATTATTTTTAGTGAGATTAAGAAAACAGCTTAAGAAAATAAAGTTGATTAACTATTACTCATTGGAGTAAATTTCCTTAGTTTTGGTACAATGTTAATTTTCTCACTTCTACTTATGACAAAAATGAGTCAGTATGCTAATTTCCCTGATTTAGACCCAATCTTCTTGATTGTGAACACTGACATGGCCCCAGAAAATTTGGCACTATGCATGCTTGACAATTTAAGTTGAAAATGCTCACTAGATTTTGTGATGAAATTTGCAATATCTATGTATATGGAACTGCTAATTGCATTTTAGAACATTATGTTCATTTATTTTTCTGGTAAAAGTACATCCTACAATTGGTCCTGTTCAATTTTATTTTGTTTATCTGTTTAATTAAAATGTGATATTCTGTATAGGAGGCTCTTATTGTTTTCTTCTATAACTCGGCTCAGATCTCCATTATTCCATTTATAAATTTCCTACCTTAATATTTGCTTCATCTAAGTTACAACACCTTGGTCAATCATCCTCTACACATTGATAATGACCTAAAGGGAAATAATCCCATTACAAACCATGATAATGACCTAAAGGGAAATAATCCATTACAAACCATGACCTACATGTCAAGTCTGCACTCGCACTGTTGGTGAAAAGTTGTTGTACATATCAAGATATATCCACACAGCATGTAACACCACTCCCTGGCCAAGGGTCAGTTAATAAACTGACCACAAACATTTTTTTTTAGGGACATTAATCTGGACGAACAGATTTACCATTGGGAATGCATATGGATAGGAAAGTGAGATGTACAGCTGGGAATGCATACAGATACCAAAGTGAGATGTACAGATGGGAATGCATACGGATAGGAAATGTACAGCTGGGAATGCATACGGATACCAAAGTGAGATGTACAGATGGGAATGCATATGGATACCAAAGTATTCTGATTTATGTAATCAATGGTTTGAGTTCATAGCAATCAGGATTGTGAATAAAATGGACAGCTATGTACACCTACCTTACTGTATGTTAAGGTTGGGGGTGGGCTTGTATTTGATTTTGTGCTTGGGTATTTTAGTTTTCTTCTACCTCAAGCCAAAAAAACAAAAACAAAAACTATTAAAACGATATAATAAGCTCTTTTTCTATTATAAAACAGCATAAAAACATTCTTAGAAGCTATCAGAGAGCCTTATCCCCCTAACCCAATTTACTTGTCAGTCTGCTAGGCCTCTTAAACTATCTCATGACTTGGCATCTAGGATGGAACAATGGATGTCAAACATTACAAAATTACTGTCCATTTAGTCCCAGCAAATACCTGCTCTGTATAGCATTAATGTCAACCATACTCAAATGAAAGTACATGCACTCTAAAAACATAAACAGGTCTGTTTGATCTCAAATAATTTTGTTCTTGTAAATCAAGGCTACTTTTTAAATGTCCCCTTCATTAATAGTATTGAAGCAAGTGAATGCCTAGAATGTACAGTCAATTTGGGTGGTATTTGGTAATTGTGACATTGCCCTGGCCTGGTGATGGATGCATAATTACACTATTGCCTGAGCACGGACTGACTTCGCCAATGTAATAGTCAGAACATAACTCATTAGGTACTATATGATTGACAGTTAATACCAAGACCTGCCCAGTAACTGAACTCAGCTGTCTTAAAGATGCAACCATTCATGCCATTCCTCACTGACTCTGCCATGCTTCTAAACCTTTAGGCAAATAAATTCCCGTTTTCCTCTACTCTCGGCTTTCTGTAAACAAGGGAGTTGTATTATAAATGAGGACACTTATCTGGTATAGTAGTGGTAGAAAATTAAATTTTCCATTTATATCTTAATGTGGTTTTAAAAATACACAAAGCTTTCTATTAACACAGATTTTTCTGGCTGAAACTGATACTATGCTGACAGACCAAGATAAATTTAAATTACGCTGCCAGCCTTATGGACTGTAGCCAGTGTATTCCTATCCGATCTAAAGACAGATTCCTAATGTGCAAGCTATGTATAATACTGTATCATAAGACATGTACATTTTATGTGCCAAATGTAAGATTTGCACTGTTCTCATCATCAGAAATCTGTTCAATAAAACCCCATCTAATAGTAGTGACCAGAAGAGTTTCAAGACAACTGTATTGGATGTACGAATTGTGCCATTTTAATTTAGGGAAGACATGGTATCTTAAAGCATAACTGATGAAAACTCCAAGTTGATATAATATTTGTATATACATTTGTGAAGAATAGAGTTTAAAAATGCTTTCAACCATGGTGCCCATATTGAGGACTAACTAGAAATAATAAGAGCTCTTCACATTACAAAGCTCATGTTAAATGATTTCCCCATTTAATCCAAGTAACCATAACAAGATACTTAAGAAGACTGCCATTGTGGCCATATTGGACAGATGATCATTACAATTTCAATTAAGAAACAATAAAATTATAATAAGTATTCTGTTACAAACCCCATAATAATATGACTCTCTATTTTGGAGGTAAAATATAAAGATTTTCAAGATGTCTGCCATTCTGCTTATCAGATTTATACTCTTTGATTTAGGAGTGACTAGACAGCATAGAAAGTCTTTGGTAAAAACACAATATAGATATGACCAATCATCTAGGAAAGCAAGCTATGTTATTCACAACAGTGGTGGTGTGCCAGACTCTTTGGAAGGTACATGGTATAATGTATAGTTTGTATTTTATGTTTTAAAATGATAATTAAATGAATGGGTCAATATGATCTGGCATACAGCACTCTACAACAGAGTAATACTGGAAAAAGAGTTGTAAATGGATGTTGATGGTTCATCTAAGACATGTAGCAATGATAACATCTTCCAGATATCATATTTGGAAGCCATCTTGAAGAGCATATTGAAAACTTTTTGGTCATTTTGAAGTGCATATAAACAATAAATATCAGCAACACCAACATTAAATTCACACAGTCAGTATGAAACCTAGGTGTTACTCTAGATAGTACTCTCACACTGAACCAACATATCGTGAACATATGCAAGGCTGCATATCTTGAGGTAAGATGCATAAGCTCCATTTGCAAATATCTTTCAGTTGATGCCACTAAAACATTTGTGTGTTCATTATTACTTTCAAGACTGGACTATTGTAACTCAATTATGTCTGTTTGTCTCAATATCTACTCTAGAAACTTCAAAAACTTCAAAACAGAGTTGCTCAGATCATTTTTAGAGTACCACGATCAGAGCACACCTCCCAGCTGCTCTGTACCCTACACTGGCTATCGATTCGATACAGAATCAAACACAAAATTTGTTCTCTGTGCTACGCTGACAGACTGAAGTCCAGCGTACCTATCTGACCTCACCCATGTGTATACACCAGCAAGATACTTGTGCTCCTATTCTGACTATCATTTTGTTATATTCTCACTATGAAAACGAAAGTCATATGGACAACATTCTTTTGCATACCTGAGCCCAGCAACGTAGAATGAATTGCCCATTGAAATTAGACATAAAGACATGGTGATCCCTTTCAAGAGTGCTCTTAAAACTAAATATTTTTGTCTGCAAGAACAAATTTAAAGACCTAATAATGTTTCCTACCTTAAATATTTTCAGAATGTTTTTGTTTTCTAATTTCTTTGTGTTTTATTTGTTTTATGTGTTTTTTGTGTAGTGATATTACTATAGATGTTGTAAAGTGCTCGAGCTTCTAAAGATTAGGTGCTATACAAAGTCCACATTATTATCATTTTTAATATTATTATTTTATTGTTAGATTTAATAATTTCATTTTTCTATAATCTGTCTTTTATGAAAACATGTATTTTCCTAAAAATCTCTAAATTCTCTTCATAAATTGAATTATTGTTTGATTATTACAAAGGGGTATGTCTGCGTATAATTTAGTGCCAGAGATTACTTTTAAATACCATGTTAAGTGTGGCCATTTAGCCCAGTGTGAAAATTTAAATTCAGGCTGTCAGGCCAGTGAAATGGATAAGCCCATGAAGCAGTGTTTGTAGACTAAAAACATATCAGTGATAGTCTCCCCTTAGAGCCACACATTTTACATTTGTGACCATTTATTGCAAAATGTGTAGCTCTTTAAGAAGGTGCAATGTACATAAAATATAGTAAAATAGTAACAGTGTAATGTACATAAAATATAGTAAAATAGTAACAGTGTAATGTACATAAAATATAGTAAAATAGTTACAGTGTAATGTACATAAAATATAGTAAAATAGTTACAGTGTAATGTACATAAAATATAGTAAAATAGTTACAGTGTAATGTACATAAAATATAGTAAAATAGATAGTGTAATTTTGAAATATTTTACATTTTCCACTTAACATTTTTGAAAATTCTAGTATACTGTAGCTCTCACTTAAGATTGTGAGTGGAAAGTGGATATATGGCAATAGTTAGATAATAGAACAGAGGTAGACAAATGTCTGCAGTTAACATCAGCCTAGAATGGTTTAAGGAAATGCTTTCTCTGAGGTCAGCTCAGGTCATTTATATGTTAGGGTCAATTATAGTGCAAGAAAATGTAGAATTAGAAGGCTTTATCCTAAATTAAATGTGTAAAATAAAAGCCCTCACTTGTCTAATTCATCCACCAAAACACTGTTTGACTGGTGCTACAACACCATCACCCAGTCGTCAATTCTAGGATGGGGAGGATGTTTGGAGTTACCTTGTCATCACAGTAAAGACTAAAGTGATGATCCATTTATATTATATATTCTAACTTGTGTAGGAAACAAATGATAATTATCCAAGTCCTAAATTTATTTTACATTTTTAATTATTTCAGATATTTGTTTTTATTTATTTTATGTATTAATTACAAAATTAACATGCCTTCATTTGAAAAGATGTAGGACACCTGTAGTAATATTCTATGTACTCTTGACACAGAACTGTATTGTAATGATTCGACAAATGACTTTACTACAATTGAGTACCTAACAACATTTCTAAAGTACTGAAGGTATATGTGTTCAATATCAATCAATCAATTACAAATCAAGCTAAATGAACAGCATTTAAGTGCAAATTCAGAAACGACACCTAAATAACAGAAATCAAAGTTATAATATGGACTATGTTATGTCCTGTGCTTTAAACATTGAAGAAATTGTTCATTTTAATCATCAGTGTGTAAAATGTAGACAATAGTTTAAACAGTTGTATATTCCAAATATGATACATAAGAAAATCTTGTTATTAACATTCACAGAATATAATCTTGTTATTAACATTCACAGAATATAATCTTGTTATTAACATTCACAGAATATAATCTTGTTATTAACATTCACAGAATATAATCTTGTTATTAACATTCACAGAATATATATCAGTGTAATAGATACTACCTATGACTTCTGAAAAATACTTTATCTTGGATTTCTTGTTACATCTGATAACAAATATTTGTCACTGTTTTGCTGCCCATTTGTTTACAAACAGAAAGTGTCTTTGTTCTGATCATCCTGCATCAGTTCTATAGCATAGCAGTTCTGGTGGTCTAGTGATTAGAGCATCTGTCGCAGATGCTGAAGGTTGCAGGTTCAAACCCATGCCAAGTCATACCAAAGATTTATAAAAATGGTACTAGCAGCTGCCTCGTTTGGTGTTCAGCATTAAGAGGTTAGTGTTAGGACTGGTCACCCTGGTGTCAGGATAATGTGACTGGGTGGAACATGTCTGCAGCATGATGCCCCATTGATGGACAAGAGCTATAAATTGTGACACTGCAGACATCATAGTGATATGACTGATTTTGTAAAAAGCTACATGAAAAAATGAAATCAAACACATACCTGATCAAAAATATTATTATTATTATTATTAAAAATCCTGTAACCACCTTTTGGTCTTTCTTTTTGTGCTGAATTCTCTGCTGCCAAGTACATGTATCATAATGGTGAGGTTTTGACTGCTGTAACATAAGGCAACCTTGGAAACATGTTACAGGAGTGAAAAAAATGGCATCTGTTTCCACAGTAGTACAAGTCACATTTTCATACAACTGTAGGGTAACATTTTGAATAAAGCTATTTGTTTTATTTGTAATGTGTCTATATATGGCAACAAAGTCCTAATTTATTTCTGAATGAACACAAATTTACTGGTCGTTTTTCAAGGATCATGTGTGAATTTTCTGCAGCTGTTCCATTGATCAGACTATTTGTTATGGCCCTAATTTTAGTACCAAAGATGATTACAGTGCATACAGATTTTTCCAACTTTACTACTTAATCTTTGAAGGGAATTACAACCTTTGGAATATTAATATAATGCATTGAGACAAAAGTGGAGGGAATGGTGTGAAATCAAGGCAATGTTATGCACTCTTCACTTCTAGAGTGTATTTTGATAAAGTTACTGATTCAAGGGCATATAGTCACTACTTGCAATCAATAATTTGTGTTATCAACTCTTTATAAACAGCAGACAGCTGGTACCTGACAGCAGACAGCCGAAGGTAAAATAATCATTTGCTAGATTTATAACATGCATTATACCAGTAAATACAGAAATTTAAATACATAAATCATTATACCAGTAATTACAGAAATTTAAATGCATAAATATGTATGGCACATGATGTCTTAAACATCTGATAAATCAAAACATTGTAACAGCAACTTTAAATAGCCCTGTGATCTCTGCATGCATTCAATACACAGTTTTATTTATGCCTAAAGAAAATCATACAGCTGGTGCCTGAAGCAAAATAATCCTATGTAACTGCTATAGTGCAGACTACAACAGTTATCACAGAAATCTAAATGTCTCTATCAGCATGGTACATGCTGATTTATTGGATAATCTAAAACAGTATAATAGCAAATTTAATCTAGAGATATTATCACAAAGACACTGCCATCACATTGTAGTGTCCTGAAATTTGGCAAAATTAGGACAACCGCAAAATATAAAAAGGCATAATATCATATAGATCTTGTATAAATCCCATCACTACCAGCCTATATATATATATATATATATATATATATATATATATATATATATATATATATATATATATATATATATATATATATATATATATATATATATATATATATATATATATTCACTTTAATAAAGGTTACTAATTCAGAGTAACAGGTTTACTGTTATCAACTGTGTCCTTATCATTAATACATTACATGTAATACATAGTTGTCAGGTACAAATAGCAACAGGTCAAAGGAATATGTAACTGAATTTGTTTGCACTTTGTAACCTTTGCTTTGGTGCTTGGCCAAACATGTCAGCGTATTTTGTATAGAAAGACCCACTGCTTATTCTATTGATTTGAACTAGTATAAACATCACAGATATTACCACTACAAACAGGTCAGATCCTGACAAACGTCGGACTCCCAATAACATCATTGTACTATAAAACCTATTTTATACAGAACAGTGCTCATTTTTTTTATCCCCTATGATGTTCTAGCCCCACCCAACATGCTTTTCTTGAGTCCTCCTGATCTCTAAAACACTTTTAAACTATGTAATTTATACTTATTATTTTTTTCCCTTATATGCTTCTACTGTCGGAGAAATATGTGAATGTGATTTTATCTGTTTCCGTTTTTCAAATTAAAAAAATTATATTCTTTGAAGACTGCTCAAATTAAAAAAATTATATTCTTTGAAGACTGCACAAGTCTTTTTTAACATAATGAAATATTACCATTTTTTTCTCGAAAAAAATATCTTTCTTCAAAAACTGTGCACCTGTTGATATATGAGCTCCTTTTATCCCCTTCCCCTTTCGGCAGTTTTAGAAATTCATCCCAAGCCAGATAATCAATTGTGCCTAACCGAGTCACGTAATATGACTGACTACGTGTTAGCACGTGACAAACATCAGTATTTGCAAAGAGGTCTTGTTTAAAGCAAGTGTCGGCAACTTATGCCACAGTCAGAGGGTAACACTTATAAATTTTTGGCTGCCCTTCGCGTGCTACACACATCACGTGTCACCTGGTGGCACGCGTGCCATAGGTAGCCGACCCATGTTTTAAGGTGACAAATTTGTTATAAAACGACTTTTTAATTTCCTTAAAAGTGCACAATTACCGTGCTGCATATATTGCTTTCCAGCATATAATTTTTATAGTTGCGCGTTATTTTAGTAAATCGTGAAAATTAATATGAAAGCGGCTTGAGACCATATTCGTGTAAAAGGAAATTCACTTCAAAACATATAATTGTATTTAGTAAAGAGAGATATGTTAGCAAGTATACTGTTGTTGTACATACCAATTTTAAAGTTCTACTCTGTTCATAAGATGGAATTTTGATCAATAATGTACATATATATATTGATATAAAAAATTTAAATACATGCTTAATACATCACAAGATGCATCTAAAACCATTCCTATATGCTATCTTCAAGACTAAGTAAAACTGTCTTCCCACATCTTTCATCAGCTCAATGCCTGAAAATAAAATTTCGTTCAATCGTCTAAAAGATTGAGACAACGATAAGTTGCTTTATGGACAAACCATCATTAAAATGTGAATTTGCCAACTTTAAAATAATGCCATTTCGGTACAGAGTTCCCAATGGGAAAGAAAGAAAAGAAAAAAAAAACACGCAAAATATGCACGAGATTCGGGGGCTTCTCTATCTTGACTTAAGAAATAGGTCTCCGCTTTTCCCCCTGATATTACTGCTAATTACCAGTAATGTCAGAAACAGAAAAAGAGCGGATACCTACTTGTTAGTCCATCTCCATCTATGTTCTATTTACGTTCCATTTTCTTAAAATAAAAATTAAATATTGTTTCAAATTATCACCGGGCTATGCTTTTCTAAATATTTTTTTTAAATGCCTGTATTATTTAAGTTTTGTCAATGTATGTGTATTGATTGGTATGAATGCGACCCAGAGGCGTAGCGAGGGGTGAGCAGGGGGGTACATATGTCCCCGGGCGCCATACTAGTGGGGGCGCCGAAATGGGCTTTAAAATAAATTGTAACGGGTAATGGTGATTTTATTGATGAAAATAATGGGTTTCAGAGGTGTGTGTGTGTGTGGGGGGGGGGGGGGGGGGGGTAAATGAATATTGTCCCCGGGCGCCAAACACTCTAGCTACGCCTCTGATGCGACCTCTTTGGCGATCTGGATATTGACTCTTGGAATCACAATGTCCCCATCAATTGAAAAACTGACAAACCATTGCATAATTTGTAGATATTTACGATATCATATTTATTATCGCGACAACCAGCTTTTCGAATGAATATTACAAACTAAAACAAAGCCTGGGAGACGTGTCTACGCTCGCAGAGTAGTTAGCGTGATTGACAAGTGACGGACGATTGTCCAAATAAAACAAAATCTCGAGCTGTAGACAATTATTGATACTTGTACAAATCTTATCTACATTATTCAACTCAAATTTAAGGATGAATAACCGTGAAGATTTATTTCTTCTACACACATAACATGTCTGCAAAACAAATATACAACGAACTTGAAAACCAAAACAACTGACTACTTAAAAGGCTTGTCCTAGTGTATTCATAAATAAAAAAATTACTTTCTCCAAAATGTACATTTAATTTAACTTTGTTAAAACCGCTTGATGGTGTGTGTATTACTGGTCTGACTTCACATATCATGCTATCTTGCAGCAAGTTCTATAAAAATAAATCCATACCAAAATATCTTGACATGACTCTTGACAATGTAGGACATGTTAGACTTGAATCATGGCATATTGAAAGTCTTTCAGTAAAAAGTGAAGTTGATAAACTTCAAATGGTAACATAGTGCACTTACAGTACCTAGATGGAAAATATTAAAAATGTCACTTGATCAAATTACATGTACCCTTGTATATAGTTATGGTTTAATGGCAAAGACACTTGCAAATAAGGATGAAGTGTGTGCTGAGTGGTTACGAAAAGACAATCACTCATAAAAAGTTTCAAAAATATTAAAATATATATTATTGAGTTCCATGATTGTTCTATTATTTTGTTTTTGCAAAAGATGGTAAGTTTGAAAATAAGTATCTGGTAGTTACAGGTGACTGGTATATGCAGTTTCTTAACACTTTAAAGAATGAAATATATAATTTGTTTACCATTACAAGCAATTTGTCTGTAAACCAGCATATAATTCAGCTCATAATAATGCCTTTAATCCAAGGAATTTCACACATTCTTTCAAGCTTTAAAGATGAATTTTCTGCAGGAATATTATTATAATTCTTATATTATTATAATATTATCAATCGAAATGTAAATCCTGGCATAAACAAATACATTAACAAAATTTATCAAAAACTCAAAATATGTTTAAGTGTTAAACTTTACTCACTGAACACAAGAAAGACATAAGATACGATACTGTGTTCAGAAAATTAAAGCACTGAATGATAAAATGGGAATTAATTGTGCTACCTCAAACCAGGCATGTGCAACTTCCTCCAGAGTTGGGGGGGGGGGGGGGTCTGATAGACATTTTTAAGCCACACTGTATGACAAATGAAAATGGATAAAACAGATGTGTGGCCCACTGCCTGCCTTTAACTCTTGTGACATCTTATATTTGTTCATGAAGTCAATTAGTAGTGTATTAAATTTGTATTTCTTCATTTTATTTTCCATGAATATAAGTTATAATTTTATTTTATACTTACTTGACTTTGTTCATAGTCATGTTCATGTTGTACAAGAGTACTAATTTTCATTTTTATAAACAAATAATGCATAGCTAATATATTCTTATAAACAAATAATGCATAGCTAATATATTCTTATAAACAAATAATGCATAGCTAATATATTCTCTAGGTTGGTGGGTTAAACAATATCAGCAGAAGCAAACATATTTATTTGGTTCTGGGTCTTGGTCATTGATATTTCTCATACATTACATAGCCATCCTGATGTTTACAACATCCTTGTTATAATTTTCAGATTTAATCTTGTAAACATCTTGGAATGTTCTAGAATGGAAAATTCAATTAAGGCAATCTATTTCCAGAAAATGCAAATTGTGACCTAGGTCAGGTAGAAACGTTGATAATCTTGTTATGAGGAAACTACTCATTCTTGCTGAAAGGTTATAATGCAGAATCAATTGTACTGTAATCTGTATCTGATTTGAGATTGATTTCTTTATTCACTGGAAATACAAAGTGCTCTTACTGGGTAAATAATATTCTTGGACAGAAACATTAACTTGGAATTACAGTGTATTCTGACAAAGACTATATTACTGGTACTATAATTAACTGGAAGTCTGTTAGTACATCATCACACTTCAGGCTACAGGTACATTCAAAAGACTTATTATATCATCACACTTCAGGCTACAGGCACACTCAAGACTGTTAGTACATCATCACACTACAGGCTGCAGGTACCTTCATAGGCATATCAATACCAACACTGCTAAATCTTATTTCAAATGCCAACTGAATTTAATTAGAACTTTTTTCTTTAGGATTGATGATATAATTTGTTGGTCCATTGGGGATTTAATTTGCAAATCTAAGTTCTTATTAAATTTTCACTTTGTATTTCAGAGAACAAATTTGTTTGCTGAATTTTACAAAACTTTTGTTTGGTTTTTTTTTGTTCTTTTCTATTACTTGATATTAACACATTAGACTCGTAACAATAGGAAATACAAAATTAAAATTGTGATCAAATAAAAAAAATGCTAAAGTTATTAAGTCTTAATTGTTTGTTCATTGATTCAATTTTTCTATATTCAGTGGATTAATCATGAAAGTTCCCTTCCAACAGATTCATAAAACATTGACAGAAACCTTCTCATCCTGATTTATGATAATAAGGACTGTGATGTGAAACCTGTCTTAAATACAACAGCTGTGACAATACTGAGTTATGAGAATATCGACTGTAATGTGAAACCTGTCTTGAATACAACAGCTGTGACAACACTAGTTATATACATGTACAGGCAAGATAAAAATATCTCTAGTGAATCCCAAATAAAAATGCACATACTACTAAGGGAGACTGAGGCTGTCATGCAAGTAGTACAGTGGAACCTGTCTTAAAAGACCATTACTTCTGCCAAAACATAATGGTCTCTCATAACAGGTCATAACACTATATAATCAATAAATCTGTACATGGAGAACCTGGTCTCTCAAGACAGGTTTTACTGTATTTCTATACCTACTGTGCAATAATACCATGGCAGGTTCTTGCCTTCTGTTGTAAGCTATACAAATTATGTACACATATATAAGCAGTTAATTGTACATATTTAAGTTTACATGTGGTTTTGCAGTACAAGTGGCTTTAAAAAAAAACTGTTACAAGAAATCAATCTCACCATAATATGTCAATGACACTTTGATCTTTTAGGATTTTCTGCATTAGCCCTGAATCTTGGCCGCTTCAAACAATTGATAATTTAGAGCCACACATAACAAACCAGGTAAGATGAATAACTGCTTTGTTAGTGTCCTTGAGGACTACATCGTTTTCTCAATCTTCACCTACAAGGTCATAGCAAAACCTTTCCTCAAAATGTACATGGCTTTCAAGATGGTGGTGTTCTCTATAAAACGTTTTCTCTTAACAATAAGATTTTACTTGTAATTTAACTGTAAACATTATTAACAAGAATGATTTAAATTATCAAAATCACAATTAACGTAGCAGCATTTTATTTTGGCTGGTTGTCTTGTCGGAGTCACTCCAATTTCCTCAAGCACTTTCAGCTCAAAATGTTGTGACAAGCTAAGACTAACGCCACTACAGAAAATCATGAAGTATTCCACATACTCAACCCACAGTTGTGCATTGACGCTTGTCTTTTTATATATAAAAAAATAAACAATAAAAAAATTATGGGCACCATTCTTTATTGTATGTGCAACAATTTTTATAAGCATATAAATTTGTATATAATAGAGGGCCACAACAAATATTTGCTACATGCAAGTAACAAGAGTTACCCACGTTTGATACAGTTGTTGCTATTGTTGTTATTATTATCAATATTAATTTTATTAATAAAACAATGTGGGATTGTTCAATGTATATCAAAAGATTAATCGTTCTCGGATCCAAATCAGGTCTTTCCTCAATTTCAAATGCCTATTTTAATCTGCAAATCAACTTCTTGAATTTTGATGAGATACAGGGCTAACCTATTACAGGTAAATTAAATGCCACACCTGTCTATGTACATATGCTGAGCATCTATTTTGGAGAAATAAGGAATTTAATATGGACTTTGATACCATAATGTAAACATCCTTGTCATGATATAAACATCACACATGCTGAATGTCAATTACAAAAGAATCTGAAGATCTACTTGAACTTTGCTATTGTTCAAATGTAATGTATTAGGTGTCCTCAAAATATCTCGACATGTACTGACTGACAGTAATCATTTCTAACTTGAATACTGTTCAACTGAAGTGTTATAGGTGTGCTAATCTTTTTTAACAATCATAATTCAGAATTAGGATATTTTAACCATATGCCATTTTGTCATATTTAGGAAGGGCATTATAGAAAAGTTTACCAAAGGAAATCACCCCATCATCTCTACTGTTAGAATAATAACAGATTCAGACATATCTATATTTGATAAATATTTGCCACAAACATAAGATCTGAGTCTAGAATGTTCCCCATAAAATTTAATAAAAAGAATTTATGAAAAATATTTGACAACTGGTTTTGTGATTTAAAAAATAGTTTTCATTATAGTTTGAATATCCAAGTACACTGAAACTGTGGCAATGGTGACAGTCATATTGAAATTTATTAAAAAATTAAACTTATTTAAGTTGGCGTTAATAACTATGTGACATCATAAAGGGAGCTATTCAAACTCAGCATGTAATTCTAATCACAATTCTGATCTCACGGAACTTACTTAGGTTCGGATTATTAGGATCATATCTGAAGCTTTCGTTCGAAGAATCTCATTCATTTCCATGTAGCACAGAGTTTATGAACAACCAGATACAAATTTAAAAAGTGGTATTCAATTGCTTGCAAGTTTATCTTTACAGCCAATATGTTCCGAAGTCTGAAATTCATAAGCTGTCAATCCAAACTGAAGTCGTGAAAATTGATCAATAGCATGGGATCTTTAAGTTTATTATTGTGTGTGCCTATTATCATGCTAAAGGACAGAATTAAATCCAGACAGAATTTATAGTTTGCATTCATGACAGGCATTATAAGTATGAAAATAACTTTTTGATAAGTAACAATTAGGAATGAAATGTCTGGTCTTATTCAATAATCTGCCTACAAGTATTTGTTGTTATCTGTCCAAAATAAATATAAGCAGCCCAGTAGCAAGGAAAATCTCCAATTCTAATTGTCTAGTACATGTAATTTGCTGGAAGCCTTTGATTAGGGTTCAGCCAAATTCAGAAGCCTATACCAGCTGTTGCTTGCTGTAACATGCCATAAAAGTGGCCTATACCAGTTGTTGCTTGTTGTTGTTGTATGGTTTAACGCCATTTTTCAGGACAATATAGGCTATACATGGCGGCCAGTATTAATAGTGGAAGAAGAAGCCGGGAAAACCCCCGGAAAGAACAATGACTCATGAGAAGCTACTGACAAGCTTTCTCACATACCTACATTGGCCGAATCTGAGACTAAAACCCACGCAGACAGAGGTGAGATGGCAGTGATCTGGAATGGATAGCGCTTTAGACCACTCAGGGCCCCTATGTTGTGTGTTCTAACATGCCATAAAAGTGGGCATTACCAGTTGTTGCTTGCTTAACGTGCTATAAAAGTGGAAAATATCAGCTGTTTCTGCTGTAACATGCTATAAAGGTTTCCAATATCAGTTGTTTGTTGTTGTAACATGCCATTCAAGTGGCAAATTTACTATCATAGTAACTTTAGCATAGTCGATTAAGACTTTGTTCTGTGTTACACCTTGAGATGAAATCAAGCAAAGCAGAATACCATAAATTCTACTGTATCCCCACCACCCTTTCAATAAATCAAATCAAAATTCTGGGAAATACTCAGGATAAGATTAAGTGGCGGCCTAATAAAGGTCAAGGTTACAAGTCATGTGTCCACCACCTCAAGACTATCATCAGCTGGAGGCAATTAATTAAAATAACATGTATACATGTACTTGACAAAAGTTGGTCTTGGAACCTGGTGTTCAATCAGCATAGAATTATTGAAGTTAAAATTTTGAAGAAAAACACAAATTAAAGCAATACATGGACATTAAGCATCTGGTTGCAAATTAATTTGAGCAACTCTTTCCCTCTTTTAATAAGGATAGGATTAGATGACATTTTGGGACACATGCTAAACATGCCACTGGTGGTTATGTAACATATTTCAGTAAGGTAATACATGTATGTATAAAGGTCAAGTAATTGCTTAAACCCACTTCATAAAATTTCAAATCATAAGTGTATCAACCCAGCAATTTTCTCTTAAGAGAAGCCATTGTAATTAATATGTACTTTGGTCTACAAAACACCTTCCTTTCTGATTTTACTGATGGAGAAAATGTCATGTAAACAAAAACAAAACATGCACCTATCGACCTTAAGACTGAAATAAGAGGTACCTTTGAAAGGGAAATGGTAAATTATGCCTACAGACAAGATGGAAAATATGTGACATACAGAAAGGTTAAATACATGCATACTCACAAACATATAAGTAATATTTACAAAAGAAAGCTTCTATACCTTGAAATTGTTAAGAATTACATATGAAACAAGTTGATACAGTTCATTTATCTCAATTAAATGTGATTTTATAGCAAGTAAATCTTATGTTAACAACCGTAAAATGTTATTATTAAGTTACAAAATTCACACTAATTTATAACTGAAAGAAAATATTTTTGCCAAGCAATGAAATCGAGGCAATTTGTAAATGTCTTTACTAAACCAATTCATTTTCAAAAATGACATTACATCTCATCAGGTTACATGTATTTAGCAAAACAGTCCAACAGTCCGACTTTTATTTTTGTACCTCCGTTATTTTCATATATATTCTATTCTGTATGTATTCTTGCCTGAAAAAGATTGCAACATATACCACAGTAGACTTATTTGAAGTATGGTAAACATCTCAATTTTTTTTTGCAAGATTGTAATCCATTCGTACTTGCTTATGAGTTCAGGCAAACTCTGCCAGCAGGTAAGATTAGTAATTACTCATAATACACTGCACAGACCCATATCTATAATGCACTGACAGATCTGGGCCTGTGCAGTTGACTTAAAATTAAGTATATATGGGACCACTCAACATATCATAATTCAAACATCTAGATGCAAGTAAAAACACCTCATCCTTGGTGTGAACAAAGCACAGTTTGATTTGTTTTGGTATTTTACACCACAACTATCCATGCAAATGGGATAAAATGCTTTACCAAATGGCATTCATTGCCAAACCCAAGCTCACAACATGGTGGAATTATCATTATCATTATTCTGCTGCAGAACTACTTTCAATAGGAAATCTACTATACTGTTCCTACAGAGTGAAGTGTTCTGAATAGTATATCAAGGATGTATATATAGGCCACAGTACAAACAGAAATACCAGTCAAAAACAATCAAAACCCAACAAAAATAGTTATCAATAAGGAGTGGTTTTAAATATGACAATGTTTGTTGATGGGAGGGATCTAACTGTATATAGTGTTTTGATGCTATGTGAAAATGCGTAAGTAGGTATGAAAAAGATTTCACTGGTGAGGGCACAGGTAGGACATTGTTACAGGTCAATGCACAGATATGCCATTGTTACAGAGAATTGAATGAGGGAAGGATTGCCATGATGTATTAATGTGAATTCCACACATGCATTTTTCTTTGCAAGTAGTACACATCATCCAGGTGCAGAAGATCAAGTTGCTATGAGTGATTGGGACTGTAGCTATGGGTTATTGGGACTGTAGGGATTGTAGCTATGGGTTATTGGGACTGTAGGGACTGTAGCTATGGGTTATTGGGACTGTAGCTATGGGTTATTTGGACTGCAGCTATGGATTATTGGGACTGTAGGGACTGTAGCTATGGGTTATTGGGCTGTAGGGACTGTAGCTGTGGGTTATTGGGACTGTAGCTATGGGTTTTTGGGACTGTAGCTATGGGTTATTGGGACTGTTGGGACTGTAGCTATGGGTTATTGGGACTGTAGGGACTAGCTATGGGTTATTGGGACTGTAGCTATGGATTATTGAGACTGTAGGGACTGTAGCTATGGGTTATTGGGACTGTAACTATGGGTTATTGGGACTGTAGCTATGGGTTATTGGGACTGTAGATTATTGTCAATCACAAGTCAAACTGAAGAATTGATCTGCAGTTAAGTGCAATGTGTAGTCACTTGTAAGTTGAGTTCAATTATACTGCATTGATCCAGATCTACCAGATTTACTGCACTAGCAGATCTGGGTTTATGCAATTTGTTATGGGAAATCAATAGAACACACAACACAGACCATTATCTGACAGCAGAATATGAAATGCCAGACAAGGGTCTAGGTTGTCTTTATGTAGTTGGACTAGACTTTCGACAGCATTTCTTTTGTTGAACACTGATAAATTTTGTACTGTGCCTCCAAACATATGACACACCAGTACAACCGATTCATAATAAATATGACATTATTCATCCCTGTCAATTGTCTGAGTCCCCAAACCATCCCAGAGGGTTCAATAAGTTAAACAACTGAGTAACTGAACATTCTGTGCTGTCAAAACTATTTTTGATACAACATTTGTTTTACTCCACCAAATCTTCTGCTTTCAAAACAAAAAATGTTGATGTTGAACATTACACTAACTTTGAAGCCATACACATAATTATACAAAAAACACAAAATACAACACTTAAACATCATGCTACATGTCTGCGGTATGATGCATCAGTATAAACTGCCACACTGCTGACATAATAGTATATGACTTAAAAATTGTTAAAGCTAAGCTAAAAGTCCACATCACACACACACAATTTCTAGATAACAAGATTAGCAATGAATTAGTTGTTTACTGAATTAAATAAAAAGATTTTTAGGTAAAGAATGATCTCGATTTTGGACAGGGTCAGCTACAAAATGCAATTTTACAAAACCCATAGCATATTAAAAAAAATGCAAATTAAATATACATAACAGTGCATGTGTGTGTGTATTCCTGCTTCTAGAATCTTCCATTTCTAATTCTCATTTCTGATTACTGGCATTCCAAGTTTTCAAAATATACAAATATTTGTCTATTTTTTCATCTATATATTGAAGTTCAATTGTTTTTAAACAAAATTTTGCCCTGGACTTCTATTTTCAGTTTGCTACCAAATCGCACTACTGTACTATAGCCAAAACTATAATTGTACTATCTACAGTACAGTAAACCCATCAACACCAAAACTTGGAGGGGGGGGGGGGGGGGGCCAGAGTGGCTGAGTGGTCTAAATCACTCTCCGTTATGGATCACTGCCATCTCACCTCTATCTGCATGCGTTCAAGTCTCAAATTCTGCCAATGTGGGTATGTGAGAAAGCTTGCCAATAGCTTCTCGTGGGTTGGTGGTTCTTTCTTTTTCCAGGTTTTCCCTCCACCATTAATACTGGCCGCCATGTATAGCCTATCTTGTGCTGAAAAATGGCATTAAACCCTACAACAACAACAACCATAACTTGGGGAAACCAAGAGCCCCTTAAAACCAAATATTATTTCAAGTTCCCAATTCCTGCATTTTATAAATTCCGAGTAAACAGACACAAACACACATCCCCCACCCAAAATAAAATTCTCCCTCAAGGTCAATTTTAGACCAAAAACTCACTCATCACAATCAGAACATGTGGCCAGCCATTGAACTTCTCACACTGCTTCCTCAAGCCATGCAGATTACAAATTTCATTAAAAGTAGCAGCTGATGAGTTATTGGTGCTTGCAATATCATATAACATTTCACTTGTATGTGGAAGGAAAACTGGTCCCATTAAACAACAAAACTAAGGTCAAATGCTGTATGTTGATTATCCGCATGCTACATTTGTTCTGAAAGAAGTCAGTTGTTTTGAGATTTAAAATTGAGATAATGGCATTAAATTTGACCATGGACATTTTGCAAGGGGACAAAATTTAAAGTAAATTATCCTCATGGATAAATATTTACATCTCTTACTGGGTGAGAATACAGTCACCCAAAAACCTTACAAAACCCCAAAGTTAATCTTTACTCAAATATATAATACAAGAACCCTAATAAATGTATTTCTAGACTGTTTTTAAAATGAGGCGTTCTGATGAAATTTAAGTCAAAGTGAGGCTATCTGAGGTAATTTAAGTAAAAATGAGGCTATCTGAGGAAATTTAAGTAAAAATGATACATTCTGAGTATATTTAACTTTACTGCAGTAATCAATCTAATTAAAATCATCTCAGTCATGAAAGAGATTGAATAGGCATCGATAAAAGTTAAAGTAATTGGATATCTGGTCCATTGTTTTTTATATCTGGTCCATTGTTTTTGCAGCCCATTTTGATAACGAATTGCATTGTTTTCATGTTAGGGAGAGTTATTGTTTGCAAAGATACATTTTGATTTACTTGTTTTCATGAAAACTAATTTGATTGGTGAATCACTAAACCAAAAGAACATGACCATGTATGATCTACTTAATGTCAAGTAATGTAGCCCAACAGAACATGACATGTATCAGTGCCTGTCAGATCTACTTAATGACAAGTACGGCAGGTCCTGATTTTAAGTATATGCAATATTTTCTTCTGCAGAAGAATTTGAAATTACATAAACATATTCAGCCTCAATTTATGATTCCAAGTGAACAATATGGCCGTCACATTTACAAATTTTTAAGGCTTTGATTAGTGACCAAAAAATATAATGGAAAGACTTTGCACAAATTTAGGATATGTAGGTTCTTCTCTCAAGCCTATCACATGTTTAGGATATGTAGGTTCTTCTCTCAAAACTATCACATGTTTAGGATATGTAGGTTCTTCTCTCAAGCCTATCACATGTTTAGGATATGTGGGTTCTTCTCTCAAGCCTATCACATGTTTAATATATGTAGGTTCTTCTCTCAAGCCTATCACATGTTTAGGATATGTAGGTTATTCTCTCAAGTCTATCACATGTTTAGGATATGTGGGTTCTTCTCTCAAGCCTATCACATGTTTAGGATATGTAGGTTCTTCTCTCAAGCCTATCACATGTTTAGGATATGTAGGTTCTTCTCTCAAAACTATCACATGTTTAGGATATGTAGGTTCTTCTCTCAAGCCTATCACATGTTTAGGATATGTGGGTTCTTCTCTCAAGCCTATCACATGTTTAATATATGTAGGTTCTTCTCTCAAGCCTATCACATGTTTAGAATATGTAGGTTCTTCTCTCAAGCCTATCACATGTTTAGGATATGTGGGTTCTTCTCTCAAGCCTATCACATGTTTAGGATATGTAGGTTCTTCTCTCAAGCCTATCACATGTTTAGGATATATAGGTTCTTCTCTCAAGCCTATCAGATGTTTAGGATATATAGGTTCTTCTCTCAAGCCTATCAGATGTTTAGGATATGTAGGTTCTTCTCTCAAGCCTATCAGATGTTTAGGATATATAGGTTCTTATCTCAAGCCTATCAGATGTTTAGGATATATAGGTTCTTCTCTCAAGCCTATCAGATGTTTAGGATATGTAGGTTCTTCTCTCAAGCCTATCATATGTTAAGGATATGTAGGTTCTTCTCTCAAGCCTATCATATGTTTAGGATATATGGGTTATTCTCTCAAGCCTATCAGATGTTTAGGATATATAGGTTCTTCTCTCAAGCCTATCAGATGTTTAGGATATGTAGGTTCTTCTCTCAAGCCTATCATATGTTAAGGATATGTAGGTTCTTCTCTCAAGCCTATCAGATGTTTAGGATATATAGGTTCTTCTCTCAAGCCTATCAGATGTTTAGGATATGTAGGTTCTTCTCTCAAGCCTATCACATGCATGTATTGTGAAAGCTTCTGGATCACCCTAAAGGGAAGTTAAAATTTATGTCATATAGTTGTATTTTCATTCCCACTAGCTATACAATATAACACACAATAAGTGACATCTTTATGTTCTTATTCAGTATTCACAAAGTTTGGATGTATGGAAGGCAGTTAGCATTAATTCCTATGCTGGAATTTTTAGCCAGTGGCTCTCATGCCAAACATAAGCAGTCATCTTAAAAGCTACTGTAATGTACAACAATCACTGAAAACTGGCTAGAATATTGAGCTAATATGACCATTTTCCCCTCACATTTCTAATGCTGTGCATTTCATTGTTTATGTTCCTCTGCCAAAGATACTGCACAATAAGCAAACACTTTAGGAAATATTTACATTCAGACACTCTACAGCAAAAAGCGAATTTTAATATGGCCATTTTTTTTTCATCGTATCGACCTGTTTCCTGTTAATGCCATCATACCATATAACAATACTGTGCATCTTCTACGGATAATCTCTTTACAAACCACGACAATGATACATGGATGAATCCGTACATTATAAAATTTAAATATAAAACAAAATGGTTTCGGGTTTCATTTCTGAACTAAAATCGGAGAAGAAGCATGCAAACTACACAGACCCAGATCTGCAGCCTCATTATGTCATGACAGATCATGGTCTGTGCAGTTTGCAGTTGGACTAGACATATTTATAAGAGCGGATATAGGGTATTATGCAACAATTTTCTGACAAATCTTGATCTCATTGTCATTCAAAAATATATAGCGATACACTATCAAAGATAAGTATGGATAAAACAATATTTCTGTCTAATTTTATACATCAAAATATGTGTACATAATTTATCATCCACAAATTCCAACCGCTGAACAATTAACTCATGGAGCATACCCCATTTTCAATATAAACTAGTGGTAAAAATACAAAATTGATAAATCATGATCTATTTCTCATTCAAAAATATACAGTGATACTATCAAAGACAAGTATGAATGAAACTAATTGCTTGGCCATGAAATGACATCATCCCTGCACAGCTGGGCATCAATAATGGTATGGATAATCTATAATGCCATACAAAATAGTTGGTCCTACAAGAGATATAGTTTATTGCCAACCAGTTATAATGGAATAAAATCAGTTTGCTTTCAAACAACATGGTACAGCCTCTGCTGATTCATTTTCTTATTTTGACCAATAAAAACAGGCAAATTCTATGAATTTATGCCCTTTGCCTTGTATAGAATAGAAAGACAATAGAGCTAGTATTTTGATCTGTTTCCTTTATCCTGAATACATGAACAAAGCTATGATACCATCTTGTGGTACAGATACATGTACATAGCAAGTCTCCTCCCTCTTAAACAGCTGTTAAATCAATGTGCACTGAAAGAAGCAAAATGAAAAGACTGACCTCTGACCTTAAACTTGAAAAAAAAAGGACACCGAAATTGTTATAACCTGTAATAAATTCAGTGCTACATGATTATACAGTGTGCTGTCAATTTATCTCATATGCCATCAAAATTGGTTGGTACTCCACATCAAATTATGCAGTGAAACATCCAGGTATATTGGATCATCTGGTATGACTAAAATGGTGTGTACTGAAGAATTTTCCTTTAAAGATCAGCATACTATTCAACATTAGTCACCGTTATCCAACATTTTCTTTCATAATTCCCCTTCTTTTTCTGAATTGCTTATTTTCAACTGATTAGATTTATTACCCAATTTTGAATGTATGCTGGTTTGTTACAAAATTAAGTATCTTGAACTTTTTTTATACAACCTCCAAAATAGGTTATACTATTTATTGTACATGAGATTTTAAGGCAAAAATCATCAGGTAATGACACAAAATCATAATTGTTCAGTTTCCAAATATGTCCTTTTCTTTAAATAAATCTACAACTGAGAATTGTTTTGGTGAATTTTAATTCTAATGATGGCTTGCAGTAACCTAGATAAATGGTATAGCATGGCATAGACTGTCGCAAAAAGATGGACAATAAATAATAAATAAATCATATACATTATGAACAGTGAAAAGATCATCAGAAATGTCATGCACAAAAGAGATGTAATTTGAATACCTTTCATGCCTCTCTTATAGATATAATAGCTCAAAATTAGCTTAGAACCTGTGCTATGCTTATCAAGATAAATGTTCACCCAATCAAGTTTAGAACAGCACCTTCAATTATCCTAGCCTATTCCATTGGATATCTGCCATATATACTCACTTAAGAGTCCATCTGCAAACTAAACAAACTTAGATCTGACATCACATAATGTCACAGCAGGTCTGGGTCGGTGCAGTTTGACAGGATTAATCAGTAGAATAATCACCATAGACCCTGATATGCCATTATATAATGTGTCAGGGTCTGTGTTGTATGCAGTTGGACCCAACTTGTGCAGGAATATAATAGGCCAGTTATTTATTTTCAACTAATAATCAAGGGAACTTCAAAGACTGCAATGAACTGGTTACCAAATATGTGAACTTGACACTGTAAATTAAAAACATAGAACACATACATGTATATACAACTATTTAAAATTGAAGTTTGGTTGATTATGTTGATTTTTAAGTTTCAATCTATTCTCAACTCTATAAAGAATCAAAGACATTTCTAGCCCAGATATCCAGTATACCCATGTAATTTTCCCCATTTCTTATAAACCTAAAAAGTATCACAAAATTAAAGAAATAATGATGAGACATTTAAAAATTTTAAGTCTCCTGGAAGTCGTGGATCAAACAAAAATGTTGTATGCCATATGGTCAATATAGAAGCCCCCCCCCCTTTTTTGGGGGGGGTGGAGGGGGACTCTATTACAGGGAGCTGCAATGATTCCAGTGGTTACTCTGCTGGACATTTGACCAAAGCAGTACAGGTTTGAATCCTATCACTAACCAGGCCTGGGTTGGATACTATTTTATATCCTTGGGCAAAATACATTTTTCCAATTGCAACTGGACTAAATAACAGATTCAAGTTGCATTGCTACAAGGCAACAAACCAAACCTAGCCAGTTATACATTTTTTTGTAAATTGCTGCCTCACTCTGTTTCCAATTCAGATATTATTGCATTAAACGTTTCCAGCTTGGCTACTTTACATCAAAACATATTTTTCATTTTTGATATTATTCTCCTGTTCTTAGTCCATACACAGGGGTGTACACATGGTACAGCACTGCATACAACAAGGTGAATTGCAAGGCAACAAGTGATTTCAAGTGAAATTCATTTTTCCTTTATTACTAGACAATGTCAGAACAGGCTGTGGTTCAGTGTAGCCACAAAAAGGGCTCTTGGGATACACACAGAGACTGCACAAGCAGGGCCATTGAGAGCGATCAAGTGCCTTGGGGTAAGAAACACCAGGGCCTATATTAGTTCATGTTCAATCAAAAATGTTCTTTTATAAAATTAAAAGGTGTTCAGTCTGGGCCATATCCTGCCCATTCCACAGCTTTCCCTTTTCTCAGTAACCATTTTCTCTGAACAGCTGTAACACATGAAAAACAAACTGGTCATATATCAAGGGGAAGGGGGGGGGGGCATTATTAGGCTACTAACAATAGGTATTAAAAGAACCAATCAAGCTCTGTCATCACATGATGAACTGGCAGGTTGGAGTCTGCCATTATTCTTCAAAATTTTTGACAGAATAAACACTTCTGCTGATAGAGTATCTGACAACAGATTTGGTTATGTAACATCTAAATATGGTCACCTGGTACTGGCCTGTGTATGTTAAGGTCAAATTTGGTTCTGTTACTTTTTTTTAAATACATTTAAAGCAAATGGTGTGAAATCAACATGTTTAATAAGATTTAAGCTTCATTTATGCTGTTACCCTTTAGTCATGGCAATTATTTATATGCTTGAACCTGAACACCATCCATGTGCATGACTCAATGAAAGAAAATGATAACAATGACAACTGAGTTAAAATAATATCAAACAGGAAAATATCAACAGCTTTTAAATCACTGTTTGAAAATACTAAACAATTCAACAAACATTAAAAAACAAACTAATGCAAACTTTATTTTTTGTGTGACACATTTGTGTGTGATTAATGCTTCGAAAAAATGCACTTGGAACAGGGAGGTGTCTGATTAAATCACAACCACGTGTTCTGTGAAGCAGGTTGTTATTCTAAATTATTTGTGAAAAACAGTTAAAAACAGCAACTGAAAATTGAGTGACTCATGTTTAATAGCTGTGACTTATTTTCTTTGTTAAACCTCTTTTATATTTAGAAATTTCTGCTCTTTTACCAAATGTAGACAGATTTCCCTGTTAAATTTTGTATTATAGAGTAGACCCATTGCATATCTCTTAAATTAGGATCTTTTGTATTAAGGTTTCTCCATGCCGATCAATTGCTTCATGACAATTGATCAGGCTTTCCATAAAATCACTAAACTTTAAACCTGAAAATAACACTGAAACTGATGTAACATTTTAAAAATTGAAAATGGTTCAAATGAACTGATTTCCATACCCAGGCTTTGGGAATGAAATGAATTAACTATACAACACCAATCCCCCTATTGGCTTTGGGTATAAAGTGAAACACAATCCCCCAACTGGCTTTGGGAAAGAAATTAGCTATGCACAATCCCTCTACATGTACTAGCTTGGGGGACTGACAAATAGCCCAGCTACACCCATCTACAAGCTGTTAGTGGCGATTAATGGAGGCAACCTTTTGTCCTGAGATGTTTCTCATGCTATTCAAGTTCTATCTAAAAGAGGGTTATTTAAAAACAAATGATTTTACACATCCAAGGTTTTCACTATCTTTTTTGTGTACCTATTTTGAGGATATACTTGGCACAATATCAACAGAACTGTGTTCATGTTCTATCTATCAATCCAATGATATATATATATATATATATATATATATATATATATATATATATATATATATATATATATATGTATGTATATGCATGCATTCATACATGATTTATAGATACATGCCTACATTAAAGACAATTTTAAATGACTGATTATCAGAAAGACTTGCTCCCCACCCCCACTTCAATTGACCATATTATAAATGTGCTTTGATGGATTAAGTAATAATAATAATAATAATAATAATAATAATAATAATAATAATAATATTACAATTTACATGTCAGAAGAAGAAAAAAACAGCCATATGCTATTATCTGCCACTTTATATTTTGATGTTACTGAACAATGGCACAGTAACTTTTGGGGAAAAAATAATATTCGGCAGACGACCACTTCTTTAGAAAAGGTAACAACCAAAAAATATCAATGAGTGATACTGACAGTTGAGATACCAGATATTTATACAATATTTCTAGAAAAACATCTACTTGCCATAACAGCCCAATATAATGTTTTGTGAGCAAGGTCTCGTACACTAAAATAATGAGTAAGCAGACTGGGACAAATTAGGACTCATGAATACAAATGTACTAATAAATCACCATCATGTACACTGTTACATCGAAATTTCAAATTCAAACGAGAGAAATGACCGAAAAGTAAACTTACCTCACATCTATAAAGCTCTCTTAGCGACACATATAGCCAATCTTCAACTGCCAGTCTTTTACGAATCAGCATCATCTGATGTTGTCCGTAACGAGCGGTCAAGTATTTTTGCCTTTTCTCCTTTTCTTCTTCACGCTTGTGTCCACTAAAACTAACGTTCCTGGGTGATATTTCCGCAGAGGACGACTCATTATGGCTATGTTTGGAAGTCATTTGAGATGATGAAGATCTATACGGTTCCACTGATGCAGGATATCCCGTACCCGCTGTTGTCGCAATAATGTTGCTACTTTCCATCAATTCTCTGTTGTCAAACACTTTCCTGAACAACACAGAAAGGGAAGTTGAACAATTTTATGCAATCTGATTTCGTTCAAGGGAAATCAGGAACATAAACATTCCTATTTACTTCAAGACAATTTGCGTCACGACAAATATTGTTTCCCCTCTCGTTAGCCTAAATGTAATCTGTTCAACGTTACTTCAAGATTGGTCTTAACAGGTGCGCTCAGTATAGATATTTACGTTCACTGGGTGAATCGAGTTTACAGAAGTTTATTTTACGGACTATTATTCATGAAACTATTTCTGGCTATCATATAATGGTTAATATGCCATCACAAATAACTGATTTAAAATATTTAAAACAATACATTTTATGGACACAATATTTGTCTTGAAAACTTAGTTATTTTCTTTTGTTTTGTTTTTTGTCGCACGGAAATCCCCCCCCCCCCCTCATCTTCGCGCTCTTAACATTGTACAACAGGACTTATTTAATTTGTTGGAGACAATATTCTATTCTATGCAGTTATTCCAATTCACATTTCTGTAACACAGACAATGCTTAATGTCTGTTCATGTCACACGCGTATTAGCTTCAAAGACAATGAAAAATGAAAGCGTTAAATGAGTTATAAATGTCGGCATATGCCTCATAGATGTAATGTCGGTATCAGATCCCCATTTTGGACTTAATGCTGGTGTCGTTAAACAATTTCCTTATTGCGGAGTCACATACAATTACCCATAATGTCACCTTAAAATCTACTACCCCAAAATTGTTGTGCTATAAGATATGTTTACATGATAAAGGAGATTAGACTTTGTTAAATTCACTTCTTCAGAATGCTCTATGACATTAACTATTTGAAAATAATTATAATAATGGTATCATTTCTAAATGTACAAGTTAACTGTGGGGTACAATTGGTAAAACTGTGTCACTGAAGACGGTTGTTTACTATAATTGCTAAAGACCCACACTGAATGCACAATAAAAATTAGAAAATTTATTAATAAATAAAAATGTTATGTATATATAAGTACACAGTGTATTCCTTATTCAGTGTATGAACAGCGATTCTTGGGTTGACACTTGTATTCATTAAACAGAGCGTCTCTTGTGGATATCCATCAATACTATACAAGCATTGATGAGCTAATTTGACATGATAGCTTTTCTTCGTTGTTGCAATCTCCTGGTCAAAACGTTCGCCTTGATTGTCGCTCACATCTCCGCAATTGGGTGGGGTGGGGGTAATCTAAACGAAAGCGTCAAAAATGTATCTTTATTTGGGGTCCTATTTCCTAGCTCATGCATTTACTTGCAGCCTTGTGTCGCAGGACCTGGTGGTCTTTGGAGTTAGACCACCTTATATGTCTTAAATTGGGGTCCTATTTCATATGTCCAGTGTTTTTCTTGCAGCTTTGTGCTGCTGGTCCTGATGGTCTTTGGGGTTAGACCACCTTATATATTTTTAATTTGGGGGTCTTTTTCTCGGTGTCGAGTTTAACGTTCAGCCTTGTGTGGCTGTACCTGAAAGTCTTGGGTTTTCAGACTACCTAATATGTACTAATTTACGGTCCTTGTGTGTTATGTGGTCGGCCCTGGACTGTGTTGGGACCACTTTGTTTTCTAGTTTAGTTAGGTTATTCATTTGTTGGGCTGTCAACTCGGTTTGTTAGACGAGGCTTAGAAGTGTTAGAGACAATACTAAGGCCGGTTGTTGTCTAAGTGGGATGCTTTTAAGATTTCTTGATTTCTTGTGTTGCCGCCTTTGTTGCTTCTTATTTGCTCTATCCCAGTCCTGTTTATTTAGAGCTTTGTTGTTTCAAGTTATGATCCCATCTCGTGTGGTCTTATTACTATAAACGTTTGATTTTATATTGTATTAGATTTTTAATTATCCCTTTAAATCCTATCCTATTTAACCGTACTTAAATGAACCCATGTGAAGAGCAATGCCCTTCAATGTACCCCTGTGAAGGGCAGTGTCTGCACGGCGTTGATTTTTATTTTTTATTTTGAGGATTGTTAGGGCTATCCATTGTTGTCCTACCCTATTTTATTTCGTACTAAGCACCTCTTACACCTCAACGAACCCATGTGAGGTGTAATGCCCTTCAATGAACCCATGTGAGGTGTAATGCCCTTCAATGAACCCATGTGAGGTGTAATGCCCTTCAATGAACCCATGTGAGGTGTAATGCCCTTCAATGATCCCATGTGACGGATGGTTTCTGCACGGTTTTGAATGCTATCTTGTTACATTTTGTTACATAGCTTTGTTTTTGTAAATATTATATTTTTGTAGATGGTGTTTAGATTAGGATTGGTTCAATTTATAATTTCTGGGCATTTATTTGGGGATCCAATTTTATTTTGTTCAATTTTAAATTCTTCCCTCTCTTACATTGTTTTGTGACACAAATTGAAGATGTTTGTGAGATCTTCAGGCAGTGGTAGAAATTATGGTTGTGTGGAAAGGGGCCTATGTATTTCCCAAAGCTGCTGGCCAGTTTGGTTTTGCCTGTGTATATTCTATTAATTATTTTTTATCTTTACCTTTAATTTTGCGAGGTTTCCTGCTTCTATTTATTTCATTAATGTTATTAAATAGTTTCCCCCCTTTTTTATTGTCTTTCCAGTTTTCATGCCATTATTTGTATTTATTAATACTGTCGTTAAGCTAGGTAGTTTGCTAACGCTGTATTTTAGTTGTATGTAATTAGGTTATAGTTTTAACTTGGCTATTAGATCCGCTGAATAGTTTCCTTGTATGTTGATGTTGGATGGAATCCACATGAGGTCTATTTGTTGTTTATTGTGGTTTAGTTTTTTTTAGAATTGAGTTGGCAAGTCTAAGAATATTTTCTCTAGATTTGGTGTTATTGTTGTGAATTGAGAAGAGGACGCTGAGCGAGTCACTTATTATTACTGCCATTGGTGTTTTATTTTCCTCAATACATTTAAGTGCCTCTATGATGGCCCAGAATTCAGATGTGTAGCTTTAGCAGTAATCTGGTAATCTATGATGGCCTAGAATTCAGATGTGTAGCTTTAGCAATAATCTGTTAATCTATGATGGCCTAGAATTCAGATGTGTAGCTTTAGCAATAATCTGGTAATCTATGATCGCCTAGAATTCAGATGTGTAGCTTTAGCAGTAATCTGGTAATCTATGATGGCCTAGAATTCAGATGTGTAGCTTTAGCAGTAATCTGGTAATCTATGATGGCCTAGAATTCAGATGTGTAGCTTTAGCAGTAATCTGGTAATCTATGATGGCCTAGAATTCAGACGTGTAGCTTTAGCAATAATCTGGTAATCTATGCCCTATTTTGATGTTTAATACTGTAATGACGAATACAGCTGCTGTTTTGGGTGGGTCGGTTTTTGTAGACCCATCTGTATATATTTTAACAAACATTTTATAATTGTGTTAATTTCGTTTTTTTTACAATAGTGTTTTGTCGATGTTCCTGTTATTTGTTATTTCCATATTTGGTAAGTGTGGTGTTAATTGTTGGCCATATGTTGTTCTAAGGTTCAGCATCATAATGGGCTGTTGTTTCGACTTGGAAGTTGTCAAGGTAGAGTTTTCCCTTTAGTCCATGTACCAGTTTTCCTGCAGTGTTAGTGTGGTTAAGTTTGGTACGGAATTGTTTATTACACGTTTCTACAGCTATACGAGTGGTGTTTTGTATTTGGGTGCGTTGTTGGTCTGGCTGCATATTTAAAAGTTAATTCTTGCCTTCTAAGTTGGAGCGGCAGTTCTCCTGTTAGTATTTGGAGTTCCAATAATAATGTTGATGGTAGTGCGCCAGTGCTTAATATTAGGGCCTGTCTCTGGATTGTATCAAGTTTGTTTAGAAGTTTGTTATTGGCTGAATTATAGATTTTGCACCCGTAATCTAGTTTAGATCTAATTAATGCCCTAAATAAAGCTAGGATAGTTACTTGGTTGGATCCCCAGCTGGTTCCTTTAAGGTTTCTTAGTAAGTTTATGTCTTTATTGCACCTTTTAACTAATTCTACAATGTGGTGGCCCAGTGTTGGATGTTTATCATAATACATACCCAGGAATTTGGTTAATTTAACGAATTTAATATCTATATTTTGAATCGTTAATTTAGGATATTGTTGGTTATATTTTCGTTTGCATGTAAATAAAACTGCTACAGTTTTTCATGAACTAGTTTAATTCACGATTTGTCAGCCCATTTTCCTATGTTATTTAAACTGTCTTGTATATCTTAATTATGTTGTGGTTGGAAGGGTTTCCTGCTCTCCATGGTCCACTGTCATCTGCAAATTGCGAGACTTCTGTAAGGCTGGATGCCAAGTTTTGATCGAGGTCGTTGATCATGATGTTGAATAGAATGGGACTGAGTACACTCCCTTGAGGTGTCCCATTTTCTAGGGGGTGTAATTCAGAGTAGGTGTCACCAACTGTAGTAATTATCGTACGATTTGTTAAGAAGGTTTCAATAAAGTTAAACATTCGACCCGGTGTGGCGTAGTGATTTAATTTGACTAATAAGCTTTTGGTCCATACAAGATCGAATGCTTTTTCCAGGTCTATGAATGCTGAAATTAGGTTTCTATCTCCTTTGTATTTAGAGTTAAATGCCAATTTGATAGCAGTTTCCAATCGTGTAAGCTGATCCGTAAAAGATCTCTTGTTTCTGAAACCGTATTGGTTTTCAGTAATTGTTTTTTCTTTTCTTTTCAAAGTGGCGTTTTACACGATTGGTAATTATAGTTTCCATGATCTTGCATATATTGTTGGTTAATGATATGGGTCTATATGAGCTGACGTCACTGGGGTCCTTATATTGTTTTGGGATTGGGATCGCTACTGCTGTTTTTCCCTTGTCAGGTAGCTTCCCTAGTGCCCATATTTTATTGAGTAGTTTAATGGTTGAGGTTTTTTTAATGTTGTTTGGTAGGTGTCTATAAATAATATGCCCTATTTGGTATTCCCCTTTTTATTTATAGACTTTAAAGCTTAGTCCCATTCATAGGCTGTTTCCTGTTCGTCTGAACTTATTTAGTACATGTTACTTCTCTTGTCTTGCTAATTTACATTTGGCATTCCACCATGGGACTGCTTGTTTATCTTGAATACCACTAGTTTTCGGTATGCATTTGGATGCTGCTTGTGTAATGGTGTTGATTAGGTTTTTATCATATATGTATTTATGTTTTCATTCTCCATGTCATTGGTATTTACTTTATTAAGATTTTCTTTGAATAATTCCTGTAACGGGCTGCCGGTTATCAAGGGTTATCAGTACAATATTGCACAAGTCCCTGGTCAGAGGTATTGCGCAACTTGGAAAAACAACACTCGACACCGCCTCCCGTTAATACTCGTTTATCTAAGGAATGACCTCTACGGTGTAATTTGCCCGGTCATAGAGTGGATATGGTAATCTAAGCTGGTATCTTGAACAAGACAACACACGAGCCCCCGTAAAGATAAAAAGAGAATTTAATTAAAATACAATCAAGAGAAGAATGACACAGTAAATTACAATTTTCTTTCCTTCTGACTATTCTTCGTTCAGAAGTACTTCAAAACCGAAGCTTTAAAATAGCAGATACGTTAATTAAAATTCAAACACTAATAAAATAGATGAATTTAACCGTTAATAACTGATAGTAACTTTCATCATGAAATCGAATGTTCATTAACATTGGACTGTTGGGTGATTCACAATGACCTTGTTCGTCGACTGGTTTTTTCCTTCTGCGTTCGTCACGACTTTAGCTTGCCCTTTGATTGAACACTCTGACTTCTGACTTCTTTTCCTTCCTTTTCTTGACTTCTTTCCCCTCTTTTTCTTGACTTCTCGCTAATTTTCACTCTTTCCAAACAAACTATTTTCCTTTGAAAAGAAAAGGGTAAAACGCCCTAAGTATCTTGTTATGCTTTAAGAGTTGAGATTGTCCGTCCGTCTTTCTGGTTCGAACAATCAGATCTTACTATCAGTGTTAACTTTTATAATTCTAGCAAATACTACACAAGTCTTCAGATCAATAGAGCTATACTGCTAATTATCAACATCAGAATTTGGGAAAGTTACGTATATTCCCGTAAATCATTACGTAAAGTGAGGTAATATATCATAGCACACAATCCATATTCACTAATATGATAAATTCAAAATTAATGTAGCACTTTCCAATCATAAATGTACACAGCGGGTTTTCTACAACACCCATTAACCTACCGAAGTATATAAGGTGAAAATGCTAATTCAGAATTAAAAAATACATTATTAAATCAATGTAATACCGAACTATCAAAAATATGAACATATCATGCATCTGTAACGAAGAAACATCATATCAAAGTACGTTATTAAATCAATGTAATACCGAACTATTTGTATCATAGTATCAATACATTATGCATCTGCAACAAAGAAACATCACATAAATTACATCATGATAAATGTGAATTTGAGTTAAATACCTTGTGTTTTTGGCGTCTTACAATCGTTCCACATTCAGTTTTTCCCTGGAACCCAATACTTTTTTTTTTACGAACGTCCTTTCCTAAAGTCCGCTCGGAGTCCTGGTAATCACTTTTACCTTCGGTTTCTCTCTTGCAGAGAAATTTTAGACTAATTAAAACTCATAAGCTCAGAGAATATATTTCCCCGATCCTACGGTTCGACACCCCCCCCCCTCCTTCTACATTTGACCAATCGGAATAAATGCTATTCATACGGACATTTTGAAAAACCGTCTATCAAGATGCCAAAAATGCCACTTGGGGTCGAAATATCACCCTACCATTTGTTTCAAATCACTTTGACATCTACGTGAGAAATTCTCTCTCTTAAGCGTGTCAAACACCAAGTTCGGTTCTACTATCAATATTCTAACAGACTGACCCAGTTAAGTAAACATTCTTTCGTCCAAACTCCTGCTCCAAGACAGTTAATTGTCGTGTCGGCTAGACTAAGAATTAATTAATGAATTTCACTGGCGAAAAATTTTGACACTTGACAATTCCCAATCTGCTTTTTCATATTTCCACATAGGGAACCTTTTAAGCGGGTCGAGCTGTACTGTAATATGTAAGGTGGACATTACTGGAAAGTGGTCGCTTCCGAGTGAGTCTTTTTGAGCCACTCTCGAAGCCATACTGACGCATGTGTCCCTTTATATACTATAAACGCGGAAAATAGAACATTTCGTACACTTCTAACAGTTCGTATCCCAGGTCCAGAGCTTAAACAATTCATCGATGACCCACGTTCCTGTGAAGGCAAGTTCTTCTTGTGTGGCTGCCAAGGCTGATCTTGACTGCACTTTACGACACAAGTATGACACAAGAGAAACATCAATTGCCCTTGACAATGGTGAGGTAAAACGGGATGGTACAAGTCCTTGGGAGGGAAGACTTTGCATTTGATCAATTTTCCAGGTAGATGATGTGTTCCGTCATCAATTGCCGGTGCCTTAAGGGAAAACTACAATTTTTCATACATAAGGACACAGCGAACACATGTCTAAGTCTGAGTATTTGATTTCTTCTCCATTCTCCTGGTTGGCGTGGTACAGCAAACAGGTAGCATTCGTCTGGCCTCTGTACAAACTGTCCCGCGGGTTCAGTGGGTCTACCAACTTGTAACATTCCACTACGCGCTTCAACCAAGAGATCAGTTTTCAAACGGTGATCGTACTCTATTTATACATTTGCACCACTTGTTATCCTTGCTGTTCTAACTTCAATCGTCGCTGACAAACGTCCTCGTAAAAATCTTCCACAATCCGTTTGTAAAAACTGAAATTTTGTGTCACGATGATGGTAGCAGAGGCGACAACCGTTAAACTTGTACATGATCTTGAGGTTTTCTACGTCCCAGTCATCTACTCAATACGTTCCGATGGTCGTTTCGCATCCTCCATTGCGGGCGTGATGGATCCATTTGTCTTCGTTGTCGCACAAGTAATGTAGCCAGCGTAGTGCTTTGACCAAGAATCGACGTTTGACAGTTTGTCGTTTGAAGGCTTATGACAGCCAGGGTGTATTAAGGGCAATGAATCGTTGGAACGTGGTTTGGTGATGATGCAGGCCACTTTCAAAAGATGCCATGTTCTATGAACAGTTCTCGATATTTTCCACAACAACGTCGTAAAATGTCCACGTCGGAACGACAATACTTTAACATTTCTTCATGAAAATCGAAAAGGTCTAGGCGTGAGATTGTACCAAGCGTAGAAAGCTTGTCGTTGCTCGGTGCCATGTTGTCGGGGTCATAGTAGTGAGCCTTTTGCAAATGGGGTAGAACGGCGTGTTGATTGCCTTTATTGAAAAAGTGCGGAATTAGCCTTTAGCCATTTCTGGCATTACAAATGTTGTAGGCATTCTACTCAAAGTCATGGCCAAGTAATTCATTGAATCTTTACACTGTACTTGTCCCACTTGCATGGAAATGACTTTGCTCCGTACAAAGTCACTTTCACAATTTCGGTACTTTGTTCTATATAGGATCTCCAAAACAATGTCCATTGTTTCCCGATAAATTGAGAGCCATCGCCGTGGCATGGCGATGACAATTTCCATAACGTTCGATGCCCCCTTTGCTGAACGTCTCGTCATTGGGGTCTAAGATCCTTTGGGCAAAAATGGCTAGCGTGTTCGACCTCCGAAAGATTTTTTCACATCCTCCAGGAATCTTGCTACAGTGCGGGCAATGACTAAAGATAGGTTCTTGGATGCATGTCTCGTACGCTCGATGAGCCACATATAAATTATAAATGTGAATGCCAGTTTCTTGCATGCATTGGAAATATTTTTAAAAAAGGATGAAATTCCCTTTCTTCTGGTCACCAACGTCCTCTTGACGGTTGGATAGGTATTTATTAATCTAGCATTGGTACTCTAAGTCCACGATTTGGCGACAAATGTGACATCGCTTGTTTCTTGAACATACGTGAGCCGTGGCATTATTGGTACGTATACCTTGTCCACAACTAGGGCATAATCTCAGGAGTTGGCAAGCACTTTTCTTCTGTGAACATTGCGTCGTTAGATGTTGTTGGTAAATAATAATAATAATAATAATAATAATAATAATAATAATAATAATAATAATAATGAAGACTTTGTATAGCGCCTAATCTTCAAAAACTCTAAGCGCGTTACATCTATAATGATATGACTACACTACAGATAAACAAATAACAAAAACCACGAAATTGGAAAACATAAACTCATGCTGAAACATACAAGATACCAAACATTATTAAGTCTATAAGTTTGTTCCTGCAATCGAAAAAGGTGAGTCTTAACAGCACTCTTAAAAGAGACCACTGTGTCTTTGTGTCTAATTTCAATAGGCAATTCGTTCCACATCGCCGGGCCCTGGTATGCAAAAGAACGTTGTCCATATGACTTCGTTTTCATAGTGGGAACAATGAGTATACGATTGTCAGAAGAGGAGCGTAAGTATCTTGCTGGTGTATACACATTGGTGAGGCCCGATAGGTATGTTGCACTGGAGTCTGTCATTGAAACATAGCACAGAGAACAAATATTGTGTTTGATTCTGTATCGAATCGATAGCCAGTGTAGGGTACAGAGCAGTGGTGAGGTGTGCTCTGATCGAGGTACTCTAAAAATGATCTCAGCAGCTGTGTTTTGAACTTTTTGAAGTTTCTGGAGTAGGTATTGTGACGAACCAGACAGAATTGAGTTACAATAGTTCAGTCTTGAAAGTACTAATGAACACACAAGTGTTTTAGTTGCATCAACTGAACGATATTTGCGAATGGAACTGATGCGTCTCAAGATATGCAGCCTTGCATATGTTCATGACATGTTGGTGCTATGCGAGAGTACTGTCTAGAGTAACACCTAGGTTTCGTACTGAATGTGAGAATTTAATGTTGGTGTTGCTGATATTTATTGTCTGAGGTAAAGGATGTGAATGAGAAAGTCTTTGTGTTGTGATCAGAATAGCTTCAGAAATGCAACTCTCTACTCCATGGATGGTAGCATCAACTTCAGTTGGGTGGCTAGACTTGTATATTTGGGTGTCATCAGCGTACAATTGGTTGGACACTGGGTGATGATCTATAGCACTTGAGCGCGGCTGAGTGTATAGAATGAAGAGAACAGGTCCAAGAACAGACCCCTGTGGAACACCACAACATAGATCAACTGGGCTGGGATGTATTCAATTTGCAGATACAATCTGTGTCATGTTGACTAAGCAGGACTTGAACCACTGTAAGGCTATATTCTGAATATCAAATACATGCTGGAGACGGTGAAGTAATATATCATGGTTTGTTGTGTCAAATGCTGCAGACAAATTAAGGAGAGTGAGGACTGTAATCTTTCCACTATCCAAAGCAGAGAGAATGTCATTAAATACTTTCATAAGAGTAGTTTCAGTACTGTGGCAAGGGCGATATGCAGACTGTACATTGCTAAAAAGACTGTTCGAATTCAAATGAGATACAAGTTGGATTAGAACAACTTTTTCTAAGATACTTTTATATGAATGGGAGATTATAAACTGGGCGGTAGTTCTTTAAATCGTTATGGTCAAGTGTTGGTTTCTTCAGCAGAGGCTTTACGGTGACAGGTTTGAAAAATTATGGGAATTCCCCCGACGAGAGAGATATATTAATAACATCAGTTAGTGAAGGCAATATTGGGTCTAAGCACTCAAGTAGCAGTGATGTCGGAATTGGATCAAGTTCACAAGATTTTGGCGCAGTCTTCATCACGAGTGTCCGTACTAAATCAACAGAGACAGGTTCAAATGCTCCTAATGGTTGTCGCTGAAATTTTGTATCATAACTGTATGGTCAGGAGTCAATTGATATTGTGTTGTCAAGCGAATCTCTAATGGTTTGTACTTTGTCACGGAATAAATTTGCAAATAGGTCCGGAACGTCTACTGGAGAGAAGGTAGTTGGAAGTGGTGTACATGTATTCCTTGACATTAGCTTCTTAGTTATCTCGAAGAACTCTTTGCAGCTGGAACTCTCCGTGATCTTAGTACTGTAGTGGGATAATTTTGCTAAATGGACTATGTTTGTGATGTTCTTCTTAGCGGCTTCATAGATTTGTCTATGAATAGTGAGTCTGGTGGAAAGTCAAAGCCTTTCTGCTTTTCGGCGATGTCTTTTAGTAGTGCGAAGCTGGTCCTTAACACTGCTATACCATGGAGAACACTTTTTTTTTTTTATTGATACTCTGCATTTGGTGGCTGGGGCATGTTTTTCAAGCAATGAACGCATGCAGTTATCGAGTTGTTATGCTGTTATTGTCCTTTGTCCAGACAGGGTATACACACACACACACACACACACACACACACACACACACACACACACACACACACACACACACACACACACACACACACATATATATATATATATATATATATATATATATATATATATATATATATATATATATATATATATATATATATATATATATATCTGGACTGGCTCCTGTCGAATGTTTGGTAGAAATCACTAGGGTGGGTATCTCAGGCGTTGTAACATGATTCGACTGTTTGGCTCGGAAAGGTCGTCTTCTCTTGGGACGTATTAAAGACGTCTGATACATTTGTTTCAGACTCTGCTAAAATGACTACGAGTACCGTCACCGTTTTACTGTTCTACTTCTCTACGAGACATTGTTTCTTCTCCGCTACTTCTTCCTGTCGTTTCCTTCTTCTTAACTCTTGTTGTTGTTGTTGTTGTTGTTGCTGAAGACGAAAAAACTTGTTCTCCTTTCTGTTGCTATAAAAAAAAATCCAATCCTTCTTTCTGTCTCTGTTTGAATTCCTCAGCGATTGGTAGGGAAGGAGAAGTCCCAATTAAAATAAGTCTCTGATGGAAGTAGAACTGTGTAGATTTTGTTTGCCGCTGCTATACCATCGCTTCTCGTCTCCACATCCGGTGCCCCAATTCAGCATCTTCTTCGTTTCCGAAATGTTTGAACTCTGTCGAATGGATTCACTGCGCACAGACGTTTGTGCACCAATATAGGGAATGTGACGTCACAGACCGTTCTCTTCGGATTGGAAGACAGACTCCGCACTGTGGCTGAATTTTGGAACATATGTTAGGATTGATGAAGAAAAGTCGATCCACTCTTTACACTCTAAATAACCATAGTTCACTGCATTCCCTACACGTGATTTCGTCACAAGATGTGGAGTAACGCTTAATCATCTACTCTCGTATCGTTCATGCTGTTCCGCACGGACTTACCCATGTATGACAGATCATCAAAGAAAATCATCCGGATCACCGACACGAGCGTTGTGAAAAGAAAAATGTATGGGGAGAGAATAGGCTGTCTGAAGCGAGTCCTCATCTACGGACCAGAAGTTAGAAGATATTTTGAGGAAGAGAAGAAAATCTATGCGATGCGCTCTCTCTCTTAACGGAATGATGTTTACAAAAAAGAATCAAAGGCCATTTTCAGGGCCACTCATATGCCTCGAAAAGATACTCATTCTCTTTGCCGTATATGTGTTTTATGTTCATTATGTATGTATGTATGTATGTATGTATGTATGTATGTATGTATGTATGTATGTATGTATGTATGTATGTATGTATGTATGTATGTATGTATGTATGTAGGTAGGTAGGTAGGTAGGTAGGTAGGTAGGTAGGTGTGTGTGTGTGTGTGTGTGTGTGTGTGTGTGTGTGTGTATGTATGTATGTATGTATGTATGTGTGTGTATGTGTGTGTGTGTGTATGTATGTATGTATGTATGTATGTATGTGTGTGTGTGTGTGTGTGTGTGTGTGTCCCGCCAAGCGTTCTATGTTTTTTCACGCTGTTTAAGCTGATTGAGGTCGGCCTCTTGCAATTTTGTTGCCAATCGCCATTACTGTGATGTCACTCTTCTCCAATTCCGATTAACCCAAATACAGTCCCAATCCATTGTCTATACATTCCCTATGTTAAGGTCCCATTGACCCTAAACGTTCCCTGGGTGTGGTAAAAAGTGTTGACCCTTTTGACTAGGCTTTCCCTTGACCGTACGGTATCCCAATATACTACTCAAGGGAGATAGTTTTGAACAAGCTTTAAGTTTTCTACTGAATATCCCTTAATGTTTATAAATCATACATTAAAATGCTTTCTTGAATAAATATATGTTTAAACAAAATAATTTACGCACGTGAAACGATTATTCTCTCTGATATCACATATAATGCTAACCCGTTTCCATCTCCAATATTAAACAGAACTCTTTTCATCTATGATATTACATATAATACAAACGTTTCCATCTCTATTTGTATTAGAAAAATTATTTTTGACCATCTTAAACTCTGTCAGGTTCGTTGAGTCTATACAGTATATGCAAGATAAACTTCCATAGAAAAATAAGAATTTTCAATTTTAAAGTAAAAACTGATCGTCCATTTAAAATCGCAACCAAAACCGCAATTTCTGCCATCAGTCTGTAAATGTTATCGTTTTTGCTAATTTAGTTTGGTGCGGTAAAATTTTTTTTTATTACTTATCTATTTTGGTACGTTTAAATAGATTGTCTGGTGCAAATGAGCATGCGCTGAGCTTGAAGAAAATCTAGGGAAAATGTTCACTTGAGTGTCAAGGGATTAAATTATACCCTCCCTAATTCCATCAGTAATTACATTGATTATGTATGTCTATCTCCTTCTAAACCAGGAACGAAATTCACCAAACCTTTTTATAATATGTCGATACAGTAAATATAATTATGAAAAAGGGGTAATGCTATTTTAGCTTTCTCCGCTGAAGATCTGAGAATATGTGTGTGTTTATATTGTTTTGTATATCTATATTATGCGCTTAATTTTTGATTGAGGATTCTAGATGGAGTCAACGATGTGTTTGTGTGTTTATATTGTTATGCATTTTTATATTATCACCTAATGTTTTGTCAGTGATTGAGGATTGTAGATGGAATTTTTGCATACCTGGCTTTTTTCATAATTGTAAGTAGTAAACAAGATGTTTACTAAAAGGTTGATTCAATTTCTAACCTTGTTTATGAGTTAGTAGAGCTTTGCATTACAATGATTAATTTTCCAGAACATTTTGTTGCTTAGAAGGTCAAGTGAAAATTTTTATACGTAGGGGATTTCTAGCGAAATTATTAATTCCTATCTTAACATTAGTATGTGGAATCCATTTGTTATCAGCATTTGTAGTTGTGTTCATATATAATTTTTGAGATGAATTATTTGTTGAAATTTTTCATTTAAATAAATAACTGTTAATTAACTATAGCTTAATAGATTACCTTGTGAATTGTTTGTGAATGCATTCAGAGGAATTTCAGATTGAATCAGTGGTATATCAGGGTACTTAAGACCAATGATATATCATGACATTCAAGTTTATTTAAATTCATTTATGAACATTGTAAACGTTTTGGACGTAGTTCACAATCCCCCAACTAGGAACATACGTCGTTTGCTGCATTTTACTTAAATTTTTGGTTTCACATTCGTTCTGTTACATAGTTCAAGATATAGAGCCATAACATAAATTGGGGCTCGTCAGGGATCTGAATGTCTTTAAAACATTTCATAGATTACAATTGTTAAACTGGTCTTGAAACTTTTACTTAACTTTGTTTTGTGTTTTCCCTGATAATTTTTTTATTATTATAAAAAATCTGATACATATATACCTGTGATAGTTAGAGTGATAATTCTTTTACCTATCGAAGGTATTCGTTTATTGCTAGTTGGGGGCCCTGAGTGACCGAGTGGTCTAAAGCGCTGTCCGTTACGGATCACTGCCATCTCACCTCTGCGTGGGTTCGAGTCTAAGATTCGGCTAATGTAGTTATGTGAGAAAGCTTGCCAGTAGCTTCTCGTGGGTCGGTGGTTCTTTCCGGGGGTTTCTTGGTATTTCCTCCACCATTAATACTGGCCGCCATGTATAGCTAGCCTATATTGTGCTGAAAAATGGCATTAAACTATAAAAAACAAACAAACATTATTGCTAGTTAATAACCTTGCTGGAAATGAGGTCATGGTTAATCCACTGAGATTGAAATCCTTGATTTATAAACTGCTTGTTCATTTACATGAATGATGTTGTTCATGACATTATTACATTAGCTGACACATTTAGTGGTCGGCCTTTTGATGAGATCACGTGTGCTCGTAATGATAAGTCAATAGATAGTGTTCACTCTGGTCCTTTTTTTACTGCTCATTCTCTTTATTCTAGTCGGAGTGACTAAAGACAACCAGTCATTGTCGATCAAGAACAACAGTTTGAGATCTCCTGTTTATAGTGGGCTATTAGCGAAACTGAAGTCTCACAAGTCTTACTGTTTTACTTTGCAAAAGCATGATGTCCTCATCTGAAAATGGAGAAAACCATTAGCAGCGTCGATACAACACTGGAATAGGCAGTTTACCGGTTATAAGTCATCGCTCGATTGGCGTAGAGTCAGACGCCAGGGGTCGCTTCTGACGGTGGGAAAGACCAAAATGTCTCACTGGACAGCTACCGTCCGCGTCAAGTTGTGCAGCCCCCAGACAAAAAGAGGCTTTCCCGCCACAGTTCGTCTACATTACTGGGTGTGTAGGGCTTAAGATACACGAGTGCCTGACAAAGCGGAATGTAAATATGTACCAGGAAACAACAAACGAAACCAACATGGAAACCTCCAACCCTCAAGCTAGGCAACTATAATATCCGGACCATGCTGACTGGACTCTCGGATGATCTCCAGGCAACCATCGATGTTCGAAGGACTAAATTCATCAAAGACGAACTTGCAAGACTTCAGGTCGACATCGCTGTACTACAGGAGACTGGGCTACCAGATTCCTGGTCCCTAAGAGAAGAGACCTACTCGTACTTTAGGCAAGGAAAGCGCGCTGACGAAGCCAGATAATTTGGTTTTGAATTCGTCATCAGGAATTCTCTGCTGGGGATGATAAAACCCTGCCAACAAGGAAACGGAACACTTTTATCCTTCTGCCTCCACACCACAACCGTGAATGTCAACCTGATCACCAAGGTGTTTGATTTCGTCAGTAGAGATTAACTCTTTCCAATCATGGCAAAAATTGGATGCCCTCCAAAGCTGCTAAGCATAATCCAGTCCTTCCATGATGTCATGAAAGGGACAGTGGTACAGAACGATGGCTCAACATCCAACCCCTTCAACATCCGCAGAGGAGTGAAACAGGATTGAGTCCTAGCCCCCACGCGTTTGAGCATCTTCTTCGCTGTCCTGCTCAAGCATGCCTTTTGGACGTCCACAGAAGGGATCTATCTGCATATGCGATCAGACGACAAACTGTTCAGCCTGGCACGACTAAAGGCAAAGAGCAAAGCACGTGAAGCGACCGTCAGGGAAATGCTCTTCGCAGACGATGCTGCCCTAGCCACTCACACAGAAGCTGAGTTACAGTACCTGTTGGACCGCTTTGCTTAAAGCATGCGACGAGTAATGGATCAGAAGGCCGACCACGAAGCATTTTCATCAACTACGTACTAGAGGTAGTCAGTCGGTTAACGCCCCTCGGCTCTACCATCACTAACAACTTACCGCTCGATGATGACATCAACAAGCGGATTGGAAAGGCATAAACAGCTCTCTCCAGGTTGTCGCAAAGAGTGCGGAACAACAGTATGGTGCCACAGAACATTAAGATCTCCGAGTACCGTTCCTGCGTGCTAAGCACCTTCCTGTAAGCCAGTGAAATCTGGACTCTGTACGTCTCGCAAGAGAAAATACTGAGCGCCTTCCACATGCGATGTCTCCTACGCATACTCGGGATCACCTGGAGTAATCGAGTAACAAACAACTAGGTACTTGAACGTGCCAAGATTCATGGTCACACTCCTCCGCCAACGTCGCATCAGATGGCTGTGCTATGTACAAAGGATGGATGACGGACGGATCCCTAAAGACCTTCTTTATTCGGAACTTGCCTCTGGCAAATGGTCGTTTGAAAGGCCACAACTCCGTTTCAAGGATGTCTGCAGCGAGACAAGAAAGTCATTGCCGTCTATGTCAACACCTGGGAAGAGCAGGCTCTAGACTGGCCCAGCTGGCGACACGCTCTAATCACTGGTTTAAAAGTCGGTGATAACAATGTACGCTTGCTCATGAAAGGCTATCTCGGAGGTAGAAGAAGAAGCTCCAACACAAACTAAACTCAACTTCCAAGTGCAGCAATGACTGCCAATCCGGTGTTGGGCTACATAGCCACTGCATATGCTGCACAACTACCAACCGGGACATCTCTCATTGGCACACTTCCTTTCGTCTCTCGAGACTAACGGATGCCAACATTATATACAGAGAGACAATGCAGAGTGAAATACAACTTCATCGAAGACCATAAACTGAAATATCTGCTAAAAGTTATATCATGGTGAAGCTATGCATATAAAATGTAGTAAAGAAAACGTCTCATTATCGTTTTGTGGCTAAATACTCGAACGGACAATACTACTGCTAAAACACTACTACTTATACTACTACTACCACCACCACCACTACTACGACTACTACTACTACTACTACTACTACTACTACTACTACTACTACTACTACTACTACTAATAATAATAATAATAATACAAATATCCCTCCAAAAGAGCTTAAAGGTTTGACTATATTTAATTGATTATTTGGTTTGCTAAAAAAAAAACTTTGTTAACAGAAAAATGTCAAGGAAAGAATGTCAGATAATATCATCCAGGCATATCCTTATAAATGATGAGCACCTAAGTATTATTTTCCGGAGCTGTGTTTACTTCAGTAAGAATACTTATTGTTGTCTATAGGAAGAGACGGAAACCTACCTACCGTTTATTTCCTGATAATCCTAAGTGATATTTTTGACACTTATGCATGATCAGGATAAACAGGTTAGTATAATTACAAATTCAGAATTGTTCAACATAAAAAATAATCTTTCATCGCAGATCCTAATAATTCCTCTAAGAACAAATCATGCTCAAAGACACTTTTTGAAAGTTCTGAATGTAACCTTGATTTGCTTAACACCTAAGCGAAAATATGCTTTCATACATACCAATGGGATTGACCAGCATTTTAGCCCTAAAGCGGCACTGTAGCCTATATAAAAATTAGGAATATGAGACCATACTTTTGTTTTGAGAGAGAGAGAGAGAGAGAGAGAGACAGACAGACAGACAGACAGACAGACAGAGACAGACAGATTCAGAGACAGCCAGAGACAGATAAAATAATATTAAAACATTATCCATTGGAAACGTATAATTGTGATGGTACTGGGGTGGGCAGTTTAAATGAGTATAGAAAATATACTGAGGTCATAATGGCTCGTTGATATTAGTGTTAGTTACTCTTGCCTGCCTAGAAATGGAACCGATATGTAAATCATTTAAAATTTAATTTATCACCAGTCTTCGACTGAAATTTTTGCCAACTGAAAAACTGATGTAACAAAAGGTCTGCATGCCCTACCTATACGGGTATTTGGCAGTAGTTTAGTATCGTACTTTTGTAATCAGCTGACCACTTTTGGCTTTCTTATATGAATTTGGGATACATTTGCTAGAAGAAAAAAAAATTTCTTAGTTGTAGGAAACCTTTTCTTATGTGAGAGAGACGGCTGAAAAGGAAGTACTTTAAGACATGAAAATAACACAAAAATACTTGCTTGTAATACTTGAAATCTAAACACTTCATCTGAAGGAAAAACATTCAAACGCAAACACGTCTTTTGAAAACGGAAATGGTCGTGCTGGAAGAATGTGTATGGCTTTTTCACAAATAAACTACAGATTGTGAAATGACAGAAAAAGAAAATAATTTTAAAAAATGAACATACTTATTTTGGCATTTAACGACATGAATATTATTAGTAGTTTACGGGGTTGCTTTGGACATGCTCGTTGGGATGTCACTAGGAAATAAAAGGAAATTTGTTTTTGTCCTTGATGATTTCAAAACTGACACGTTGAAGATAATGGGAATGATAATTTTCAAAATAACGGTAGGTTTAAGATCTCGATCTGTACGGGATTAAGGGGAATTCGACGATACGCCTTATTGTTTAAAATGTTTCGGGACAAGAGAAAATTTAATGTTAACCCATGAGCCGTCTTATCAACTATCGCACACATAAACAAATACAAAGGGTAGGAGTGATACCAAATACAGAGATAATATTACCCTTAAAATGGTACAAATTTAAATGTTTTAACACATGCATATTATCCTTCACGCCGTCTGACTGACTGTCACTTACATTTGCTGACCAACGGAATAGAATCGATATACTCGACGACTAGTATCACAAATTTTAAACGCGCCTCTACAAATAGTAGTCGAACGAATTTAAACTGATTTGAGAATTTCACCAACTAAACCTCTAGTGACGTATTTCATTCATGGTGTGTGTTTTATCATCGACTCAAAATGTAGGCAGAGTGATGATGTAATTTACAGATTACAAAGCTGGAGGACATTGTGGCAGAGCCTATCTTGACGGGTAAGAAGCTGGACAACTCTTGGTGACGCTTCCTCTGCTCTGCGACTTGCACACTTTCATCCAGTAAATCTTGGCATTGAACTTGGTGACACCCAGATATCTGATCAAGTCGTTGAGGCCTTATTGGTTGAGGTAAAATGGGTTTCTCTCCTCCGTTTCACCTCTGAAATTTGTCATCTGGATCTACAACGTCTTCATAGCTCTCTAACTTGCTGATCTCTTCTAATGACGGCTGCTCTCTCTCTCTCTCTCTCTCTCTCTCTCTCTCTCTCTCTCTCTCTCTCTCTCTCTCTCAGCTCAGGGCAGCGTGGCACCGGGGCGATGGATGACGGAAGGTCTGGATACGTAATAACAGTTGCATTCTTGCCAGTCAGACGTTTGGAAGGGTTCACCATGCAGAAGTAGGAGTTGCTTGAGTGATCAGTGGATTCACGACAAATTCTTGTGGAATCGAACTCCATGGCTATCTTTTCCCCCTTTGCATAATCCGACTAAAATACCTTTATTTCACCAATTACTAATGTGTAAGAGATTCTCACAACATTATTCATAAATAATATATTTTTCAATAACATTGAAAATTGTAAAACATTTGAAAATTAAAAACGTTTACAGTTGTAAAATTTTAGCAAATTAAAACTTAACAGTTTTAAACATTTTAACAAATTTAATGAAATAAAATTCCAAGTATCAACTTTACTTTCCAGATTTTTGTTTTGAAAGGCTCGCAGGTGAAATGAGGTGCTCAGAGTTTTCTTCATTCCCGATAGGCATGCAGAAATATGCCTTATACGCCTCTTACATCTTAACATGTCTTGCTATTTTTGAGAACTGTGATAGAAAAACAACACAAACGCCGAAAATTCTGTGCAACTAGTTTCGCATTTTAGTCAATGCTTTTTCAGGCACGAATGATTTGAAAAGTCAAGTAGCGAAATCAAGACTCGGGACAGTTCCAGGGTTCACAATCTACAACGGAACCAGGATACTGGAAATTAAAAAGACCAAGCTCAGACCTATAAAATGGGCTTTCTGTCTACACAGATTCATAACCAAAGTTTGGTATAAAGGATGTATATACCAATAGGTGCGGAAAGACGGGGCACACACGACATAAACGTCCAAAAACCGCAGAAGAAATTTTAGAACTCACAAACATTAGAAACTCAGATGCAGACCACCAAAAACAACAAACTAACTGAAAATCAAAGACCCACGCAGATACATAACCAGCTACAGAAACAACAGGAAATAATTATGAATCAAAATAAAGAGAAGAGAAACAGATTTTTACATTTCTTCTTAAAATTTCTTTTCTTTTCATTAAAAAATGAGTTATTTTATCACAATCAAATCATCTTTTACACCACCCAGTGGACGTGATTCATATTTAGATTTTTATATTGATGCGATCACAAAAGAGTAATTAACTGATAATCATAGTCTTTATATAATCTAATTAATGACGACAGTATAGTTATTACAAAGGCTGATAAATCAAACACTATTACACTACTATTATTAGGAATCAAGAAGATTATGTTAAAAAAAAGTTGAACGCCAATTAAATGATGAAAAATACTACAAACATATTAACAGTAAACCTTCGATAGAAATTAAATTAAACATTTTAACTTGTATTCATGAGATTGCTAAAAATAATAATTCCGTGTATGAAGAATTTGATACTTTCCCTCTTAACATACGTACACCTCAGTTCTACATATTACCCAAAACTTATAAAAATCCTGATCATAATTTACCGTTACATTATCCAGGACGACCCATTATATCAGGTTATAATTCATATACTGAAAACCTATCCAAATATATTGATAGTGTTTTACAACCTTTAATGAAATCACTTCCTTCGTACATTAAAGATACTAGTGATTTCATTAAAAAGCTGAAGTCTATTCCACATATATCTGATAACTCAATCCTGGTATCATTAGATGTCACATCACTATATACCAACATTCCGCATGCAGATGGTATTGAAGCGTGTAAATATTTTATTGATAACAATCCTAATAATAGCGCACTATCTAGTGAAGATATTTGTAAAATCATAAAGCTTATCTTGGAAAACAATTATTTTCAATTTAATAACATGAATTTCTTACAAATAATGGGTACGGCAATATGTGATCCAATGGCTCCTTCGTACGCTTCCGTTTTCATGGGTAGATTAGAAAAAGATTTTTTTCAAAACAATAAGTTTGGTTCAGATTTTTAGATGATATATTTATTATCTGGAACTATTCAAGAGAAGAATTGGATAAATTTGTCGATCGCCTAAATCATTTTCAACCGACGATTAAATTTACTTATACTGCATCTAGTACGAAGGTTTCATTTTTAGATGTAAATATAATTAAAAAAATAGTGATAACACTATCTCTACAAATATTCATATCAAGGAAACTAATATTACTCAAGATGAAGCTTTAAAAATAACAGAATGTAAAATAGAGAGAGATGTAATTGCTTTCACAATACAATATAATCCTTCATTGCCTAATATAGGTCCTATAATTAATAAATATTATAGTCTCCTAAATTTATCCAATAAAACTAGCGTTAAATCACTTTACAAAACTAAACCAATTCTCGCTTTTAGAAGACCCAAGGACTTGAAAGATTTTTTATAGATCTAAACAGACAGAAATTATTATTTTTTAAAAAATACACTTTTCATCATAGAAATGTAACTGAAGCCCGTGCAAACATAAGAAAAAGTACTTCTTTCAGTAGTGCTAATACAAAAAAAGAGGTATTTTCTCTACGTGTTAACACAAACTGCATATCAAATGATGTGATTTATTTAATAACCTATAAAAAATGTAGCATGCAATATGTTGGACAAACACTTCAACAAGTTTCTAAGAGAATGACTAATCATTGCTTTGATATAAGAAAGTATAGAGATCTTATGTTTTCCTCTAATATTCCAACACACTTTAACGCCAATGATCACTCTTTCCTCGATTTTTCTTTCATGCCAATATATATTGTACATGGTGGCATGAACAGACTCATAAAAGAAACTAATTGGATTCATAAGTTTGATCATTTGTATCCTTATGGACTTAATGCTAGTACATTATATACAATTGTATAATTTAAATTCATATATTGTATATCCTTCATAGCGATATAATTATATGTATGACTGTTTATCTCTAGTTTATTTTATTAATTGATAAATTGGTAGTAGAAATAGCAAAATGCGTCTGCCGGATGCATGCATCCTCTTGATGCCATCTTAGAAAAATGCAGATATGTATCTACTTAGGCAGTTGGAAGTAAACTGAACTGACGGCCGTAAGGCCCCTGAATTTTTACTACTATTTATATTATTGGAAAATTCTAGAAGTTACTCCTAGTTACTCAGCACTGAATCTAACTGGAATGTTCTGGAAAATAGGTAAATTTCAAAATTTCCTTATCCTTGTCACAAGAGCCAAGTTTGTGGAGAATAATAGACATTTTCTATATATTTGAAGCAATTAGAAAATAACACATACTACCCAGCAACAACAAAATATTTTTACACGGTGTTATAACACCAGATAGAAGAACTGAGTGTAAAAACGTTAAGTTTTTGATGTTTTAGAATACAAAAACATGCATACACAGAAGAAGATAAAGTTTTGGCAATAGTTTGAATAGTATGTCTTTTTCTGATATATATGTTTGGCCCTGAAGTGGCTGTTCTGTTTTTCAGACACTCTCCATTAAAGCCCGTAACTTCTGTGCTGGATCCACAGGTAGCACATCTAGGCTCCATTGATTTCCACTGCAAGACTGAATGTATTGGGATAAGGAAATATTGTCTTGTTATCTTCGATGCCTGGTCCTCAACTTGTAGAATTAGTGAGTATGTCTCATACTACCGCTGATGTCGCATTCACTGAATAAACATCTGGTATTGTTCCTTCTGTTTCTTTTCTTCTTTTCATCCACCTCTTCCATGCTTGTACATTCAAGAATTCTGCATTAGCTAGTATGCCAACTTGAATAACATAATTTTACTATTTATGGATATTTTGCTGAAAGTTTGTTCCATATTTTCAAACCTGTCCAAAAAGGTGCTTTACATGCATTAAGTGAACTAGAACTTCAGGCGCAAAGGGACGAGGGTGCTTCATAGGAGGGTCTAATGGAGTTTCTTCTGTTCCCATCCCCCCTCCTCCACTGCATTACAGCGTTCGGATATTAAAAGGGAAATAGTGGACACTTTAACGCGGACGGGTGGAATTTTTTTATATACCCAGCCTCCAATTAATTATGAAGCCAGTGGTGCTGGTGTAACTTGTCGTACAAGGTATAAAGATCATACACAACATTAGTGAATGATCAGTCTGCCAGTTTTGACAGAGACGAAGAGCAATGTAGATTAGGAAAATTGATTGAATCAGTTTGTTAAAGGGAGTAGAGCACCTGCTGGACCGTGTGGAGGATATGGGGAGACATCCGCACAAGAAACAAAAACAGACGTATACGATCTCTTTAAAAATAGTCACGAAGTTCATCAGAGATGTGATGGACCAAGATGTGTGAAAATAAAGGCAGCATATCATAGAAGACGAAATGAGAGCGCCAATGGATCGAGATATAAATTTCCACGTCTCAACCAGTATTGAACAAATAAAACAACAATCGAAATTATTAACAATAAGTTCACCAACATCAACTCAAGAATAAACACCGAACTCGATAAAAGACAAAAGATTTCCAATGGAGTAAGTAACAGAAGTCCGCTCGTTAACATAATATATGCAGTAGCGTCTGGATCGCGAATGTGGTCGCCGCATTAAAAATTTCATCGATTCTGTCAGCGGGATTAAACGATGGTACAATATCGGACAATAAGTCATTAAGAGTCTCATTCTATGAGGAACGAAGCTCCTCTACGTCTGTGACATTCAAAACAAGTCAGAGAAATATTTTCGCGTGCGTGGTCGAGACTACTATCGGTTCTGTCTAAGGTTAATTGTCTTACGTTATTAAGAAAAAGTTGCTACAACATTATTGTGTTACAGCAGATGCAGTGATTATTTTGTTGTTGTTTCAGCGTCATGACAAATTTCACATCTAGATCAAACTGGCGCTGTTTATTTTTGTCATCTAACACACAACCAGCTAATTGTTTCTTCACTAAGTTGGTAGTTCCTGGTGACGCTGCTGTTTGTGACGGTGGCGGTAGCAGAGCCACTGTTGCTGGGGTTGGCGTCTTCATCACATAGACAACCATGCGTAACTGAGATATATTTGTTACGCTATACACCGCCAGAACAATTTAATTTGACCATTCTATGCGATCATCAACAATCCAGATATTGGTAGCCAAATGAACTTTTATCGCATATCCCAGAGTCCAGCACGATCGGGTCAACAACAATGCCTGGTGTACAGGCTATACTAGAACCTCGACGTTGTTAATTAAAAACGAGTTATTGTTTTGTTTCCGTTCCTGAAATATCAACAAGCATAAAGTCTGCCTGTATATGTTGGTCGATAACATAATGGGACCAATTGATAGGGAAATATTTCCTGGTGGAGCTCAAATAATTTACATTTATATTTTTTCCAGGATATGGCTATTAAATAACCAGGGTGTTATAAGTTCCAGAAATCTGACATTGGAGTCCTAAAATTACGGTACGCAATATTTTACACTGAACTTTGTTAGATTGTAATCTAAGTAACGATTTCAGTTGTTGTAGTTGTTCATCCTGTGATTGATGGTCGTACAAAACTTTTTCATAGTGACTAATATAGTTGATCTAATTCGTGTGGTGATTCACCTGTAAACGCTGTCTATGATTGCCACACATGATAATTGCAGTGGATTTGATTAATAACCAGTCAAGAAATGTATGTAATGTTTCTTTGGATACAATCATACCAGATAATTATTATCGGGATATATTTCTCAAGCATTCGTTAGGGCGTCCGTGCATCAACTCGCCATGTAAAGTAACTATGAAAAATGCATGAGCTGACACCAAGTTGTCCTTTCTCTCTGTCAAGCCGGTGATCTTGTGTCAACGCAATCATGTCAGAGTTTTTAAATAATACATGTTGTTTTACCAGAACCACCTGGAGCGATCAGATAGACCGTGCTATGTCTCGTGATTATATCGTTTACTGACGGTGGTGATTATGCTGATGGTAAATTGATATTAAATTAATACATATCTTGTGTTTTATCGTCAACCGAACCTGACTATTTACGTATTTGCTCGCGTTTTATTCGCCATGAACCCCACTTGACACCACTGCTGTCTTTTTCAATAAATGGCTCAAGAAGGTCCATTTTTCAAAATATAATATAAAAATAGTCCGTGGCGACTCTAACAGCATCATTTGGAAATCTATTGCTCATCGGTAATAGGTTTATTGATGATGAGTAGGCGAGCATTGATGATCTCAAATGTATGACTGCAGGAGGATGTCCGTCGCAGTAGCTAATGATCGTGCCATCTCGTGTTGTTGCATTTACCAGTAACACAGATATACCTTTTGCAGCTGTGTTGGATGATCGAATTATTCAAAATAACGGTGACACTCGCCAGGACTAAGAAAGTCCGCTGGATAAGCAGCAACATAAGTCATATTGGAGGAATGACGTAATTCGACACAATATTGAGATACATGATCGATAAATTCATTTGAAGGTGGTCGCCATAAATTGCTTTGGTATGCATGACAATAGAAGACGCCGTAAACAGTTTTCTCTGCTATATTTTCCTAAACATTTTCATAATTTGTTGAGGTGATTCATTCCGATTTATAACTCCAGATGATAACATAAAATGATCAAATATTGATTCCTCTATAGCATGGCCGGATTAAAAAAAATAGGGAGAGTAGGCACCGACCTATGAGCCCCACGCCATTTAAGGGCTCCGCGACAATGTATCAAAGTAATATTGATAGGAGATAATTTGCGGGGATGGGGTTGGGTCAAGACTTCGAATGCTTAAGGGCGTCCACAGGGTTTAATCGGACACTGATCAATAGAATCTTCTCCGTTAAATAACCAGACTGACACACGTGTATGCTTACTTATAATGTAGATTTCTTCGTAGATGTCAACATGATAAAATCATATTCTTCTCTCTCTTGGAAATTATTTTGCTGACTCAGTCCAAGCATGTGAATTATGTTCAAGTAATGTAACTGGAGAACCTCATGTTCTAAATTTGTTAGAGTTATATGCAACTTCATTCGTTATAGTTTTTACAATTTAAATACATGTTTTCTCTAATTCAGCTATGTCATCTATGTGAGCTCGAGTCACATTGACATGCTTTTCACAATTGCATATTTTAATAATTCTTGTAGTTGTTAATTTGTTTCCACGTTTGAAGTTTACAATGTGCTCAGTGATACGACGCGCAAGAGCGAAAGCAACTATGTTTGGTTCATTCAGGTAATAAATTGCGTAAACAACGAATATAGCCAGATAGGCGTTAAACAGCGAATGTAGCCGGAGAGGCGTTAAACAACGAATATAGCCGGATAGACGTTAAACAACGAATGTAGCCGGATAGGCGTTAAACAACGAATGTAGCCGGATAGGCGTTAAACAACGAATGTAGCCGGATAGACTTTAAACAACGAATACAGCCAGATAGGCGTTAAACAACAAATATAGCCGGATAGGCGTTAAACAACGAATATAGCCGATAGATGTTAAAGAACGAATATAGCCGGATAGGCGTTAAACAACGACTATAGCGTTCTTGTGGTAGGTGTTGTCTATCCCGATAACTGTTCTGGTTTGGAATCAGCGCCGGATTAAGCACCGTGGAGGCCCATAGGCAGTCAAACTTTTGGGGCCCCAGACCCACGGTCACGGTCTCATGGGGGCCCTTGATGGGGCCCATAAAAGTCGCGGGGCCCATAGGCAGTTGCCTACTCTGCCTAATGGGTAATCCGGGACTGTTTGGAATTCTTGTCCCGGGTGAGTCTTGATGATCTTCACTGTTTTACGGGATCCATTTTATCGCGTATGATCCACTGTGATCCAGATCTTCATTGTTTTACCAGATCCAGCTGATCACGTATGATCCACTGTGATCCAGATCTTCATTGTTTTACCAGATCCAGCTGATCACGTATGATCCACTGTGATCCAGATCTGCATTGTTTTACGGGATCCATTTGATCACGTATGATCCACTTTGATCCAGATCTTCATTGTTTTACCGGATCCAACTTATCACGTATGATCCACTGTGATCCATGTAGTAATTGTTGCTCATCTTTAAATTTTATCCTTAGCAAAGTTCTTGTTGTTGTCCTGTTGATTGTTTATTATTTTTTAAGCAAACTTTTGACTCATGTTTGAATAAATAAACCAAACATTAACAGCATCATTGTTGTATAACTCATTATTTGCTCTTTTTTTATAATTATTTAATGTAATTGTAGTTTAAGTGGTGTTTGTTTTCTATCATCCTTCAATCGGTCAAAATCAATCACATACATCCTTATAAACTCATCATGTGTTGCTTCTAGAGATCTGATGTATTTTTAATGAGATTTAAATCTGTTTTAGATTTTGGTAATATGATTTTATTCCAGATGAGATCCCGATATTGTTGCTGTAGTAATCTAGCTTCGTCCCACCGTGTCCAAACTATATAACTGATGTTCATTAATATATATATATATATATATATATATATATATATATATATATATATATATATATATATATATATATATATATAAGTAGACTTTCACAAAATAGTATAATGATTAACCAAACATATAATAGTTGTAAATGATTGATGATGAGATCTGCTTTACCTTGTGCAAAAAATTCCGCAGTGACTGTTGCGGTATCCATTTACAAAGTGTCAGAAAAGAAATTACCGAACCGAAACCTTATCTGAATTGTTACTTCAGGTAGGACACAAATATGCATAGCTTGAGGCGGAAGAAAATATCGTGCGTAGAAAAGATACTTTAAGATTAGAAAAATGCGTCTGATGACGTAACAATAACAAACGCCGAGGATTACATAGAAAGGTACATAACCCTAAAAATTTATAACGTAAGTGACGACTCAGTTGATCAAATAGTGCCCATGAAGGGATCACATGATCTGACAATAAACTGTCAACTAAACTGACACAAACAAAATGCTCAGCGTCTGCTGTCTTTTTTTGCTGCTGACAACGATATAACAATTTTGTTTTAAATTGGCCAACATTTAGTTATCCGGTGACTATAAACGGATTCATGAGAAAAGAACAACGAAGACACGAAATTGCACAATGGGGTCAACAGCAAGTTTTTTCCGACACGATCGGTTACTGAAACAGGGCCTTGTATTTTTGGGGGCGTCATTTTCACTTGGTCTTCTCGCCATTTGGTCAGATAACCCCAACCCACCCACCCCCTTACTATGTCATGATTTATTGATATTGCGACTAAAACATAAAACAAAATATTCACATTTTACAGCACATAAAAACATTTCCATGTGTCACATGTAGTTTATGTTACCGTGCGTTGGTCATTCCAGGTTCCATGTAATTTTGTTTGCATCATTTACCCCAGCGTCCTATCCGCCACATCCCTGCTTACCACTTCTTGCTGCTCATCCCCCGTTTTTTTTTTGCGCCATACCCCGTCCTAAATGATAATATTTTTGGCGTGTATGTAAGTGTGAATATCTAAGTATAGTTCACAACACAATGTGTGTCTATAGTATATAACGGGTTGTTGAATAGTAATATTGTTTTAGCATTGCCATTCACACTGCGTCCCATAAAGTCCCAACATTGTAAAAATATGCTTCTGGCCATAGATCACGTGAGAGAACGTGTATGCACCCCTTCTCCATGTGAAATCTAATGACATTTTTAACATTATTATTCCGATAGGAGTTGTGTGTGTGTGTGTGTGTGTGTGTGTGTGTGAGAGAGAGAGAGAGAGAGAGAGAGAGTTTGAGAGAGTTTTATTTTTAATGTAGCTTTAATAATTTGTCAGTTATATCGCTACGATGTCTGCAGTGAGGAAGTTTATAGTGATATCTAGCACTCCCACCCGGTCACATTATCCCACCCAGTCACATTATTCTACACCAGTCACATTATCCCACCCAGTCACATTATCCTACACCAGTCACATTATCCTACATCAGTCACATTATCCCACCCAATCACATTATCCTACACCAGTCCGATCAGTACTAACACTAAGTATATGCTTGTACAGTTCTGTAATTTTTGTCATATACTGTTGTATGTACCTTGCGTCTGAATTGGATAATTTCATTTATTTCGTTCATACATTTATTGCACTTCGGCTTCCTAGATTGTGACATAAATTCGCCATATGAAAGTTTAGCGCCAAGAGATTGAACGACATTTACATATATATAAATGACAATTTACAAAGTTGTCAACTGAAACGTGCATACAATTTTCAAACTATTTCACGTTCACCATATATTTCTAGTTCCTAAAATGATAAATTCAAATTGCCTATATAGAAACATAATTTGTTCTCAATAAGCTGTTGACTTACTTTTATACATATTTGATCTATTCTGTGTACTCGGTCGTTGTCCATAACTGAGAATTTTTGGTGCTTTGTGAGTTTTGTCTTGTTTGTGTTTTATTTACTGATGTTTAAAACCTTTTCTTTAAATATAAATTTTAGGATATGGGTCAAAAGTTTGCTTCCAAAACAATCTAAAATTATTATTATTATTATTATTATTATTATTATTATTATTATTATTATTATTATATACGGTACTGCATATACATGCAAGTATAATTAAGCAACAATACGAGCCCCTGCGGTGGTCATTATTAAGCTGGATAAGAAATATATAATCATGATTTTTTTTAATTTAATGAAAATACAGATCTTTGCAAAACACACACACACACACACACACACACACACACACACACACACACTTACTTATGATGCCGTTCCCCCCTTCACCCAGTGTATAGTTTCGCTTTCCATCCGTTAAAATATAAGCAAGTCTTAAATTTGTAGTCAACCATGAACCGGAAACGGGTATATTGATGTCTGACGTTTTACATCAACTAATGCTGTTGCGATGAAATCCATATTTGTTTTCATTACCCTGGTTTGCTTCTCCAGTGGAGAAGAGGAGAGGCTTTCTAATTTAGATCTGGACAGTCTACTGAAAGATTCAGATATTTTGTCATTGTTGAAACGATTTAATATTGACCAAGATTGCGATGCAATGTCTGGCACTGTTGCTGTTGGCAAACTCTGGGGAAAGATGGAGAAAAAGTGCGCATTTAATTCTAGCCATAGTACAATCATCAAAACAAAAGAATCCTTGCTGAATGGAGCCAAATTCTTAAAAAATCTGAAAGGTATTGCATGTGCACAGGGATGCATTGAAGAATGCTGTAACCTTGATGGTTGTGATGTGGCAGTGTACGAAGAGAAGGTAAATAAATCCAGCATTCGATACGAGTTATCAACCTTAAAATATTGCACAAATAGCTATAAATTATTTTGAACCGCAAACAAAACATTTGAGCATACATTTATACATGGCGATTGTTTTGCAGACCATGAAAAGTTTTATTTGTGTTTGATATATTTTTTTTCTTATATTTCGATGTCGTCGATAAAGGAAATGCAAATAAAATGGTTCTCAACAGTACTGGGAAAGTACTGATTGAGGAATAAACATTTTAATATGGCATTTATGATATTTGTAAGCTGAATGATTTCAAAAATTTTGGACACATTATTAGAGTTGTATATAATGAAAAAAAACCTGAAGAAGATGTAATACACAACAAAACACAAGAAAGTTAAAGACATGTGTAGCTAACGGATAAAGAACTGGTACATAAACTATTCCATGACGATATTCCTAGTTCCATTTACTTTATAGATACTGCCAGACAAGTAACAGATGTAAGTTTCTTAGACCCATTTTGAATTATATACTGTAACATAATCAAAGGCATGCAACCAATGAAGCTGTCACAAGTTGAGCCAAGTATGGCATGCACACAGCAGTTTAGTTAGCACAAATGACAAAAAGGTGTATTTATTTTAAGTTGCATCATTTCAGTTATTGTCAGTTTTGGAAATCTTTGGATATTTTAGTTAACATTGTAGCCTTAGTCAAGAAAAATGTAGACTGGGGCGGGGCATACTGAATCACATGACTAAGCAATGTAAAAATTCATTTCGTACAAGTTCCACTCTGTAAACACTAATTTTGGCTCATTTGTCAGGTTATTTAAAAGATAACACATATTTAGCTGTTATGAAAGCAAAGCCACTTAAAATATTGATTTCAGGCAAGTTAAGAGTTGATACAAGTTAGCATAAATTTACTCTCTTAAGTAAATTGACTACCAGTTAACATTTCATTTACTTCTTACCATTGTGACAAACGTCAGGTAGGTACAAATTTGAACCTTTACTTATGGACAAAACATACCTCATAATATACATATACATATACATATACATATACATATACATATACATATACATAGTCATATACATATACATATACATATACATAGTCATATACATATACATATACATATACATATACATATACATAGTCATATACATATACATATACATATACATAGTCATATACATATACATAGTCATATACATATACATATACATATACATATCTTGCAGGAATGTGCAAAACAAATCTCTTTCAATAATCCAGAAACATAAAAACAAATCTAGAACTTGTAGAATTATTTGTTTGTCCTGTATAAAAATGGAATGCAAAACATTTTGTAACAAAGACATCATTTTAGTCTTCAGCACCATCTCTACTGACAATTTCAAAACTATGTCATTTATAATTTCTGAATTGGAATTGTGACATCTTGTAAATATAAAGTTGGGTGCTTTTTCTACTTTTGTGGTTTTTTTCTTCCTTTGTTATTGTACTAATCAGAGGTATGTATGACTGAAATGTTTAATAAAGGTAATAATCTTATGTAATTATGTCAACATAAGAAGCATAGAAGTAAGAAAATATATTACTTTCAAGATGAAACTGCAAAGCATATTACCTATGCAGCTAAACAAAAGAAACCCAGCTAGCACTGCCATGTCATAATGTTATATATAGTACAGAGAGGAGCTACTAATTTATGGATATGTACACAGATATTTAACGGATTTCTTCAATGTTTATGTTAAAATTGGAAGCTGCATATTTAAGCACCTGAGATAAGATTATACAAGTTCAATACAGTGAAGCTGAATTGTACTATACTTTCCATCACAAATTTGGAAAACATTTTATTTTGAACATGAATTGAAAGTACACTACATAATACAGGTGTAGTTAAATTCTGGTATATTTTTGGTATTTGAAAATGTAACAGTACAGTGTAAAATAAAAAGCATGAATGTGCACAAACATGCTGTGCCAGTAATTGAAACATTTAAAACTATTAATTCACAAATCTTTAGCAAATAGAACAATGATTTAACATCACACATTGAAATTAAACTCATTTTGATACAAATTGTTTGGCTTAATTTATGTTTTTATACCACAAGAAAACAAAAATTGCTTTCATATCTGGAAAATTACATATTTGCAGATACCAATCATGGTGGCAATATAATGACAACTATATTTTGTAGTATTTCTTAATCTGTTGCTAACAAAATATAATCTGTACAAGTACATTGATAATTGCGATGTTACAATTCTCACTGGTTTTGTATTTTTCCATTCTTTATTTTGTGTGCAGCTAAAGTGAAACAAGCAAAAGATTGCATTTTATTTAATTAGCTTGATTCCATTTTAGATAATAAATTTGACACACAAATGAATATTATCCATTCACTTTTGTCTTAAACTTTAACAACTTCTCAACAGGAGGTTTAGCATAAAAATCCTTAACTCCTGAAACATTATCCATCTTCGCCATCAGTTATATTACGGTTGTTTTTCTTCAACATCCACAACCCTTCGGTTTGAAATGCTTTTATTTCATGATAAATCTAGCCACTGACATTAATTTGATGTCACCAGTAACATTTAATATAAGACAACTAAGTTTGGAAGCATGGAGTTGATAATGTTCCATTGTTTTTCCCTTTTTTTTTTATGGCCCATTGCAATTTTGTCTTGCCACAGTGTCAATGACATTCAGTTTTCTTTATCAAAACTTGATGCATATGGCTCTCAGGGACCTGAACTTTCATGTCAGATGCACATGAAATCCAGAGGATACACCTTTTCTCTATAATGCATTCCTATGATGCGCCAAATTTTACCCAATGACATTCCCATAAATAATATTGGTCAGCCATGGCTGATATGTGAAATAGTTAGACTTAAGTAAACAGTCATGAAAGCAGTGTCACTAATTAACATTTAATAGCTAATAACTAGACTTAGGTAAACAGTCATGAAAGCAGTGTCACTAATTAACATTTAATAGCTAATGACTAGACTTAGGTAAACAGTCATGAAAGCAGTGTCACTAATTAACATTTAATAGCTAATGACTAGACTTAGAGAAACAGTCATGAAAGCAGTGTGACTAATTAACATTTAATAGCGAATGACTAGACTTAGATAAAGTCACGAAGGCATAATCACTGCTTCAATATGTGATACAGACAAAGGGGCACTTTAATATCATTAAATACTTCTTAAAGAAGTAAAAAAAGTAGTTAGATTCATTAAACTTAGTTGGCAGAGTCTATTACAATATTTTGTGAAACAGATTTGTGCTGAAAATTTCACTAATGCTTATAAAACTATTTTACTAAAAACAGACAAAAGTGAGAGCACAAGTGACGACAACAAAGAAAACAAAAACTTGGAATGTACAGTCATGCATTTTTGTATATTTAACGCTGACAGTCTCAACTACTATGTACCATGATGATACAGATGGCAGCAGAACTGTGTATGTGAGAACTTGAGACCTGAGTGTATGTGAGAACTTGAGACCTGAGTGTATGTGAGAACTTGAGACCTGAGTGTATGTGAGAACTTGATTCCTGAGTGTATGTGAGAACTTGAGACCTGAGTGTATGTGAGAACTTGATACCTGAATGTATGTGAGAACTTGATACCTGAGTGTATGTGAGAACTTGAGACCTGAGTGTATGTGAGAACTTGAGACCTGACTGGGTGAATCATTTCTCATGATTGTAGAAAGTAGATTTAGATGGTTCATTACAAGCATTTTGTAAAAAGTATAAGACTGCTGGATAGCAATGTCTTTTCATTCAAGATGGAAGTGCTATAGATTACAACTCAGCTAAAGCAATGTCCTTTCACTTAAATGGAAGCACTAGATTACAGCTTAGCTATCAATTTTAGCCATCCTGAAATTAACCTTGATCATTTTGTTTGTGTTCATGGTTGCTGATCTTTGCCAAAAAAGACATAATTCCACATGCTGTTGAGAAAACTCTTGAAGTTAGTGAAAAATATGTTGATTGCAATGCAACATAGTTCCCTACATTACAACACAGGAAAGAATGAGGAAACTAAATCATTTGAAAAGCTAGTTTGCAGATGGTATAGTGCAGTATAATGTTTTGATAGTCTGTTTTTTCTTTCTTCTGTTTTTGACTGGAAGTGAGATGAAGAAACTTGAACATGAATAATTTATATATGTTTTATTATTCAAATTCTATGGTAAGCATTTTCTTAATCTTTCTATTTAAAGTTTATTATTTCCAATCTTGCCATTTTTTGCAGGATGAAAATAACTGCTACCTTTTTAACTGTAGCAAGCCAAATTCCTGCATATTTGCTCCACATGCCCTGTACAGAAGTATCATGGTCACATCAGAAACAGATGTCAATGTAGATCATGCATTTGAAACAAGTGATCAGAATCAAGAAAAACACGAAACTGAATTGCAGCATTTACAAAGCAACAATATTACACCAAAGTCAACACAAAAACCAACAACAAAGAAACCCACACCACCTCCAGTGAAAAACAAAGGTAAGTTTATAGACCCCTTGACATGACCAACTACATTGATTAATTCTATGTCATGCAAGCTGTGCCTTTAGTATGTAATGCATTGTCAATAGCCATCCTGTTGGCCAACAAAAAAATTGTCTCTCAACTCAAAAGAGCTTCTCAAAAGAGGTCATTCGGCCATATAAGAGTATAATCTATGCATTCAAAATTTTGGTCTGTCAAAACAGGTGGTCTTCCAAGAGAGATTTTTCTAGTTTAATTTTACAGGTAGTTCTTTTTCATCTTGTTTAATTTAATATTATAGCAGGTTAGGGGTAAATGGGAGGGCACATGCTAAATTTGCTTTGGCTTAGTAATAGACTGATATGGGGAATTATCACTAACCATTATTTTATTACATGCACATATCATGGATAAATAAATATATTCATTTAAGAATTAAATCAGTGATAAATTGTGCATGGCAGTTGCATTTATTCCATTGATAACATTGCCTTAACATTATTTTTGACTTGTTTGGGATTGATGAAAGTTTGAATATTTTTCACTGGTAAATCTTCTCACTACTAAGATGTTAAGTTGTGAAAGGAAATGCATTTTCTAAATGTAACACCAAACCATACCCATTAGGTACAAACTTAATAGAGAACATAGTCATAATAACATGATGTTGCTATTAATTTGAATAGTTAATACATTTGTAAAAAAAAATAATGTATGATTTGTTTTAGTGTCAACTCTGGAGAGTACTGTTTGGTTCATTATCGTATGCGAAGCTTAAACTTTTCGTGTACCGTATACCATATATCACCTATAAGATGAAATTTTTTATTATTAACTAAAATTATTACGTATTAAGAAATCTTTTTTTAAAAAGTTCGATATTTATTGAATTATTTTACTTGTTACCATTTGTGCGTGTATTATTTGCCGAGGCGAATGTCTGAGGCGATTTCCGGTTAGGCCCTAGTAGATGACCATTTTCAATGGTAAACTGAGATTTTGTGACCACAAGCTTAAGGGCCTAGAATGTATGAGATTACAAATGACATGATGCAGTCAATTAAATATACAATACCTGTTTTCGTGTTTTCTGTATTACAGTTACCCTCTTTGCTGAGTGCAGCTGGAGGTCTGAGTGTGCAGATCCTAATGCGGTCTGCCTGACAGAACACTGTGAATGTAAAGATGGTTACCAAGCCAAATATGGAGTCTGTCGTAAGTAAATAATAAATATCACCATACTAAAGCACTTTTAATTTATACCTACTAGCCTGGCAAAGATCTTCATCAATCTCTTGACCTAGTGTGGTCATTGAGGCACTGTGCTGCTGAACATCTGACCAGTTCCCTCCACTTGTTTCGATCATGTGCCAATGCCTGTGTCGTTGCAAACCTTTCCCTGGTCCATTCTGTGATGTTGTCTGTCCACTTTTTTCACTGTCTACCTCTCCTTCTGCCACCCTGGACACTGCAGTGCAGTACTGTTGTGGATAGACTGTTGGCTCTAATGAAATGGCCATACCATTTCAGTTTTCCCTTTTTGACAGTGGTGAGGAGGTCTTTATAATGGCCTACTTTGTGCCTGATGGTGTTACACACTTCTTCATTTGTGATGTGGTCCATGTAAGAGATGCCAAGGATGGCTCTGTAGTATCTCATTTCAAGTGCCTGGATTCTTCGTTGTAATTCTGCTGTCAGGGTCCAGGCCTTACATGAATACAAAAAGATTGAAATAACTAGTGCTATCAGTAGTCTGATTTTAGTTTTCAGACAGATATTCTTGTCTCTCCAGATGCATCTTAGCTTTGACATAGCTGCCATTGTCTGTGCTGCGCGTGACAAAATTTTTGCATTTGGTCCCTCTTCAGCGATTATGGAACCAAGATATTTGAAATGGCCAACTGTTTCCAGTTCCTGTCCTCAGACAAATCTTGGCTGAGATTTGTTTGCCACTATTTGTCATCAGCAGCTTTGTCTTCTCAGCACTTATCTTCATGTCAAATCTATAAAATATTTCATCCAGGTTCTTCACTAAGTTGGCATGCTTGTCTTCACTGCCTGCCAGCCCATCAATGTTGTCTGCAAAGCATAGGTCAGTGATGTTACGCCCTCCAATGCTGATTGTCCCACAGTGGTTTTCCAGGACTTCACTCATGATGCTCTCTAAGTAGATGTTGAAAAGTGTGGGTGATAGGAGACAGCCTTGACATACTCCAACTGTTTTCTTGAACCAGTCCTCCACAGAACCTTGAGCAATTACTGCACTTGTAGCCTTGGTGTACTGCTGCTTGATGTTATTGGTCAACTTTTTACCTATGTTGTACTTTTTCATTGTGGCCCACAACGCCTCATGCCACATTCTGTTAAAGGCCTTTTTGAAATCTATAAACACATGCCATGTCGATGTTGCGATTACTCTTCACACAGAGCCCTGAGATTGAATATTTGTTCTGTTGTGCTTCTTCCACTCTGGAACCCTGCCTGTTCTTCAGCAATTATTTTTCTACTTGTGGTTTCAGTCTGCAAATGACCATTTTGGCAAGGATAGCATCAGAACAATGGTGCTTAGTTCAGATTTTACTTCTGTTTGCTTCTTAAAGATTGGGTTAGTAACATGGTATTCCCAACAATGGTTTGCCTTGACCTGTGCTAGTTGGGCAGGGAATTGTCATCCAAAGCAAATACATTCTATTGTTAATTTAAAACTGTCTGTGCCAGATTGGAAAATTTTACATAGTTTAACTGCATTATATTTCATTATGTCAGATAAACAAGACTGTATTGTTGCCTATGTATGTTTAATAGTTATGCAAACACATATATAGTGAATCTGCTAAGGACCAAAACCTCAGTAAAATTGATTATTTTTTTTATGAAACATTCATGTTACATGAATTTGTTAAAGCACAACTTAATTAGAATATGTGACCATGCTCTCTGTGCGTGTGTATGACTTTCAGTTCAGAATATCAACTCAGTTTTGTATTCTATATTGTACTAACTACTTTGTTCGTATTATATATATATATATATATATATACTCACTGATTAGTCAGAGTAGACTCCAAACGACAAAGATTCTGATTTGTCATAGCATTTTTCACCTGCATATCAAGGTATATTAGATTTACAGATTATTCCTAACAAACTCCCCAGACCCAAATGTACAAGCACATTTTGAGACAGCTGATCTGGGTCATGTGGCTGCTAACAGAGCATATCATCTGGTGTCTTTAAAGCTAATTTCAGGATCTTAAAATTTTTCTGCATTTTTCTGCATCAAATATTTGCCTAATAATGTCCATGACTATAACGTACATGTGGAATACTTTTTAAACATTGAAGTAGATATTTCTCAAAAAAAATGGTGAATCTCTTGTCTAAAATTGCAGTTTGAAATATTTAAAATAGATTTATGTTCTGTTTAAAAAAAATGGCATTGTCTGGAAACATTTTACCGGCGGTTTCCACATTATTTTCATCCTATTTTTAGATAAAGGATCTTTATTATTTATTATTAATAAGCTATGATATATTTTAATTACCTTTCTTAGCAGATTCTTAAAGAATTATAAGCTGTTAGATTATAAATTAGATGTTTGTTAAAATGTTTATATTTCTAATTAAAATATAATCTTCAAAAGGATGTACATGAACAATATCAGGTTCTGACTTTAGCAGTAATGTAGAGCACAAAGAATTTTGAAAAGATTGTACAGATGAAAATAAAATTTTACAGGGCAAAGCTGTGGTGATGTTTCCTTTGAGTGTGACAACAAGGGGATGAATTCTACAGTGCCAGACTGTATTTATAAACACTACCAATGTGACGGGATCCCTCAGTGTGCTGATGGGTCTGATGAGACAGACTGTGATGTTGATTATCCCGGTGAGGCATTAACATTTCATTAATACAGAGAACCTCTTTAATCGACACCTCCAGAGTAATAACACCTCATAAGTGAAATCATTAATAAATCCCATTTCTGAATTTAACTATGAGATTGACCTTTTTATTTAATGGACATCTGATCAAAAACCTCAGGCAGAAAAAAAGTGATTTTTTTTTTACATTAAGTTTTCTTCACTTTTTAGGGATATACATAAACAAAAATATGTCATAATGAAGTGATGTATGGTTTGAGAACATTGTACATTGTTAGCTTACCTTTCTGAGAACATTGTACATCTGATTGCAGTTTTTAGTTTAGCAAATTTGTACATATTGGAGAGTTATCAGGAAATCTTATCACAGGTAGCCACAGAGAAGAGAGAAATTATATCATTTTTCTTTGTGATTTTTTTCTATGAGCACATTTGTATGGTTCCTTAAGTTTCCATTTGTGACTGGTTTCACTCCTCTATTATCATAACATTTGTGACTGGTTTCACTCCTCTATTATCATAACATTTGTGACTGGTTTCACTCCTCTATTATCATAACATTTGTGACTGGTTTCACTCCTCTCTATTGTCATAACAGGTTTAAACAAAATTGTATTTCTTGTCATAGTAAATGAGATATAATATTTTGGTGGCCATTTATAAGTGGCAGCAGCAATGTCTTGTTATATCCGGAGATCATAAATCTTAGCTTGAGATTGAGTTTGTACAAGTCAGAAATGACCTCTCCTGAGTAATATTCAGATATCAGGTTTCAAAGTTATTTGATTTTCAGGCCATTTTATAATTTCTGAACTTCTGCAGCAAAGTTTTGGACATTGCTGTCGGTTTGCCTTTTCATGAGACTGAATTTAACAGATCACAGCACTTTTGGACAAGATTGTAAGAGTTCCCTTCCATTATCAGACTGATCTACATGTACATTTATGATTTAAAAGTAGATATAAAGGGTTTATTCTCTTCTTCATAATCTTTAGAAGAACAAAAACTCAGCTCATAATCTATTATGTGGCCAGAAAAGTAACTAGTAGCCCATCTTTAATTTAGTATCCTAGAGATGGCACTTATATACTTTTAGATGAAACTTATAGCCTTAAAGCTTCCCTTATCTGTGTTTTAAGTCATTACAAATATTTTAGTTTTGTAAAATAGTTTTGTAGGTGTTTTTTAAGAAACTGTAGAGATGTTACATAGTAGCCTACTGAGCTAGTTAATTCATAAATCTAAAATCTAAACTGGTAGCCCAGTCTTTACATTATTGTAACAGCTGTGTTCCTTTAGCTTACTGAGCTAATCCATGTTGGTAGCCCAGTCTTTACATTATTGTAACAGCTGTGTTCCTTTAGCCTACTGAGCTAGTTAATCCATGTTGGTAGCCCAGTTTTTACATTATTGTAACAGCTGTGTTCCTTTAGCCTACTAAGCTAGTTAATCCATTTTGGTAGCCCAGTCTTTACATTATTGTAACAGCTGTGTTCTTTTAGCTTACTGAGCTAGTTAATTTTGGTAGCCCAGTCTTTACATTATTGTAACAGCTGTGCTTTTTTAGCTTACTGAGCTAGTTAATTTTGGTAGCCCAGTCTTTACATTATTGTAACAGCTGTGTTCCAAACAGAGAATTTCTGGACCATGAATGAAACATTAAACAATTGCCTTAATTCCCCAGTATGATCACTGACAGCATTTAAACATATCATATTAAAAAGTCATTTTGAATTTCATTTTTTTAAAAAAAAACCACTGATACTTTAACAAAAAGTTAGGTGGAAAGTGGAAGGTAACTCTTTGTATCATGTTTTAAGGGCCTTTTTAACAGAAGATGTTTCGTGGAGCAAGTTGTATTTTCATATCTGAATTACTTTTAACAGAAGACTTTATAGTGTTTATTTTTCATTTGAATGGTGCCCTTGTTCTTCACACTGTAACCAATAGTACTAATGTTGCCACAGAGGAGTGGGTTCGGAGTATTTACTATAAACAGGTCTAGTTTTACCATTTGTACCTATTTTCTGAATCACCTAGATGAATAATTTGTTTTTTATTATTAAAGTTGACAGCTATATTCATCCTAAGCAAAGCAGTAAAAGCCAGTATTATGGTCCTGCGGCTTATCAACCCATCTATCCTGGCAAGAATGCCATGAATCAACTTGGATTCTTTGGACTACCACAAAGGGTCAGCAGCCAGCAGCGTTTGCCTCTCTCCCAATCCCTTAATCCCATCTACAGCAATCCAGATATCTCCCAAACTGGGGCATTCAGAGGCCAGTATTATATACCTGGATATGGAAATATGGACACCCAGTCCGGGTCATACCAGTCTCCATGGCAGCTGGGTCCTGGTTCACTACCACAGAGTAATGTTCCCATAGCAACAGGACAACAGCTGTACTCCAAACAGTCTGTTTATGCCAGCTCTCCAACCCAAAACATGCCAACACAGAAGAGTGCTGGAGAAGTTAATGATAAAAGTAAGCATACTTCTGATGAAAAGGGGAAGTTGGAAATCAGTAATGGATTTAATGCAGGCAGTATAAAACCCACACCAAGAACACATGATGGTTCAGGTAGTAATGATCATCAAAAAGAAGAAAATATCCTCACTGCACCCGCTAGCAACCCAGTTGATCAAAATGTCAGAGCTCATTCAGAAAGTGAAATAGAGTATAAATCCAGAAACCCAACAACACCGCCTGCCCAAGACACAACAGAAAGTGACAATTCCAACAATCCACATGATGTTGAGGCATTAGAAGATGAGACTAGAGGAACAAAGACTGACCCTGATGTTGGTACAGAAGAGGACTTGAATAGATACGCAAGTTCAAAAGAGAGTAGTTCATACAATCATGAGGACATTATTGATGCTGGGTCTAGAAATCATGCAGACATTAAACCAGCAATGGAGGTCACCACTAAAACATCCTTACCCATCAGGACTACAGAGTCTCAGATAGAGGCTACCACAAGAGGAGTCACCTTGGCCCCATTACGGGAAAGTAAAATCCTTGATAATTATGGTGAGAATGTAGACAGATTACAATCTTGGGATGGAATTAGTGATGCTTTGAGCCATCAGCGGAAGACTAACTCTGAAAGTCATGGTAAAATGGAAGTTGCTGATTCATATACACAAAGCAATACTCCACAAAAAAAACCCAGTTCCGAAACAAGAAAGGAAACTCAGCACAAAGAGAAAACTAAATTTGATGGTGTGTTGACGGATGGTGACAGACTTTACAATATTGACAGGTACAAAACTTTTGAAAAAGTTGAGAGTGATTCCCCCTACTACATAGGGACAAATTCTCACAGTCGAGGCCAGGACAGGGGTCCAGTTAGAAATGCAAACACACACAGACAACACAAGTATCCATACCAGGAAAATCCTGGACACAAAGGAAGGGGTCATCCTCGTAAGGAAGACTATACTGATTATTATTACCAGAGTCCATCCGAGTTTGACCCATTCTCAACAAACCAAGCTGACTTTTATGACTATGGCAACCTCAAGACAGGTATAGAGTCAGTGTTGTGATTGAAACTGTGTACATGATAATGTTATAGTCAAGGCCCTGTATTCACATGAACTAGAGTACATGCTAAAAGTTTGATAACTTATAATAAACTGATTGAAATTTCAAACTTGCTCTACTTTTTGCTGTTTAATCTGTAACAATTTAAAAATATAATACATATCCCAATAGTTATTCAGAGTTTTTGAGAGAAATCTCTGTCAATGAGTTTTGTGAATACAGAGCATGTAGCCTGATAGTCATTTTGTTGTAGACTAGTGTTGGTTTAGATAATCATTCCAAGTGTTATTTCTTAAAACAACAGCACTTTTTTGTCATTTCAGTTTTTGCTACACTCATATTACATTTTTTTTCTTACTTCACTGTATTTTTGTCATGCTTTAGAATCAAGGAAGTAGCAACTTTTTCTACCTACTTGAAAATCCAGTAGCAAAATGTTTCCACAATCATTGTATATTTTCAGTAATTTACCTGGAAGCAAATTATGGAAAATTCTTAGAATTGACCAAAAAAAATCAGCAACTGTTGCCTGTAATTATCATCAATGCCAATCTTTTCTAGTTATGAAAGATGCTGAACATGCATTTTTAAATGAGTAAATGTAAGACCTTTCATGTCTATATTGATGCAGCTGAAAGAAGCTGATCCAATCAGATTCCTGGTTATATTTACCTTGGGATATACTTAGTTAGGAATGATCATAACAGCCATGGTAGATAATGACGTGTCACATCTGAATTCCACCTCTCCAATTTAAACAGTAAATGTAAGACTTTGACACATTTCAAACAAGTTTAATTCTGAGCCTTTGCATATAGATATCGTGGAAATCACCGTGTTGAATGCCCAACAGGCCACATAACAAGCTCTTTAATTGGTAATTGATTTTGCTTGCTATAGGCAGGAACTCTTTTATTCACAGGCGAGCATTTGTTCACTATATAATGGTTTTGGAGTATCTCCAACATATTAAATTTCATATGCAGATAACCTACTTAGAGTTCTAACCCATTGCATCAGTTTTTGAAAGATTTACACATTTTGAGCTTTTGGACATGGATTTTATGAAAGTCTTGTATTTAAAAAAACTTGTTTGCAAGATAAATTAAGAAATGTTGTTTTTGCCAAATTGAGCATAAGGTACTTGAAGTTGACATGTCAAATTTTGCTACATGTATGCATGGTTGTATTTATACAGTACTTGGTCATTATGATGTCTTATAGTGAGAGCAGCTTATATTGAGGTACACAATACATATAACTTTACTTCTTAATGAAATGGCCATCCATGACAAAACCAATCTAACGACACTAACCTTGTTATGTTGAAGGAGGGAGTGCTGTAGATGAAATTGATATGATTTTGTCGAGTTAAAGCAGTGTTGTAGATTTTTCGAAAGTTTTGAGCTTTCTGTTGTGCATGTTTTGCAAACACTAATCTAGTTTATATATTAATTTTGCCCTCTATAATTGTTTTTGGTTTCTTCAAGTGTTATTATTGCAGTGCTTGCAGCTGTTGTCCTCTGATTTAGTAAACATGTTGCATATTTTCATTTGTAGTGTACTTTATAAGCAAGTGCAAATATAGCTTATACTGTAGTTGGGTTGTAGTGATGATTATGAATTGAAATAAATTATTCACTGATCCTGTTTTATATTTTTAGTTCTACTGGTCATAGACCAGAAAAACTTGTGGGATGGTCTGTAATTCGTTGTCCAGCCATCCATTTGCGCAAGTTTCTTGTTGCTACTCTTAAAGTACTTGAAGGATGATCTTATTGATCCTAAATAAAAATGATGCCACTCAGACATCAGTATATGGCTGCTGCAATGGCCATGTTGACATTCTTGTTATCACTGCTTCTCCCAAGAAGCAGTGTATGACTTTCATTAAAACATTTGATGAAATGTTTAGTTAGTCCTAAAGAAAACTGATACTAGTCCAATGTCTATAATGGCTGCCACAGCAGACTTAAAGAAAATCTTGCTATAGCTACTAATCCAGAAAGTCATATTGAGGTTTTGACCAGAAGACTTCTTATGATGTTAGTTGGTTTAAAAAGAAAATAGCTCCAATCTGATGTCCAGAATGGCCATCACAGTAACCATCTTGAAACTTTGATTAGAAGCAGCTTATGAAAAACTTTTTATTGCTACTTAACCAAAAGTCTACTTGTGTAAATAAATAAAAATCATGCCACTTGCACCTCTGATATCGTCACCGCAGTGGCCAACTTGAAAATCTTGCCATTGCTGCTTTTCCTGAATTCTAGTAGATGATCTTTCAGCATGGGTATTTTACTAAGCAACTTCTTTTGTCTTGTTAGTCCAAATGATAATGGTGCTGCTCAGACATGCAGTATGGCCACCAGAGTGGACGTCTTGAAAAATCTATTACTTCTTCCCACATGGGGTTTTTACGGAAAGACTTCTTATGATGTCTAGCTGGTCATAAATGAAAAAAAGACCTAGATATCACCATTTCACCAAAAGACGATACCTAATTGGTCATAAATGAAAAAAAGACCTAGATATCACCATTTCACCAAAAGACGATACCTAATTGGTCATAAATGAAAAAAAGACCTAGATATCACCATTTCACCAAAAGACGATACCTAATTGGTCATAAATGAAAAAAAGACCTAGATATCACCATTTCACCAAAAGACGATACCTAATTGGTCATAAATGGATATTTAATATGGCCACCATGACAGTCATCTTGAAAGTCTTATCGTTGCAATTTTTTTATTAGAAAGTCATATCAACATGGGATTTCCACCAAAATATTTTAACTGTTGTGTTGGTCGTAAATGAATATATATATATATAAAATAGAAATCATATGGTGAATAACATATATAATAATCCTTTCATGTGCACTGTATCCAGCAAGGGTTCATGCGTATCATTGACTGATTAAGATAAATGCAATAAACTGACAATGAACAGTGCAAAACTAGTATGTAAATAAAATAGCCTGAGCACTTTTGACTCTTAATGAGTCTTTTTCAAAGGTAATTACAAAACATAGACTTGACAAACAAATAAAACACAAAGACTTGTGTTTCCAACATTTACATGGCTGTTTCAGTATAAATTAAACCTTTAAATCCTGTGTGTTTTAAAAAGCCTTTTTCAACCCTTTGCAGATGCTTGACAACACACTGATTTATATATAGTTGATTTTCATGCCACAATATTACATTTTCCATCTTTTTTCCATTTTTAACTTTCAGACTAAGACTACTGTGGTCAGTAATAACTGTTCTAAAAGCACTAAAGTTAAATGAAATTTGGTTGGCATATTTGTATGCTTTTATTGATGACTTTAGACTGATGCCATTTTTAATACTTCTTGGATTGCAATGGGTTGGTGTCAAATGTGTTTTCTGAACATGGATATGAATTTTGAATTTTTTTTATATCACTGCTTCATACAGAAACAGTGCATACATTTTTTATTTATGATGTCTGAAGTTCCAAAGTCTGCAAGCATAGTGAATTTACTATTTACTAGTAAAATCTCATAATCTTAAGGATGTACATTTGCATAGATATAATTTCACATTAATAAGAATTTATAATGTTGCTAAGGACTGCAACTGAAATACTACATACTATTTTCCAGTTGATGCACACATACTCAATGGATATAAGTTATTTCCTCATCCATGTATAGTAATAGCATGTATTCAATGTCATTTGCTAATTGACAGCAAATTCACTTGTAGAAATTACTGTTACAAGTTTTACATGTCATAAGACTTATGCCTAAGGATTAATTGAATTTTTAAGTAAACATTACTCGGTGAGATGGGGTGGGCCTTTAATGTCAAATTGCCTGTTTGGCATAGATAATTAGTTAGATGGGAAGGGCCTTTGAATGGTAAATTGCCTGTTTGGCATAGATAATTACTCTGTGAGATGGAATGGGCTTTTGAATGGTAAATTGCCTGTTTGGCATAGATAATTACTCTGTGAGATGGAATGGGCTTTTGAATGGTAAATTGCCTGTTTGGCATAGATAATTACTCTGTGAGATGGAATGGGCTTTTGAATGGTAAATTGCCTGTCTGGCATAGATAATTACTCTGTGAGATGGAATGGGCTTTTGGATGGTAAATTGCCTGTTTGGCATAGATAATTACTCTGTGAGATGGAATGGGCTTTTGGATGGTAAATTGCCTGTTTGGCATAGATAATTACTCTGTGAGATGGAATGGGCTTTTGGATGGTAAATTGCCTGTTTGGCATAGATGATTACTGAGTGTTTTCTAATGTAGTTACATGTATTTAATATTTAGAATAAGCTGTATTTTACACTGACCATTGAAATAAATGTCAGAGCTCTTACTTAGTTGGACTGGAAAATGTTATTTCAGTGCAGTGAGCTTTTATTTTCACAACATATGCATCCTTTTCTTTTGGGTTTGGGCTGAGAACATTGGCTAATTACATGTGCCAGATATCTTAAAGGCTAAAATGTGTATACTTAACTTTCTCATCCTGGTAAACTTGTTTGGACAGAAAAGATAACAATAAAGATCTCTATTAGGCTGCAGGTTATTGTGGGGTTTAACACCATTTTTCGGCACACGATAGGCTATAAATGGCAGCCAGTATTAATGGTGGAGGAAGAAGCAGGGAGAACCTCCGGAAAGAACCACCGACCCATGAGAGCTACTGGCAAGCTTTCTCACATAACCACATTGGCTGAATCTGAGACTCAAACCCACGCAGACAGAGGTGAGATGGCAGTGAGCTGTAACGGATAGTGCTTTAGACCACTCGGCCACTCGTGGCCCCTTGGGCTGCAGGTATCTTGTACTGAAGATAGTGAAAATAGATGTTTTTTCTTTATAGGATTAAATAACCTTTAGAAAATTCATTTCTAAGATGGGTCATTATAAAATAAAGATTGTGTTTTGACACATATTTCAGTCTATCAGGTTTCATGGTTTTTAGAAGAAAAAAAATTTTGAGTAATTAAAATTCATAGATTTGAAGCAATCATAAAATGCATGTTAATTGGTACTAAAGGATGGAACAAAATGGTGAATTCTTTTTTCATCATAATTATTATTATTATTGAATAAATTCTTTTTTCATTATTATTATTATTATTATTATTATTATTATTATTGGTACATGTATTAGAGCTGTCTTTCGTCACAATACAGTTTGTTATAAGGCATCTAATAACAATGTTTATACCATTATGGATTCTATAACAGAATTATAAAAATATGTTATATATGGGTTGAAAGACATGGTGAAGCTTAGTGTTATATCTTTTTTCTCTTTTCAAATTATGATTGTTGTACTAATTTTGATAGTATCTGCTATACCGCAGTTTGGTATATTAAGCTATTCTTTGTATATCATGATTCCATATATTGCACAGTTCTCATTATAATGCAGTTTGGCATATAACATGATCAGCAATTTATTGCATTATATTGTTTGAGAACTGTTTTAATATTATTATTATTATTATTATTATTATTATTATTATTATTATTATTAATATTATTATTATCAGGTGATCATGACTTGGGTATGCCAACAGCAGATGAAGACAAGCCGTCAGACAGCAGTCATCCTGAGGTAGGGAAGAAACCAGAGCACATCGTGAAAACTGATATCACTGAGGTCAAAAGTTCAAATCAGGACAACTCTCAGCCAGGTATAGGTTGTGATGTCATTTATAATGAAAGTTAACATTATTTTGTATGTTTAACACATTAACCATTGGAGGTTTTTTTTTTTTGTTTTCACATGAAATCTGAGTAGGAAACACATTGTGGGGGCTATCTGAATGTATCCTAATACATTGACTTCCAAGTGATTTTCCATCAGCCTCATGCCTAGTTGTGTTAAAGGCATAGTTTTCCATTGGTAGTTTTGCTCGAGCATGAGCAGAAGGGGAAAAGTTGGAGTTTTTTTTTTCATCTCTCTTTTCTTTTACTCCGTGAGATGGAATGGGCCTTTGGATGATAAATTGCCTGTTTGGCATAGATGATTACTGAGTGTTTTCTAATGTATGAACAGGTATTTAATATTTAAAATAAGGTGTATTTTACACTGACCATTGAAATAAATGTCAGAGCTCTTACTTAGATGAACTGGAAAATGTTATTTCAATGCAGTGAGCTTTTATTTTCACAACATATGCATCTATACTTAGCTTTTTCATTAAAGTTGTACCAATGTCACTTTTTGCCGATTATGCAGATACAGCGTATAGCCAATTATTAAAATTACTGATACCGATTATGAGACCAATTATTTCATTATCACAGTATATACTCGCATATAACTTGAATAATTTTTAAAAAAAATAAAGGCCTGGAATAAGGGTGGGGGGCAGCAGCAGTAGCCTTATCCGCAGACCAATGTCTAAACTTTACCGTTTTTAGGTCTTCTTGTTGACTACTGTAACGAATGTAAATCTTGGGACATGAAACAATATTTTTTTCCGTAGGCATGTTAAAAAATAACTTTCGGTGACCTGACAGTTATTAAACTTATAAAGTACTATCATTGATTTAAAAGAGAAAAGTTAATATTCGTCTTTAAAGGGTGACCCATCATCAGTGAGTAACATTTACACTTCGAGAAAAAAAATGGAAATTTTGAGTACATGAAGACAGAATCAGTGTGAAATACACTTGTATATTGACAAGTTACATTCTGGTTACCTTTGTGTAATAAAATCCACAATAAAATATTGCATTGATCACATCCTGATATGAAAAACAGTACGATATTCAATGTCGGCATTATCACATGGTTGACTAGTTGTTATTTACATGCTTCATGTACATGTACTTAAATTGGCCTTGTTTTATGTCAGTCTCTTCCCATCTTATTGAGGCTACCAAGGGGATGGTGCTATTCACAGGGAAATGAAACGCTGTCATCAGTACATGTATTCTCCACAAATACTTTTGTATCGGATGCTATGACGAACATTAAAGCGACTGAACCAACCACTTGTTGCAGCGAAGTTCTCCACATCAAATTTTTTCGCAAATGTTTCATTGAACCATTTTGTGGCTTCCTCCATGTCTTCAAATATAGCATTCTTTTGCTTCTTTCTTTAGGGAGTGCAGTTACCTTCAACATAGTCTTTCTTTATAGACTCAGCAACTTTCATACTTCCTGAACGGGTGTTATTTTTAAGTGAAAAAATTTCACAGACCTCTTTGCGAGATGTTCAGCCCTCAATTTCCTTAACAGCCAGATATTTTAGTTTCCAGAGACTGTAAATTTAATTTGCGTTTTACACTGCTGTTGGTAGCCATCGTAAATGTAAATAAAGTTAAAAATGAAACTTTCACAGCAAAATAAACTTGTTTTAATCACCAATCACTTTCAAAGGTCTAGGAAAAGCGTAATCACGCGTATTTGGATGCATTTTTTATATCTGCGATTCAGACAATACCGTATAAAGGAGTCCTCAGTACGCATCAATTTGCTGGACTGCAAATTTAAGGGCTTGTTAGTCCTGCTTCGACCACCTGTTGAGTGGGAAAATGTGTTAATCAATTGATCATTTTAGCTGTTTACAATCAGAAAATTCAGTGGCTGAAAGACAGATGTACATGTTGTGCTTTATAAGAGTACATCTGAAGAACATGACCCACAAGATAGGCGGCAAGACCAAAGACTTGGCTAGCTGCAGAGTGGTGAGAAAATGTGAGCTATTACTGATTTCAGAGGTAGAATTACCCACTGATGTACTTGTGTATAAGAAGAGTACATCAAATGAATAACTTTCACCTTCATTATTGTTTTCATTTCCAAGTGTAGCAATCTAAATAGTGCTTGTGACCTCAAAATCAAGACATGTTGAGAGTTAGACAAAATGCTGTTTGCAAATTTTAACAAGAAGGGTTAAACAGCTAATTGGCGAATATTGTAATGAGATTCAACAGAGTGTTAGAAGTTGCTAGAACTGACATTTCACGTGGGACATTATGTATGATGCCTAACTTTGTGCTCAAATAAGACCTTATCTTGACCTGACAATTCACTGTCACTCTAATGGACAAACAAGGGATACATGTCAGTGCTGTAAAGAAGTTTGAAAATTAAACTCTATGGCAACTGCTGTTTCTGCTCGTCTGGAAATAAAGCCATTTCAGGTATACCCAATTTGCTTCTGGTAGGGAACTGCAACGTTTACTGGTGGTACTCTTGAACTCCTAGTTTTAAAAACCTAGCTATACCTCTGTGCATTTTTTGGAAAATGCTAGAATTTATCAGATTTCACTTTTAAGTTGCCGCGAGCCACATTGTTATAGGCCCAAGCAAAAGCCTAGGGTGTTTTTTTATTTATTTATCCGACCACGACATTAAAGCCTGGCGGCAAGATCAACTAATTGTTGAACAAAGTATGGGTTGGAACTGGCAGTATGTCGACATAAATGATTAGAAAACAAATGATTTGTTCAAGCTGGGATCAAGTGCTTCTGTCAACATGTACGTTTATCTTTTATCTCGACATTGACATAAGCATGACAATTTGGTAAAAATAGTAGACCAAGGGACTGGGTCTTTGTATTTTTGTCGACATAGGCGGCTTGTCGATATAAGTGATGTCAATATAAATGGGTAGGACTGTATTTAACTCTGATTTAAAATTAAAGTCATGTCAAGATGATGTTATGATTGAACTTATATTTTTGAAATTTGTTATTTTTGAATTTTGTTTTAATCGGCACCGATTATTTCTGCCAATACAGATTGTTCTAATTATCGGCCCAATTATGAGTATGGATGATTAATCAGCTTTATTTCTCATCCTGGTAAACTTGTTTGGACAGAAAAGATAACATTAAAGATCTCCATTGGGCTGCATGTATCTTGTACTAAAGATAGTGAAAATAGCTGTTTTTTCCTTTAATATTTAGAATAAGCTGTATTTTACATTGAAATAAATGTCACCTTTAGAAAAGAACCTTTAGAAAATTCATTTTTAAGACAAGTCCTTATAATATGAAGTTTGTGTTTTGACATATTTCAGTCTATCAGGTTTCATGGTTTTGAGGAAAATTATATTTTTTTGAGTGATTAAAATTCATAGATTTGAAGCAACCATAAAATGCACGTTAATTGGTACTAAAGGACGGAAAGAAATGGTGAATTCATTTTTCATCATCATCATCATCATCATCATCATCATTATTATTATTATTATTATTATTATTATTATTATTATTATTATTATTATTATTATTATTAAATCTGTCTCTCATCATAATACAGTTTGTTATAATGCATGTGGAAACAACTTTTACACCATTATGGATTCCATGACAGAATTTAAAAAATTTGTTATACAATGGAACCCTGCTATAATATGCATTAACGCAAATTTATAATGCGGTCGCAATGTGGCTCACGAAATTTCGTATATTTATTAGCACATGATTTTTTCTCTTTCTTCAAAGTACATGAAATAGTATATTAAGAATTTATTGTCATTCTCTGGAATAGATCGCGTATGGTGAAGAGATCACATATGAATTCGAATAAAATACAATAGTGGCATGGTTCCTGAAATTTTAAATATATGTTCATGTAATTCACTTGAACCGGGACATTTTTAAAAATTTTAAGTACGAGAAATAGTGTGTAAAATGTTTGTTATCATTTTGGTTGAATAGTTTGCATATAAATTTTAATATAATACGATCGTGGCATAACTTCAGAAATTTAACAATTTCACCAGGTTCTTGAAGTGTTATGCCAAAATAAATGTGGTCTTTGTGGTTGTCTTTAATTCTGTATACAATCGTTGCTCAAACAATAGCCGACGTGTGTTTCTTCTTTAACTGCACACACAACCAAGCAGTAGACAATGTAGTGGTTGATAAAAGCTCGAGTTCTCACAGTTTAATAAACATCAAAAATCAAAAGCCGCCAGCATGATTTCTGGGTTTGGCGGTGTTATTAGACACAACCAGTTGACCAGTAAATAATGTTTGCTTTACTAGCTGGAAATTGAGAGGGTATGAAATTGTACATTTGTTCAGCTTAAAAACAATTATAAAAGTGACTTGTGACCATTGCAGGCCTACTGCACTTAGTTTTCGGGTTTTACATGTGTATGGGATTTGCTTATGAAATCGTTATTAATTTCCCTTTTTTTTATAAAAAGAAATATTTTACTGTTACAGAAAAGCAAGTTCACAAACGGAAGTCATTCATTGCACTTTGCGCAAAATTAAAAGTTTATGTTGATTTTGGGGAAGAGATCGAGTATGAATTCTAATAAATATGATGTATAATACGATAAAGTATGAGAAATAGTGTGTTAAATACAGCTTCTGAAATGTATTAATTTCACCAGCATTCTTTAATTGTTATGCCTAAATAAACATTATTGGAAATATTAGTTATTGATCCAATAGTAAAAACACGTGTTCTTTAACTGCATGCACAACCAAGCAGCAGACAATGCGGTGGTTGATCCAAGATTTTCACAGTTAAATAAACATCAGAAAACGAAAGCCACCAATATGTTTTCTGGGCTTGGCGGTGTTATCAGAGGGAATCATTTGACTAGTAAACAATGTCAGCTTTGTTAGCTGGAAATTGAAAGAGTCTGAAATTGTACATGCGTACATCTTTTAAAAAAACACAACATATCAGTGGCGCGTGACCATTACAGACTCACTGCATTTAGTTCTCAGATTTTATGTGTATAGTGTTTGTTTATGAACTCACATTAATTTCCTTTTTTTTAATATAAAAAATATTTTACTATTTTGGAAAATCAAGTTTACAATTTGAGTAGACACCGTTCATAGACCCAGGAACATAAGGAAATGTAAACTTGCTTCATCTTTCATAACCTAATTTTCTGGTAATTTTTCCCAATGAATTCAGACATAATGATTTGTGACAAAAATATTGAATAGTTTAAATACGTTTGCAATTTTTGCAATGGAATTACAGGTATTATGGATTAGCTGCATGCCACGACGGTACTATATCAGATGGTAAGTAAATGGTGTTAATACTCTGTTCATGCTGTATACTGGACATTGAATTCAGACACAGCGATCTTGGACAAAATTATTGAATATTTTAAATCTGTGCAATTTTCCAATGGAATTACATGCATTATGGATGAACTGCGTGGCACGACGGCACGATAGTAAACAATGCTTATACTCTATTCATTATATAACATCAGTTGTGGTATTATTGATCGTGTATTTTCAGAAAAAAAACCAATAAAAATTGGTAAAACTATTTAAATCAAATTAATAACCTAATAAATATATTATCTGTCCATTATTTTGAATAAGTCTTATTACTGCATTCCATTTAATATTCATCGGATAATACTCTGATTTTTTACATTCGACACGAGTACACGTGTATATGCCATTGTGGTGTTTGCTGAAAAAACCTGCATTAACGTGACCCCGCTATTAATGCGATCCAATTTCTTGGACACCAATTTGAATTATCGCATTGTAGCTGGGTTCCATTGTATATGGGTTGAAAGACATGGTGAAGTTTAGTGTTATATCTTTTTTCTCGTTTCTAATTATGGTTGTTGTACTAATTTTGATAGTACCTGCTATACCACAGTTTAGTATATTTTGCTATTCCTTGTATATCATGATTCCATATATTGCACAGTTCTCATTATAATGCAGTTTGGCATATAACATGATCAGCAATTTACTGCATTATATTGTGTGAGAGCTGTATTATTATTATTAATATTATTATTATTTATTATTATTATTATTATTATTATTATTATTATTATTATTATTATTATTATTATTATCAGGTGATCATGACTTGGGTATGCCAACAGCAGATGAAGACAAGCCGTCAGACAGCAGTCATCCTGAGGTAGGGAAGAAACCAGAGCACATCGTGAAAACTGATATCACTGAGGTCAGAAGTTCAAATCAGGACAACTCTCAGCCAGGTATAGGTTGTGATGTCATTTATAATGAAAGTTAACATTATTTTGTATGTAGGAAAATGCCTTTTTGGGGTTGTTTCTGAATACATTCTAATACATTGACTTCCAAGTGATTTTCCATTAGCCTCATGCCTAGTTGTGTTAGAAACATTGTTTTCCATTGGTAATTTTGCTTGAGTTTGAGCAGAAGAGGAAAAGTTAGGGTTATTCTTCTTCTTCTTTTTTTTTTTTTTTTTTTTTTTTTGTGTTGCTTTGCGGACCAATCATTTTGATATGTAGACCACTCTTTATTCCAAATGCCCACCTTATCCTACTTTTTACACAGGTTTGCCATAGATCTGAGGCTAAAAAGTCTAAAATCTGGACACAAAATTGAATTCTGATCACGAGCAAATTTTGGGTGGAAAAAAATAAAAGGTCCAAAATATTAGGTTTTTCCCTCTGTATTTTGTAGTGCAACTAAAATGTCCAGATTATTTGGTATCATTGTAGAGCTAAATCTGTCTACCTTTCTATAACACCACCCACTTTAGTGTATCATACATGACCTAGAAATATGTGGCTAAAATGTGTGTACAGCAGAAACTGCTATGAGCTACCACTTCTTTGAGTGACCACCTGTCATTTCCAACCACAATCGTAATGCACAGATCAATTTTATTATATGAACACTGTTATGTGCGACCACTACGTGAACATGACCAATGACCTCGATATCTTGGCAAAATATGCATGTTGACACTGCATTAAAAAAAACGAGGATAAACTTCACTGACCTTTATTGAATCCTGTCAGAATGACTGCTCATACCGTTATAAATTTAAAATAATTTTTTTAAACATAGGCTAGCTAACTATATTTGATTTTTTTAAAAATAGATATGCTTATAGTGTTTAATAGTTTTTGTCATAAACCAGACTAAAGTATATGTAGATTATTTACTATTTAAAAAAAATGCATTTGAATTGTTCCCTTAATTTATATTTAAATTATTAATGTTTTGTCTTAAAATTCATGACTTTTAAGTGACCATGAAGTGCACAATAGTTTGTACCACCAGAAAAATTGTGAACTTTGATGATGATGATGATGATGATGATGATTATTATTATTATTATTATTATTATTATTATTATTATTATTATTATTATTATTAGGTGGTCATGACCATGTTATGCCTACAGTAGATGTAGCCAAGCCAGCAGACATCAATGCTGGCAATGAAGAAAAGAAAATAGAACACACAGGGAAAACTGATATAGCTGATGTCAAAGGTTCAAGTCAAGACAAATCCCCATCAGGTATAGGTCAAGAAAGATGTTATTTATAGTGTAAATGCTAATATTTGCATGCTTTAAGGAGTTTCCTTCTACCTGTACATGCAATGAAAAGAGAAGGTAAAATAAAGACATATACATATGTATGATGTATACACCAAGTCCTAGGATACCTGCATGATGATGCCTGATTCTGAAAATGTAATTGAAACATGTTTAATGGAGATGGAAGGTGGGGGTAACATTTAAGCTTTATTTCGTGCAGAGATTTTTTTAAAAAGGAGTTCTCAGAAGCTGAAAATTAGTGCTTGTCTGAAAATAGAAAGTGAATAAAAATCAGACATAATTTTTAAAATTTTGCACCTGGAAATATTAAACTAAGATGTTTATAGGTTGCTTTGAGATATGTTATAGGTTGCTTTGAGATATCTTAAGATGTTATAGGTTGCTTTGAGATATCTTAACCCTTAAAGTGCATATCGCGACTCCAGTCACGCTGTTGTATATGGTCCCATAGTGCGTGTCGCGACTGTAGTCAATTTCGAGGTGAGCAACAATGATCGCATTCAATAACTTCATCTTGCCATAAATGCCTGTAAAACTATATTTGATTGGTTTAAAAAGGCCCGGAACAAGCATACTGCAGTACTTTACTATATTATTAACGATGTAATTTTACAAATGCTCGCTCCCAAACACATGGTACTAGTGCAAAACTAAAATGGCCGACGCTGAACACGAAGGTGATTTCTTGCAACAAATATTTGCGTCTGATAGTGATGCTAATAGTGATTTTGAATAATTTGAGGAAAATGACATTATTGGAGCAAGCGAGGTATTGATGGAAATACACATGAATGATTTTGAGTCAGTAATTTACGTGGAACTGGAGTCGGATGTACATGCTCGCTTGCCGTGAAAAGATGGCGCGCCTGTCAACCCCCATTCACTGGTAATTCAAAATTAAATGTCGAGATGGTGAATAATGAACAATCGGACTATTGAAGACTTTTTCTTAGATGATGAGTTATTGAATCTGATAGTAGATCAAACAAATCGTAATGCAGATCAGAGAGTTCATGGGCCAGACTTGACGGAAAAAGTCGCATGAAGAAATGGCGGCCTGTCGCACCTGAGCATCTAAAACATTTTCGCATCGATTAAAACAATGGGTTTGGTACATATATCTGTTCTTGATTCCTAATGGGCTATTGATGATGTGATATCAACCGCATACTTCAGCAAAAAAAGTAAGATATATTTGAACTTTTCCATAAAAAACAAACAAAATTACTGATGAAATACAATTTTAACTTGTCATTTTACCTGTATTTACACCTGTACCTGCAAATATGTTAAACCTACACATGTGTCTTGATGCCAATCTTAAAGTATAGACATGCGCCATCATTTTTCATATAGGGTTTGTCTATCAGTTGTGTATATTTAATGAAATACATGTAATTTAAAGACTGGAGTTTTCTTCTTTTCTCTCCTGAAACAATTCAGCACTGAGGGACCTTTTTCTGCAAAACAATTCAGCACTTTAAGGGTTAAGATGTTATAAGTTGCTTCGAGATTTCTTAAGATGATATAAGTTGCTTTGAGATATCTTAAGATGATATAAGTTGCTTTGAGATATCTTAAGATGATATAGGTTGCTTTGAGATATCTTAAGATGTTATAGGTTACTTTGAGATATCTTTTGATGTTATAGGTTGCTTTGAGATATCTTAAGATGTTATAGGTTGATTTGAGATTTCTTAAGATGGTATAGGTTCTATTTATGACATTTTATAAAATATTTTACTGTATCCAACCACATCAACAATTCGATTCAGAAGAGACCATGTTGAAATTGGATACTGTTGACATGGTAGCACAGATGACATATCTAAGTGACAGGTTGTGTTTTGAGGAGTGCAATCGCTCATGCATGCTGTTGCTCCTGAAATCACTTCCAGAAGAGTGATCCATCACTCGTCACAGTCTTATTGTTCCAAGCAAAGATCTAGATGTTTTCTGCATAAACTTCTTCATTTATGTTCCAGATTTCATGGCAGTTGCCTTTCACAAATATGATTCATTGACAGGTTCCATAATTTTGATATATTACATAATGTGCAATTAATGATGATGTTGTACATATTTTAGTGGCAGGAAAGAAAGATGTAAAATGTTAGTTTAGTTATGATGAAACATTATTCCCAGCAGTTTAGCTTATGTTGTGACATAAATCAAATCAAACATTTATTTATTTTGGAAAGTGCAATTTTTTAATGCTTTGCAGACATTTATGTTAGCAGCCATCACTGTTCCTTTTCACTTAAGCACACAAAAATGTCATCTGCTATAAAAGGCAAATCAGTACAACTGGTCACATTTCAAGAATGGAATGTTCCTGTGTTTGGATATAATACTGACAAGATTGACAGTGAAGAAATGGTGATTTTAACTTTTATAGTGAAATAATGAGAAGATAGGGAATACCTCTTCTAAACACTAAAAGAAGAGCCGTTTGCAGATCATCTGCATTTTACAAAATACAAAGCCTGATGTCAGATTTTTTTATTATAGAAAAAAGCAAAATTTCCATCACTTAAATTTTAGTTTATTAAAGTTTATTTTTCCTGGTCACAAAATGTTTGCTTTTATTGCTGCCATTGAAGCCCTTGAAAGTACATGCTTTAAGCATTGCAAGGAGGAATCTTGTAATTTCACAAAATTTAGGACTAACGTATATCTTAACAAATTTCTCCAATAATTTGGTTTATTTTACTCCTGAATATATTTTTAAAAAATGCATTAGTATTAGTGTGAATTGGCCTTCAGGGGAGGCAAATTGGATTTATAATGGAGAGAAAATTACCGATCTTGATTTGGTAACCATGTACCCTATTGTATAATAGGACAAGAAATCAGAAAGGAGACCTGTTGCTATCCAAACTCCATCAGATTGTGACCATTCATCAGGGAAGGTTTTTTTTTTAACCCCCTACAAGTAGGACAAAGTTGAGAGTTATATGGAATGATCTGGATAACGGGCTAATTCAGAATTAAGTATTTGGGGGTATTGTTGGAACGGGTTTAGATAGTGAGATATAGATATTTTGAGTTAATTTATTTTTGTGGGTATGAATTTTGATGGTTTTAGGACATTTTCATTAGGACCTAAATTTGTTGGTCATTTAAGAAGTCTTGTTGTTCCACATATGTTGGTTGGTAAGTCAGGTTTTATCAGATTTTATACACATTTGTTGGCTACATCATGCCAACAAAATCTTATCTAAGTGCCTTTATCATGGATACACCATGTCAGCTGACCCAAAATATCCCTGATGGGTATCAAATTCACAGCCCGTAGATTAAAAGCCCAACATTCTACCATCTAAGATACTCAACTCCCTCTATCCGCAGTACATTCATGTTGTTTGGGGTCCTTAAATTCACACTTGTAACAACCTTAAAATTTTCAATAAATGGTACCCAGTGAGCAATACTGAATCCACTGTATCAGTGTGTCTTCCTTGTGACAGTGACAATGTGTTATTCTTGTATTTATATTTTTGAGTTGCATGCACAGGCATTTATTGTGTCATAGTACAGAAGTTAAATCTATGGAGTATACATTGTGGAAAGGTCATATTCAGGCAGTATCTATTGTGGCACATTTCAGAAGTCATATAGAGGGAATAGACATTGTATTTTAATACAAAAGCCCTGTCTAAGGTGTATATGGTACATTAGTGAGACATTGTGGTATAATACAAAAGCCCTATCTAAGGTGTATATGGTACATTAGTGAGACATTGTGGTATAATACAAAAGCCCTATCTAAGGTGTACATGGTACATTAGTGAGACATTGTGGTATAATACAAAAGCCCTATCTAAGGTGTACAAGGTACATAAGTGAGACATTGTGGTATAATACAAAAGCCCTATCTAAGGTGTACATGGTACATTAGTGAGACATTGTGGTATAATACAAAAGCCCTATCTAAGGTGTACATGGTACATTAGTGAGACATTGTGGTATAATACAAAAGCCCTATCTAAGGTGTACATGGTACATTAGTGAGACATTGTGGTATAATACAAAAGCCCTATCTAAGGTGTATATGGTACATTAGTGAGACATTGTGGTATAATACAAAAGCCCTGTCTAAGGTGTACATGGTACATTAGTGAGACATTGTGGTATAATACAAAAGCCCTATCTAAGGTGTACATGGTACATAAGTGAGACATTGTGGTATAATACAAAAGCCCTGTCTAAGGAGTACATGGTACATTAGTGAGACATTGTGGTATAATACAAAAGCCCTATCTAAGGTGTACATGGTACATAAGAGAGACATTGTGGTATAATACAAAAGCCCTATCTTAGGTGTACAAGGTAAATAAAAGACATTGTGGTATAATATAACCCATGTATTTTATGTTTAGTGCACTATATCATCAGCTATTGGTTAAAGCTAAAGGATAAAATGTTTGATTTATAATTCCTTTTTTTGTAGGTGATGAAACAGGAAATTCTAATAATGTTCAGGACCAAAAATTAACTGATGGGATACCAAGTCCACACAAAAAGGTAAAACCATCCAGTTCCCCAGTCAGCAAAAGCAAATCTGCATTAGTTGACACTAAATCAGATTCAGAGTCCTTCAAGAATAACATAGGAAAGGAATCCACCACAACCAGTGCCCCTGGAAATGATACAGATGAAAATATAAAGGCCAGGAATTATGGGATGGAAGAGGTTATTATAGCCAGTCCTACGGATGGTTCTCAGGGACCTATTGTAGCTCTTTCTGTTGGCTTGGCAGTTACCTTGCTGCTGCTTATTATTGTAGGCTGTCGGCTGAGAACTGTTAAACGTCGCTTGAGAAAAGGGAAAGCCCTTCATTCAAATGAAGCAGACTATCTGATCAATGGCATGTACTTGTAGAAAATTTGTAAAAAAGAAGGTTTTTGGTTATAGCTGCTTCAAAATGTATCCAGACATCACTTAAAAAATATTTGAACCATTCTTACAGTGTTGTCCTTTAGGTTGTGTTTTTCTTATCAGCATGATTAGCATTATTTTGTTGCATAATACACACTTGAAATCTACACTCTTAAGGTGGTAAATAGTAAGCTAGGCACTTAGTCCTAAGTACAATATTTCCTTGTATTAAAAGTATCTACAATAAAGGTGTAGATGGTTGTGAATCAGTTGTAAAGTTTTGTTTAAAATTTATTTTAAATCAAAGTTATCTTAGTAGGTCATAATGAAAGGTTCTAGAACTAAATGTGAAGTCCTAAGAGTTTCTCGCAAGTTTTAAAAGTAAACACTGACAGTGTTGCTGCTTGTTGCCTGTTTTGGAGAGTACAAAACACTGACCACCCAAGCTGGCACCCTGCCCTCACTCAGATATGCCCTACTTATTTTTATGTATACACTTTTCTCCTAACCCCGTCATGAATTTCCAGAGAGATATAATAAGCTGTTGATGGGAACACAACACATGTACAGTTTGGGCATCAGTTTGGCATATCTACCCTTATTTTGCTTGTATAGTGAAGAAAATATCTTAAATGCACAAGTGGAATGCATAAAAATGTTCTCTTTTAAAAAGAGGACTCCAGTTGAAGTGACCTTTCTGTGCTTAAAATGCCTTTAATTCAATTACCCTACTCCAACAGGCAACCAGCACCCTGCCCTGACAGGCAGCCAGCACCCTGACCAGTAGTATGGGGACAGGACTGACTAAGAAGATGATATGGGATATGGAGTTTGAATGTTATTTACTATAGTAACTCCATGTTGTTAGATTGATAGAGGTCTTATGCAAATACTGGTTTTAGTGAAATGTGACAATTTTTACAGATTTGAAGAACATGTTTAGTATACCAACAAGAATGGTACAATATTTTGAATCTCATTGGTAGTATACATGATATAAACTTGTACTATTATAGAAATTGAATCTTCTGAATGATGAAAAACTTTCTGAATGATGAAAAACTTTCTGTGTGATGAAATGTTTAATAGTTCTTTCTTTTAGATGGCATTTATTTAGTAGTTCCCCAATGCATTGAAAATTGGGATTCAATTAGAAATTTCTTGTAGAATGAAATCTTGTTAACATTTGTTAAAATCTAGACAGATAATCAGCTTGTTTAAGATCGATAAGATTACAAATGAATGGCCTTCACATTGTGGCATCACAAAATTCTTGCTTCTATTATTTATGTTTCATGTTTCTATTATTCATTTCTTTTTCAACAGTGGAGAAGGAATTTCAGAATCAAAATATATCTGATGTAAATTTTTTACATTTTTTTAAACATATTTTCCATAATCTGTAACAGTTTAAGAAAGATGTGGTTCATGAAGTGAATTTTGTTGTGTTGTTTATGAATAGTTTGAAATCTTAAACCAATGTCTATAATAAGAAAAACTGAATATTCTCTTTTACATATATTTAGATATATATATTAAATTTACTTTAATCTCTTTTACATACCTTAAAAAGATATAAGTTTTACATATATTTATCAGATATAATTTAACTACATAAAAATTGTTGCTCATAGAAAGCTTGCATGTTTTAATTTGTATGTGTGTGTTGTGTATTAAATAGTTTTGGAGTTTGTTTATTTGTAGTGTCTTCATTGTGCTTAACTTGACATATTTGATATGGATGATATTTTTTACAAACTAGTTATGAATGTTTGACTCCAATTTTAGTCTATCAATGAATATGTGAGCAATAAGCATGCAGACTTTTAGGAACCATATGCTTTGCCATCTTATGGCAGCCTTCTTTTTAACAACTGGCTGCCGGCTTAATTACCCTCTCCTTCTACAACTGGCTGCCAGCTTAATTATCATCTTCTACAACTGGCTGCCAGCTTAATTACCCTTTCCTTCTACAACAGGCTGCCAGCTTAATTACCCTTACCTACAACTGGCTGCCAGCTTAATTACCTTTTACAACTGAGTTGTCTGCTTTAACAATACTGTTTTTAAAACAATTATTTTGTTGTATCGACATTACCTTGTACTTTTAATTTTGAATTGACTGCTTCAGAAGAACATGAGAAGGCTGTTATGAGAAGAACTAAAATGTTATGCACTTTTTATTAATCCTTTTAATTTTTGAATAAATTTGATAGAAAAACTTTTAATTTTCAGTGTTCTCCAGTATTAAATTTGTAAAGTTTTTAAAAAAGGCTTTCTGCAAAAAACTATATTAAAGTATACAAAATTATATATCATTATAATTTGTGTTGATTGTGTAAGGAGTAATAAGAGAGAGTGAAAAAGATATTATGATACTTAATATGTGAATTTTGTCTCATTTGGTTCCAATGCTGCCAATGAAGAAATGAATGTACATGTACAAGGAAAGACTTGTTTGAAACGGTTCACACAATTTATTCACGATTTGGCTGTGATACATTGGGAGCATTTTCTTTTCGATAGATATACCTAAAGATCAAGAAGTACAAGGATTGTAATTGCCAGTTGGTAATTGTTGGTAAATACACAACCTGTGTCAAGAAATTAGGAATTGATTGAAACAATTCGTAGTAGAAACATTAAAAGTGTATCAGTTTATAATGGCTGTTATATTCATGTTAGATAGTATTTTTTTGAAAACTAGACGTTTTTGTGATGTTCTATCATTTTATGGCTTTATTCATTTAATGTCTTATTGTGAATATATTATTGACTCAGTGGATATTCTTTTTACAGTATCAAAAATATTTGTCAGTTGTACTTTTTAAAAGAATGTTTCCATGTGATTTCCATTGTTTGAAATGGGAAGATATCTTTTAAACTTTTTTTTCTTACAAAGTGCATATATGTATATATAAAGAATATTGCATTATCTGCAAAAATATGTTCTTTTTTATGTTCAGTTTTTGCAATTTGGAAAATGTCTGTTGAAAAGTGTGTACTTTCAAATTGCATGTATATACCAAAGCTTGAATCTTTAATGTACATTCGTGTAATATGATATTATGTTATCTGCATAAACATGTTCTTAATTTATGTGCAAAAGTTTATTATCCTGCCCACATTATTGGAAAGTGGGTCACTTTTCTGTAGGCATTGGCATCAACAGTTTGTCATGGTTTTGGTTAACGTTTTTCATTTGCTTATATTTCCTGAACCCCTACATAGATGCTAGAGTCATTATGAAACATATACTTCATTCAGTGGCACACTTATATGCCTGTATGACCTTGAAGTCACAATATGTGCTTTTAGGTTTTTGTGAGTTTTAATTTGCTTCTATTATCTAAACCCCATAATTGGTTTTTATAATACCTGTAATGAACACTTATGAAACTATGATACCGTATATACTCGACTATAAGTTGATTCAAGTATAAGTTGAAGTGTAATTATTTGGTAAAAATAGCGTCCAAAAACGACGGCGCGAGTATAAGTCGAACCCATAAAATCAAGTCGAGTTGACATGTATGGTAAAAGTTTTATAACCCAAATTTGCATAAAATCGAAATTAAACATTCATAATAGGCACAATGCATGTACCGGTAATACAAATTACCGGGTATATTTATTTCAATCTATAAGTATAATACAAACAATTCGGTGCTCAGCTGCTGACACGTATTGTGTGTATGTACACGATGGCTGAATCATGCATAATTTTACGATGCTGAAAATTCTTGTCCATTTAAACAGGCACGTTGTTTCTGACTCAAATATAAGTTGAACTTAGGTTTTTAGGTTAAAAATTAGTCTTAAATTTCTTGACTTACAGTCGAGTATATACGGTAATTCATTCTTTATGTGCTCACTTTCCCTTTTGACCTTGCAGTCAAGGTCACAATAGTAGAAAATTGGTGTTAGGGTTTTTCTAAAGCATAATAATTCTTAACTTGCCAAATTAAAAACCTTTTGAATATAGGTAAATATTAAACTTAATATTTGTTACCTCTGTAAATAATTTCTGTCGACATTCTAACGGTTAAACAGAAATTTGCATCCATACTCATCATTTAAATTTTCTAATTAAATATGTTTTTGCAAAGAGAATAGTAATAGATAGATGCATTAGTAATAGCAGTAAAGAATTCTTTGTTACATCAAGCCACTTGTGGGAACATTTAGTACCTTTCTTGTCAGATTTCATGTAAAATAAGGATAAATTAAAAGTGATGATGGCATTACATATTGAAGTCAAGTACATTTATAAGTCGTTGTACAATAAACAAATTGCTTGTGATAACACAAATAAGAAAAATCCAATGCATAATAATTTTCATGAGAAATCCAATGACAGAAACCATTATATATATATATATATATATATATATATATATATATATATATATATATATATATATATATATATATATATATATATGGCAGAGCTGGGTCTGTGCAGTTTGACTTGTCTTATAAGCAGGTATATGCATTACGTAATGTTCAAATAGGTTTTTATTACTAATAATTTTCATATTCCTCAAAACATTTTAAAATTATTTCTCAACTTGCACAAATATTGAACATGTCTGTCATTTGTTCTGCTTTTCAGAAATCCTGGAGTTGCCAGTTTCTTTTACAGAGCTATATAAGTATTGGTTCATCATTGTTAAGATTATAAAGAAAAATTTCTTTTCTGGAATTCCTTGCACTTTCTTTGATTGCATTTGCATCTTGTTTTCATCATTTTAAATGAGTGATCTCTTGATATTGTCAGTAAAATCAAAATAGAAAACGAATAGGTTCAATACAGTTGTGTTTCTGCTAACTTCAGTTGTATAATTGTTTTATGTTTGTCATATTGTTGTGTGATGTTTGTTTTTCACCAACATCAGTATAGAATTGCACTTCTCTAAATTTTCAGTTTGCTGTTTACTCCTATTCACTAATCTGTGCTTAGCTCAACACCTGTCATACCTGAAGAGCTTGTGGGATGTCCGGTTGTTATCTTTTGACATCCATCCATACATTAGCAGTTTGAAGTTTGTTTCTGCTACACCTCATAAACTACTTAGAGGATTACCATAAAACTTTATAAACACATTCATTCCAAAATCTAGTTGGTCCTAAATGAAAATGGTCATGCTTAGACTTCCAGTATGGCCAAAACAGTGGCCATCTTGAAAATCTTGTTATTGGTATTTCTGAATGGACGGTCATGATAACATGGCATTTTAAAAACAAATTCTAAGGATATCTAGTCTTAGTCTAGTCTATTGGTCATGAATTAAAATTAAAATGGACATGCAATATGGCACCCAATGGCCATCTTGAAAATCTTGTTGTTACTGACATTTTCTTGTGTCATTGTTCTTCCAGTGGTTTTCTTGGCTTCTTTCTCCACCAGTTATACTGACCACCATGTATAGCCTGTCAGGTGCTGATAAATGGATTTAAACTACCAACAGCAACTTGTTATTGTTACTCCTCATGAACAGAAAGTCATATTGGATTTTTTTTTACCATAAAACTTATTATGATGTCTTGTTGGTTCTAAATGTAAATGGTGCCACCTGGACATCCAATATGGCCACTACATTGGCTATCTTAAAATTCTTTTTGTGGCAACTCCACCTGAATCAATGGTCATATCCATATGTGAAGGGCTTCTTATTATGTCCAGTTTTTCATGTAATTGTTTTGATGTGATATCTGATATGGCCACCACAGCAGCCATCTTGAAAATCTTGAAAGCTGTATCAGGGTGGCATTTTCACCTGCAGACTGATTTTTGTATCTAGTTGATCTCTTATGAAAATTGTGCTGATCTGATTTCCTGTATGACAACTGTGCCTGCCATCTTAAATGTTTTGTTTCTACTCCTAATATAAACTCATATCGACATGGGGCTTACACCAGAAAACTTGAAAACAGATGATGAACTGACCTCAGATATGTCTGCCACAGTGAACCATATTGAAAATTGCATCACTGTTTCTAGTAACTGGCTGGTCATATCAACATGGAGCTTTCAACAAAATGGTGTCTAGTTTGTCTCAATTGAAAACTGTGTCAATCTTACATCCAATATGGAAGCCACATAAACTGATTGGAAATTCTTACTGCTCATGAATATCAGGGTTGGTTTCAACATGAAGCAGTTACAAAGAATGGTTTTAAATTCCTGGAAATTCTTTTCTGACAGTAAAGCACCAGTTCATTTGAGGTACTTTTGTTTGTAGTCACTTTTAAGTTTTGTTATTTTCGTAGCAAAACTTTTGAAGATAAGTTCAAAGGTGCTTTTTCTTTCAGTGTTTACATTCCATATTTATAAAATCATGATAGAGTAAATCATGATAGAGTAAATCATGTTGTAAAACAATTTTTCATATGAATTCCTGATATTATTTGTCTTTGTTGTTTAATGTCTATCTTTAAGTTTTATGGCTATATTCTTGTTGTTTTCTCATTACAGCAGTCTATCTTTATGTAGGTATGTTATATTTTTGTACAAAATAAAATATCTTCACTCAGTTCTGCTTTTCATTTTATGAAAATAGTCCATGTCATTTTGACACATAAAACATGCATCCATTTGTGAACAACTTTGACCCATGACTTGAAATTTAAATTATTCTTCTAGATTTAGCTTCATCCAGTTGCAAATAATATTATTTTTGAAAGGTTATCCCAGATTTGCTGATAGTGAAGACCTCGTCTAAAACTCAAGCAGACATTTTTATGATCTCCTAGCCTGATGTGTCACTATAAAATGCCATCATATTATAGTTTACACTGATTTTACTATTATTTCATGCAAAAATCATAGACTGTGTTCTGCTAAACATTATGAACATCAGATTTCAGCATACACTTTTCCTAGCTGGATTTGTATCACACAAAAATACGTTATGCAAGATAGACAATTTTGATTCCCTCACATGGTTATTTTAGTTGTGAAAAGTGTGAGCAACAGCCAGGAAATAATAATAATATTAATAATGAGGACTTTGTATAGTGCCAAATTTTTAGAAACTCGAAGCACTTTTACAACATCTATAATGATATGAATACAAAAAAAAAAAAATCCATGAAATTGGAAAACATAAAAATGTGCTGAAAATATTTAAGGTACGAAACATTATTAGGTCTTTTAAGTTTGTTCTTGCAGTCAGAAAAGGTGAGTTTTAAGAGCACACTTGAAAGGGATCACTACGTCTTTATGTATAATTTCAATGGGCAATTCCGTCCACGTTGCTGGGTCTTGATATGCGAAAGAACGTCCATATGACTTCATTTTCATAGTGGGAATAAAAAAAAAGTTTAATTCTGTTTTTGTAAAAGCAATGCCTATTGTGGAGTTTGAAAGAAGCATTTCATTATGATGTCTTTCAGTATGACATCACTTTGTTTCTTAGTGTAGGAAGCCATGGTAGCTTAGTTATTCACCATTGTGCCATGGATGACCTTCACTTTGCTTCAAGATAGGAAAGACATTACAGCCATGCACCTGTTTTGACCTCTTCAGATGGGGCAGGTAAAGGATGAGAGGGCTATCAATCTCCAAGACATTCTTGGAAGGCTGAGAAAGATTTTCATTCACCCAGAAAGTCTTTTACTAAAGTAAGTAACATCACTTCCTCCTCAATAAAGACTTGGAAATTAGGCCAACCTCATTTCCAAGTATCCATCAGAAGTAGAGGCAGCATGATGATGTTTCTATATTGGTGGACTTTACAAGGAACCAGTTGTTGGGGAACGATGAATTCTAGATGTTTGACAAGATGGTAAAATGAAGTTTAATGTCACCTTTTTACCAGACTTGTATCCTAAACCTTTGGACACTCAGGACATCAAATTCTGTCGAGATTGTCTGGAATGATATTTACATACTGACTGTTACTTCAGGTCAGGTAGCTCACACAGAACATGGAGTTCAAGTTCACCAGACAGTAAAATTCTTTTACTCCAAGTGTCGACAACTAGTTTCTACATGCAGCTATAAGGTTCACACAGCTGCTTGGTCACTCAAGCCACACACCCACTCACCCATGGAGCATCCTAAGTGCTAATATTAGTGGGGACTGTGGCATGCCTCCCAGTTAAAATCTTTAAGACTTTGGAGCTAAAAGCTCAAATGCTCCTCTCCCTTGTTTTCCATGCCAACCTCTTTTCAGTGGCCTCTGTAAGGGATCATTGTTCCCAGCATATTAGAGTCTGCAAGAGGTGGTGATAAAAAAATCAAAGCAAACTATTTCTATGGACTCCATGGAAATCTTCCACCTTGTTAGTGTTACGTCTATTTGATTTAAATTATTTATTTATACTTGTCAAATTCAAATTTGTCATTTTGGGTTTAAAATTCATTAATTGGGAGATATCTATTCTGGAAAATTCAGGCTGACCTAGACTCTATTGTAAACAACGGAGGTTGACCTCAATTCTGACCCTACTTCAGAGAGTGTCAACAGGCCTTTAAAACGATTGGTTAAAAATCCAAGACGTCTTTTTATTTTTAGTTCTTAGGGGATTTCCCTTCTGGGTCATTCTATTCGTACGTGTTTTAAATGATCGTACGTTTGTTCTATGATTTTCTATGAACTTCCAGAAAATCACGCGATCCCTTGTTTACGTAAAAAAACGGGCATTTAAATTATTGTACTGTGAGAGAAAAGTCAATAGATTTTCTGGGCTTTAAATTAATAGTTGTTTTGAGTTGTATTGGAAATTGTGTCAATTCGTTGGAGCATGAGGAAATATTTTATTTATTTGGCAAAGAACATGTGCTCATAGATTTCATAAAAACAAGAACTGCATCACGTGACATCGTCAGCCATTTTGGATTACATCGTCAAGATTCGATCCTGGAACTATTAGAACAGGACTTTTGCAATTCCATTAGTGGATTATTTTTGTGAATTTTATATTGGATTAATGTTAGATTTGATTCTCTAAGACAATAAGTTTATTTATGTTCACTTATACAACATTTGTACTTAATAAATTCATTGTTAAAGTTTTACAAGCTTGTTAGTTTTCGCTCTTTCTGTGTTGCTGCTTATTCGAGCCTAAGCATTACTGCAAAGACTGGGTCCATTCAATCTTATATGATGGCTACTGATTTTGTTTCCAGAAACATCCTCTATCAACCCAGACCTCCACCTTTCAACATTCCAAACTGGTTCATTTAAGGCGAAAGGTCCCCACACCGGCAGAATGGTGCAGAAGTTGATAATGACTGGTTACTATCTTGGATTGTTCTTTTCTTGCTTGTCTATGCTCTTAAAATAAGTAACATAATAGAGTGAAATGCAACAAGCTTAGTATAATTCAACAAATAATTTATTTTCTTGGAAAATTAAGTGAAAGTGTAAAAAAATTAAAGGAACAGTATTGCGAATTAAATCCCAAAATAATCCCAGAAATACTGATACAAGTCTTAGTAATAAAAGTTCGGAATAAACTTTAGAAGAAAATTAAGTCCAACGCTGAGAGAGTTGATGTGCCTGAGATGACCCAGATAATGCTGATGTGCCAACATTTGTTGGATTACAATAATACAATCCAAGAATAAAGAATCCTTCTTTAAATCTTAAGTATAAATTCAAGTAGCTATTTCCAAGAATGTTATCAGAGCATTTTTGTATTTCCAGAGGAGATAATTGAATAATTCCAAATCACATACTGTACAAGCAGCAAAGAGGGTGGACAGACCGAAACTATTTGAACCAAACCGAAACCAATTCAGGCAGACAAAAAAAAAAAGAGAAATGGTTTCGGTTAACCCGGCACCGATGTCGCTGCGGGGATAAATTGTTATGGTAAAACTCTTTACGATGAAAATCCTTTTAGGATTTCACAAACAGATTAATTTGTAAAACCTCACCTCGTAAATCAATCAGATTATTGGATTGGTCAGTGAGTTTAAAATTAATTCTCGTTAACGAATCATCATGACATCGCATATATACTGGATTAGTTGGATCCTCAATGATTAAAAATCCGGGTGGAGCTGTTGGTGCAAATGAATATAAAATATATCCTTGTTGGGCTTGATTTGACCTTTCGAGATTTATTTTATAGCTTCCTTCGATAACATCACATATTAAATTCAATGCAATCACCGAGGATATATTGACGTTTTGAGGAGCGATATGCCTACCACCGCCGTCTGGGTCATTATTATGTTTGAGGATGGTTGTTTGTGATTGTGTTATTTTCTTCCATGTGGTAAGTATCAGAGAAAAGTTTTCCGAGATAAGATCATTAACAGATTTTTTTAGTTCATTTGCGTTATGCCCAAGAAACTTGAAATCAGGTAAATCAACTTCTGTTATATTGTAACCGGTTAGAAATTTTTGTTTATCTCCGTTCTTATCATTAATTATTACTTGAATTATTCGTTTGTTGATATATTCCATGTCAGATACAAGCTGATTTAATATCCTAATATGCGCTATAATCTCATCACGTGGCCTTGTTATATCAGAGAGATGCTCCTGGAAACTCCGTCGTAGTCGTTCTAGTTGTGTTCAATGTAATTGATTAATCTCTTTCAAATAATGAATGATATTAGTTAACGTAAATGTAATTGTGATAAATGAATCAATTTTTTTCTCAAAAACAAAATACTATTGCATGGTATTGTTATCAAGAAATGTAAATCTATCAGTTAATTTTGTATTTTTTATATCAGATATATAATTTCGATATGATGGAGTGATTTCTTGGTATGATTTTTCGTCTGTGATATAATCAGATTTTTTCGGTTCGGGTATTTTATAAGATGCCTGAGGTGGGTTTTCAGGCCAACCCAGTATTGTCTTTATAGAACTCTGATCGATATCTACGGCGTATCCAGGTGAGTTTATTTCAAATGCGGATGATAGTGTTGGTTCATGAACTGTTATAGCGATTTTCGGTTCTTTTCCAGTAATGGATTTTATTCTACGTTGTAATTCGTTATTAATTTGTTCGATTTGGTAGGACCCAGATGGTAGCTGAACAACGTTCCAGTCTGGAGTACCATCGGGTTTATTTTTATTCGCAAACACCAGGGAATTATTCAGATATTGACCACCGAATGATTTTGATCTAATATTTGGCCAACTGTGGTATACTCGTAATTTTGCTAATGCTATCTCTTTCACCGGAACCGCAGAAGGAAAATTCACACTGAATTCAGGATTCATTGAGGTTATTGAGATCATGCTGATTTTCACCGGTGTGGTATTTTCCGCTATTCGTTGAAGTAGTTCTTGCGATGTCGCCACTGTTATTATATTAGTGTTGTTTTTCTAATTTTGGCATCGCGGAATCATAAACACGTACCATCGCTGAAAACTCACTATTGGATATTAATGTATTATCGAGTGACGACGATATCATCGAGGATAATTGCGAGTACGCTGTTGACACAACATGAAATTTAACTACGTAATCTTGCAATTTACGCTGGCTGCATGATGATATATTTTTTGTTATAATCGAAATAATTCCCGCGATTGTTATCGCCGCTGATATACAAATTGGAACAGCTATCGGGGCAATCATTGTCACCGAGGATAGTATTATACCAGCTCCGGTGATTACACCTGATACCGAGTACACGGTAACATCAACTGCAGTGATTCTTCGTCGGTATTTTTTTAAATATTTTTGTTTGGTACTCTTCAGTGAGTGTTTTGAGTTTAGTTTGAAATTCTCTGACCTGATCATAGCGATACTGCTGTGATGACATTTTATTTATTACAAAAACAGAATTCAATTTAGTTGTTTACTTAAATCCGCTACGAATTCCACATACCATGTTACTGAAACCCTAGCCAAATTATTATCAGTGGATACTATCGTGAATTGTTCAATTGTTCCCTTGTCGATGATCGTTGATATCATATTGTTGACCCCAGATGAACTCGTTGATGAAATATTAAATTGAGTTGGTGTCACTAGTGTTAATCGATAAATACCTTTGACGGTCGCGGTGATATTTAATAAGTTGTTTGTAGGTGTCCACGTAAATGACCCGTGTTGGATCGCGTACACGTTATTTATGAATTTTTTTTGTTCGTGAGGGATTTTTATTTTTTCAAGTTTTTTTTATCATTCTCGGTATATCATCCTTGATGACATCGTTGGTCGTTTTAATATCTTCGCGAACAACTTCTATTCGCTCATTAATAGCGGTTATTTCATCGACTTTCGTGATAATACCAGTGAGATCTATTTTAACATCATCGGGTTTCGAATTTTTTTACCAAAAATTTTATCAATGGAGTCATCGGTCCTGTTAAAGTTTTTACCTAACGTAGCAAATTGAGATACATGAGTATCATAGTCTGATCGCAATTTTATCAAATTATCAATGGCTGCTTTTATCTCCGTGAGTTGTGGTGTGGTAACCGGTGGATCTCCAAAGAAATCGTTTAAGGGGACCTGAAAAGTGTTAATAGCTTTTTGTAACGCCGTCAACGCATTTACGTGAACGTTATATTCATCACGTAGTTTTTTAAATAATTCTATCATTGATGAATAATTATCACCGAGCGTTGCTAATTTATCTGTGAGTGTCGAAACAAGTACACCCGGTTTGAGTTTACCCTGATCGGAAAACAACGCGATAGTATCTTCTACTGCGTCGCGTCGTTTAACTAAAATATCATCAAGGGAAATATTACTCGTTTTCAATTTACCCTGACGATCTTGAAATACGACTATTTCATTGGGATCAACACTTGCTAAGTTCAACATCTCGGATATTTCATCTTCGATTATTTTTTTTACATCACCGGTTGCAGATATTTCCGCGGTGGTTTTTTTTTCAGGTTTGATAAAGATCTCCCCCAAATATTAATCATTATACTCTAAGATCTCTCTAAAAAGCGATTACTCGTATATTTTAGTGTACGGTTTTATGTGGTGGTTTTCCCGATGACGAAATAGCGTTCAGGACATTCAACACTTCTATGCTGCATATTGGTGGGTCATTCGTTTTCTGTGTTGGTAGCGTAGAATACCAGATAGGAGTTTTTAAGTGGTTTATATAACGCGTAAATTCTTTAGGCGGCGCTAATCCATATGAATCGAAATAAACAATTGCACGCGGATCAATCGCGTATACAACCCAATGAGTTCCAGGTCCGGTGCAGTTATCGAGATTAACAATACCGGTTTCAACGCTGTTTGGTTGTTGTGGTAATTGATCTCGCATAAAAACACCTCTAAAGTTTTTTATCCCTAGTTTTTTTTTAGCAGCATCGAGTAAATAAAAATTTGACATAGGAACTATTGTTGTTAATAAACTGTTCCTAGTCTCAGGCCGTTTCCGCTGTACCATGAATACGGAGTTCCTGGTAATCTTAGACCCTTTCCCTTTTTTTTAGTATCCCCCGTCCCTTTTTTGGTTCATATGATTGAGTAATGCTGTGTACTGCTTTTGCACCAAGAGCTCCAGCAGCTCCTAACGCGTCGGCTTTACCAGCTGCAGTTAATGCTGGAATCGCAGCGAGAAGTGGGAATACATCACCTGATTTTATCATGTTCTTAATCGCGGCCGCACAGAGAGTGATCTGAACACCCCTTTTATCTTTGATGGCATCATTGAAGTGTTTTATCTGAGGAGTTGTCAATGATAGTTTATTCTGACCGCCAGACATCTGATTGTGCTTCAGCGATATTGTGGTTCCACATGTTTTAGCTGATTCCGATTGCAATTTTTTAATTTGACCAGGAGTTAACGTAACACTAACAACACTGTATGACATTTTATTAATAACAGATTGATCTAATTGTCTACATATGTTCCACTGGTGCATCATCTACCTTCGTTCGTCCACCAACACCTTCGAGTAGCATTTATTTGTCGCTGAGAATCACAGCAACTGCTCTATATTCGGGTATAGTGATAGCACTCCTGCAATCGGACGGGTTACACGAGCTCGAAAGTATATTTCAACGACGGATTGTCTGGTTAAGTCAAGATGTTCCAGCGAGAAGTAATAGATGGGATATAGTTTTCTAAAATCCAACTGTGATATTTGCAGACCAGTATCCACATTATTATGACAACAAACGATTATACACGCGTGCTATATGGTTGGTTCCGTAATCAAGTAGTATATCCTCGGTTGGTTCATGTTGACCGTTTATCTTCAACGAAACTTAATTACACCCAATTTGATCAAATATCATATGGCTGCGTGTTTGTGAACCCAATCGCGCCTTATTCTATAACGCAATAAATATATGACGCGGAGCTGAAACATCTTGTTTTGATGCCAGGTGCTATGTAAGTGTACCATCTATAGTAGAATCCATGGTATCTGTGGTCACTGTTAGCCAGCTTAGTAATGATTTGCCGCCTGTACTCATAAATGATAGTAATTTTTGCTCTACGGTTATTGATGGATACATTACTGGCATCCACAATGTTAGTTTTGTTATATTCACCTTGCCACGGTCATCATCCGGATGTGCAGGATCTGCTGGAATCCTCCACATTGCATCATTATCATCACCCTTTCGCACGAGTGCTACTGTATGCTTCGCTCCATAGATAACTTTTCTAACATTTCTGCAGAATCCAAATATATGATGTAGTGGAATCGCGCATGAGAATAATCTACGATCTCCTTCCAGCATTGACATACGTGTTGAAGCTCCTAGATTGAAATCAGGATCATTATTTGTAATCATATCTTCGATATTAGCAACATCAACAGGAGGAGCAGCACGATTCTTTGGTGGTCTGATAATATATGGAGTCGGTCCAGCGCGATCATTAATATCTTTAGCAAACACCATAGATGGACCTGTCGATCTTGTATAATCATCGGAGTATCTTGCCAACCCCACTATTGTTGTGGCAACATCAACATCGTGTTCTATAAACTCGATTTATCTGTTATCAATCATGTATCTAGCGCTGTTAAATAACTTCATGATACCATTAGTGACAAAACCGACTTTGTCACCACGTGTATATGGTGCTGGTATAGCAGGAGTATCAGCAGCTGTTACAATTTCTCCTTCTACTTCAATAAACGCTTCAGATGGTAGAAAGAATTTGCTGGTATCCTGGACTTGAAGTTCGATTTTTGATCGACTATTTGGTTGTACTGTATTATAGGAAAAATACTGATTATTAAGTACTGAATCATTCTTGAGCACTGGGGCATCTAAATCAAACGCTGTGTCAGGATCCGATTTGAACACATTATTATATATTTCTTGATCTAAATCGTGATCTCGCTCGCGATTTCAAACCACTTCCCGCTATCATATTTGCAGTAATATTTCTCTGAGTGTCATATCCATCATTTATCCGTGATGCTATATTCTGCTCTACAACATTGTTTATTATTTTACTAATACTTGCAGGCAGAATTTCCGTAGATGGTAGTGGCCCTTGGTTTCCTTCGCCACCGAACTAATGCTACTAGTTTTCCGCGGAAAATGCCATCCTGGCAACATCACCAACAGCGCTAATACCCTTATCACGAATAACATCAATAGATTTCATTGATAATTGTTTTGCGATTGGTGCTATTTTGGGATCCATTCTTGCAAATAAGCCTGCAATGGTATTACCGAGACCATCTCCATAGTACGCTCTATAAACAGGCAATCGTGAGTTTACTACATAGACCATAGTTGGTTTTCTGTGGTTGTAGTGTATGATCATCTTATTTATATGCTATTTATCTAATCGTAAAATCCTACGGATTTTCATCGTAAACGATTTTCATTGTAAACGATTTCCAATCCTACGGATTTTCAACGAAGTCATCAAATTAATCACTATAGTAACCGTAAAAAATCCGTAGGATTTTTGGCTAGCTCATCAATAAACTCTCGATATACATCAATATCCATGATACCACCCTCAAATAGTCGTCTGCAGATATCAGCTGCCTCATTAATTACTTCCGGTGAGTTATTTCCGGCTCGTTTCCCTCCTATGAGAACTTCTAATCGTGATATATCCCCGAGAATATTACTAGGACAACTAACTAGACCACTACCTGAAAAACCCCTTTGATATCCATCTCCATTTTTTTCAGTTGTACCAGTTGCACCTTGCTCGCGAGATAATTCATCCAGTGATCTATCCATTCTTTCTAAATCATCATCCCATTGAAGTTCTTCTTGTTTTGTTTTTTTGTCTTCGTGTTTGTCTTCGTGTTGGTGTTGGGCGTTTTCTTTCTTGTTGTTGTCGTTCTTCTATTTCCCATTGTTGTTCTTCTATTTGTTGCTTATCATAATTACTAATTCCCTTTTTAAACAGTGTATACCCCAACTCCTTTTTTTAAAACGATCAATCCCCTTATTTATTTTATACAACCCATTAATCCATTCATCACGTGATATTATATTATCTTTATAATCATTTTTAAAAAAATCATTTTTTGAATAATAGCTTTCAACAGCAAAATCAACAAAAAGGTCATAATCCTTTTGTTTTGATAATGGAAATCGTTTTATTACTGTTTTAACCTCGTCGATAAATTTATCATGGAAAGAAACACCCTTTGTTTTACTAACATCACCCTGTTGTTCTTCTTCATCATGTGGTTGTTGTTTATCTCCAGCTATCTGTTTTAACAACGGGAGAATACCCTTTTTTCTATCTTCTTACTCAATAGTCTCTCCCAATATAACTCTTTCAGTAGTTGAAGTAATGGGTTTGAATAGCTGTTGAGTGTCCGCAGCAAAGTCCATTTGAAGGCTCTGGCTCGTTTGGAGCATATTTCGAACGGAATTACGAATTGGAATAAATTTCTTAATCGCATCTAATCGTTGTTGTGCTATTTTAGTTGTCAGTGCTTCACCCACCATTATAAATTAATGTACGATCTAAATGTAGTGACTTTGTCACCAATGAAAAATCCGTAGATTGCTTCACCCACCCCAATTTACTTCCGCGTAGTGATAAATCACCAGTGACAAACCATTGACAAAGTCACCATTGATTAAATTACCGTGCAAAAAAATTGTCTATAGAATTTTGTTCTAGTTGAGTAAGCGCACCTGTCTATTGTATACTTACAAACAGGTATGGGTATTATACACGTCAATCCATGGAGGTTATCAAAGGAGAATTCTCATTTTGTCGGATAATCGTTTTTATTGTTTTGATCTTCGAATTAATTGTGCGTTTGATTTGATATTGCTGCCCCAATTCTTTCTTATTTTTTCGACAACAGTGAATCACGGAACGAATTTGTTTGTCATTTTCATATGCGAATGAGTCATAAATCGCATGCTGAAGTCGCTTGATAAAAGAGTACGATTTTGGCAACACATACCTGTTATTCCTAGCGCTATCATCAATATCTTGAAAATCAGAAAGAATTTGATCACAATTTAATTTATCTGATAATTGAATTCCTTGATTTTTCAAATTTAAAATTTCGCTTATAATCTCATTGATATTTTTTCAGAATTCAAATATATATATATATATAAATATATATATATATATATATATATATATATATATATATATATATATATATATATATATATATATATATATATAGGTATTTCTAATATATAGGTATTTCTAATATATTTTATTTTCAAAACAAAAAATTGGGGGTAAATTTTGACCCGTTTTTTGTATGAACTCCGTTCGCAATAAGGTGTTATTCACATCTTATTACGCCTAGAGATATATATATGTAGGTTATATATGATTATATATGATGAAATCTGTTCGCAATAAGGTGTTAATCACATTTTCTTACGCCTAGAGATGTTATGTAAGTTATATATGAAAACCCCATTTCCAAGCTTCCACGACGTACACTTTGTAAATGATATCCACAGAATTCATTTCTGCATGATTTGTTACAAGCGGTTACTGATCCTATCATAAGCCATTTGCAATGATTCATTATATAATAAATTCTTTATTTAAATACTTGTTTTAATTATAATATGGAGGAGTTCTTTTCGAGAGATTATCGAAAATTACGCCTTGGAACTGTCACTGTGAGTAAGGATTCCAAACTAGGAATTTTGACTAGAATTGACAAACCGTATTACGAGAGGTCCTATCCTGTAACAGCGGTTGTTTATGGAATCTATCCGATAAATGATAAACCGAGTATTGAAAAACTAAAACCAATGAAATATTCGTCGTTGAATTGTGTAGCAGAACTAATAATAGAACACTTCACAAATGCGTTGCGTGGAAACAATTTGACGGTTCTAAGACGCAAAAAAATAAATCAATGTAGATTAACAGTGAAGGAGAGCGGAGCAACAATTCAAAATGTGGCCGCGTTAGAACGGATACTAAAATTCCCAATATCCGTAGAGACGGTAACAAACAAGATATTATATGAACCGAAAATAAATCGAGAGAATCTCCAATCAAAATTATTGACCATAATGCACACATAAAATATTACCCGGGAAATTTATTTGATTTTATTTACAAGTCGAGTAAAAACGATCCTGTGTCAGTGTGGTTATTTCAGAGTTTTGAAGATGAAGAGGGTAAATTCGATCAATTTGTAAGACCCAATGGCGAATTATATCGTACTGAAGCCCTCCACAACGAGATGAAAAAACTAGCTAGTGGTTTTTCAACGGAACACGACGAACAATTACTAACAAACTGTTTTACAATACCGTCAGTTGCAGCTCATTTCACGAGAAAGAGAAATCTATGGAAACCAACACACGCAGAATTTCTCTCAGATATCCAAGATAGTTGTGTTGATTATGGCCATGGTGGATTATGGAATACAACATATGACCCTAAAAGTACTATTTCTGTTGATATGACTGCGTGTTATCCAGGGAGTTTTCTTGGGTACGGAGAGTGCTCTGAGTACTTCAAAAGATTTGGACATTCCACACATGAAATGACCCGTGTTGCGATTAATGGACCACTGCCTAATTTTGATCTCACCGGATTCGCTCGTGTGGTATCATTTGAACTGGCTAAAGGACTTCATCCGTGTTGTTATGTTTGGTTTGGTAGACACATCTCTGAAAAACACTGGATGTCAATAGTGTTATTACGGTATATGATTGATTCTAAAATGCTGATATCGCTGATTGTCAGTGAAGCAATTATATCATATCGAGCACAGACTGAAGTCTGGTTACCACAACCCGATAGTATAGATTGTATACCGGTAATTAGCGAAAACGAAAAACAATTCCCAGATCTCGACGAAGAATATATCGTGAAATAGTCCAAAGAAATCTTTGAAGTTAGAAATAAACACGCAAAAGATCTCGGTACAAGAATAATTGGTAAATTCACACAAGGTGGAAAATACGACCATAAACGACATTCTTCGCGGTTGATTATAGATGATGCTGAATACGATTTTATAATCGCAGATGTAACATCTAGGGGTATATATGTAAATCGTAAAGACGCTTTCTTATCCGATGGAACCAAATTGGGTACATTTGTTACTTACACAGATTGAGAAAATCCTCAATATACGTACTTAAGGTCGTCTATGCTAGCTTATGCTTCTATTAATTTACTTTCGATGATAAATAGTTTTCCTGAATCCGCAGTTAGAGTCGCCACTGATTCATTTTATATAAACATAAAATACAAAGAAGCAGTAGCTAAATTCACTAATTTAGACGAGAGATGGGGATCATGGAGAATTAAAAAAGAAATACTGATTGATTACTCCAAATAATCAGATATCAGAATTATCTAATGCACCGTCGTGTTCCGATCCAATATGTAGATATAAAACCAGTTACTTAAATGGCTGTGGTGGGTCAGGGAAGACGACTCGTGTGATCGAATTATTTCTAGGGAAATCAAACATGATTGTGCTAACACAAACACACAGATTTGCAAGAGAGATGAAACAACGAGGAATTAATTCTTACACTTATCACAGTTTCTTTCGATGGAAAGGTGACGAATGGACTCCTGATCGAATGGGTGAGAAATATATTCCTGAAATCATTATTTGGGATGAGATATGCACGGTGTCGTTAGATGTATTACAAAAGTTTCTTGATTGGCTATTGCTAGCGAATACAAAAGTGATAATGTGTGGCGATCATGGTCAATCACCACCATTTGTCGGTTTGTCTTCACATGATTGGCTAAAGAATTTTGTAGACTATTATGAAGAAATTAGTACTGATCATAGAGCACTTGATGAACAATTACACGAGTTCAAGAAACTAATCAGATTACAACCGTATAGAATCCAGTGTGAAATAGCACGTGAAATAATTTCAGAAACACCATTAAATGATTTCTGGGAAGCGTGGAGACCAAACGATTTGATAGTGGTAAGTAGAAAGGTAATCAGAGACACACTTCAGATGAAGTTATTTAACACGCATAAAGAAAAATTTGCAACACTTCCAGTGCTATTGTGTTATAGACCCAAGGATACACGAAGACAAAATATCGAAGTTGATATTCCAGACCTGACAGAAAAACAGATTCTCGTGTTAAATGATATTGTGTTGGTTGATATCAGTGTTGTTGAAGATGCATTGCGAGCTGATAAATCCCCATGGAAATTAGGATACGCAGCGACGATACATTCTACGTAGGGGTTGCCTATTTCCGATACAATTGTTTGGATCATAGATAATCGCATTGAGTGGTCGAATTTAGTTTATCTTGCGTTGTCCAGTGTACGAAGAATAAATCAACTTCGAAGAGTTGTTTTAGACTATAATGACACTACATTAAGTGATATTGTCAGCGATGATATAATCAGAAAAAAAACTGGTTATAAACAGCAAGATAAAAAAAATAACAGAAAATTTGACATTGATGCCGAATTTATAATCACACTGAAACAACAGAATAATCACTACGCGAGTTGCAATTGTATAATGCGTTGGCGTTGGTCGGATCCTCGCCAATTTGCCTTAGACAGAAAAAATAGCAGTGTTGGTCATACCAGAGAGAATGTGATGCTGACTTGTCTTGAGTGTAACAGACGAAGAGGTGCTAGTTAAGACCATGCAGTGGTAATTGAGTATCCTCGGGTATCACTTGTAAGTTGTTCACGAGTAAATCCTCGCTAAGGAGCAGTTGAATCCAACCTATAGACTGGCGGTCTACCCGTAGATCGTGTTATACTAGATATTTTATGTGCAGTAACACTCCAAATAGGATCAGTAGCTCTTTTTTTTGCCACCTTCAAGCTCTCCTGGTTCATATAAATACCTAACAGTGACAAAGCCGAGTATTGGTTGTTTGAAAAATCATTTTTTGGTTTTACGGGTATATGTTTATTTTTAATCGCGTTGTTAGGTTTCATGTTGATTGTTCGAGTAATCTCATTATTCAGCGCGGTAATTATGCCTGGTAATCTCTTAACCCATTGACGAGATCGTTTATCCTGAATAAATAGTATTGCGTATTGATATCCAAATAACCCCTCAGCAAGTGTCCTATTAAATCTTTCAACAATCGCCTGATCGCGATGTAATGCAGTATGTCCTCGTCTGATGGTGACATTATGATGCTTCATTGTTGATAACACTACACCCTGAAATTCCTTGCCAGGATCAACTTGTAATAGATTTGGCCAATGCAGAGGACCCCTTCGATAAATCCTTTCAAACGCAGAAGCCACCTCAGTTGATGATTTTGTCTTTAGCGGTTCTTCTTGTTTGTATTGACTTGCAACATCAGCTACGGTTAGCACATACTTGTAAACACCATCATGCGGCAGAAATAATATATCAACCTGATGAACTTCATTAGGTGCGCTGACATCAAAATACGAGTAGTTAATTTGTTTAGGTGGTGGTAGATAAATTTGCCATATCGCCTGTTTGGATAACCAATCCACTGCAGTGGTATTTTTCACCTTTGCGGCGCTAGCGAGTTTATTGATTGCTGCTTTACCCCTCCAGTATCCTCTTGGAGAATAATACATAGATTCCATGTCGTTATTAATTACCAGCACCCAACATCAATTTACTTTTCATCGCCGATTTTATCAACCATGAAGCCAATTTTTCCTTGAAGGATTTATCAGTGATAGAATTCAACGCAAGAATCAATTTTACATCTGCGATATGTCTGTTTTGCAGATTACTGCTTTTATAAGCAACATCATGAGCATGACACGCCTTATCAATGGCGTTTATTGGGTTTTCACTGGGTCGGGGTTGGTTTTGATCATCGAGTCTGATATCGAGTCTGGTTCCGTGTCCACAATAACTATATCCTGGAAGGTGTTTTTCTCCTGAATATATTGCCCATGGTGTTCCTGGGAGTTTTACTAACTTGGCTGCAATATCACCTCCTCGTTTTTTTTAAATCCTTGATTTTATCAAGGGAAAAAAATCTAAAATTTTTGCTACCACATTGTTCACACTTACCAGTAAGTGCTGATTTGTTAATTTAGTTGTAATCGTTGTCAAGTCCTTTGTGCTAATACGCTTCTTACATTTCACACAATTTATTAGATCCATAATTTATTTATAATAACATGAATGTAATTGATTTTTTGGCGACTAAAACACGAGAACCAGTTAAGCATCATGCAGCGCTACCAAATTCTATTCGCATGATTATAATCAGACCATCTGGAAGTGGCAAAACACAACTGCTGCTTAATTTGATAACAAAATGGATGAAATGGGACAAGTTGTATTTAGTATCCCCGAGTGTAGACGATCAGCGATGTTACGAGGTGTTAAAGGATTTTAACGAGAAAGGAAAATCGGAAATCGATGAAGATATTTTTGAGTTTATAACCGATAACGATGAAGCACCGAGTATTGATGATATTGATGGAAGTATTAACAATTTAGTCGTATATGATGATGTCATGTTAGACAATCAAAAGAATCCTGCTAGGATTTTTTCTATGGGTAGACATAAAAATACCAATGTAATATATGTCACTCAACGATACACTCAAATACCAAAAGTGATCCGAGATAACTGCAATATTCTTGCTGTATTCAATGGAGTTGACACACATATGCTACGAAATATCTGGCAAACTTGGTGTGGCAGTGATATGGATTACAATCACTTTAGAAATTTCTTTAGTCATGCTCAGTCAATCCCACATGGATTTGTAACAATAAATTTGCATGATCCTAGATCAAGATATCGTGTCGGACTTGATCAAATATTTGGTTGAAATCATAAAGAGTTTTACCATAACAATTTATCCCCGCAGCGACATTGGTGCCGGGTTGTATAGCGTGACAATCCGAAACCATTTCTCTTTTTTTTTGTCTGCCTGAATTGGTTTCGGTTTGCTTGAAATAGTTTCGGTCTGTCCACCCTCTTTGCTGCTGTGCACAACAATAATTTTCTTGGATGTTAAAGCATGAATGAATAATTTTTTTCAGTGACAAGATTATACAAACCTCTACTTGACTTCATGTCTCAATGATCATTTTCTAAAAATTACTACCTAATGGAAAAGAACCTTCTAGATACTTCTTAATCTTTACAAAATAAAATGGTAGTTATACATAGAAAGTCTGTTACTTACGTTATAATATATTATATTATAATATATATCCTGGACTATGTCAGATACGCCAGGTAAATGGTAGGGGAATTCCAATAACTAGACCCAAATAAACATCTACTTTTCTTAATAATGATCATGATACTAAACCCATACACACATAGTTGTTTACAGAGTAATTCAGGGCAAGTTGAAAATCAACTTGATCTTGGACAAAGTCCAATCTAAAATGTTATATTAAAAAATGTTAATGAAATTTTTTTAAAAAGCTAACAAACAATGCAAATCAAATATGTGTCCAAAATGGCGAAACATTTTGGCTCATAATTGGCGTTTTAACCCTAATCAGATTTCTTGAGGAAGACTGCTTTAAGATGGAGACTACCATCCTGTTCAGGAATATCATAATTTCTAGTGACTGGGTGGTGTCCATGAATTGTAAAACTTTTTTCAAATGCCAATCTTCCTTACAAAATAGTGATGGTAACCTACCTCAGGCATTAGGGAGATGCACATGCTCCCTTTCTCTTTCACATGAGAGGCAGACTGGTTTCACAAGTTCAGAAATTATTTACATTTTCCCAGAGAACATATCCCTATTCACTGTTTCTCCATATACAGACTCCTGTCTATTGCCCTTGTACAAATAAATGTCAAGGTCAAGATTGCCTTTTTTATTTGAAATTAACGAGTTCAGGCATATTATGTTCATAACTTGCCAAGATATTCCTTCTTTAGTCTTGATATGGTTTTCAAGCATCCAAATGACAATAATTTGGGCATTTCCTTTACCTTTAAGATTTTACCGATGACACTAATTGGGGTTTGAACTAATTTGCAATGCAGGGCACATAACAGGATATTGCCTTCAAATGTATAGTAGTACTATGAAGTCACCATTTTAATCCATTATGAATGACTGATTATGCATTTACTATGTGTTACCTGTGATAAGCAAGATACTTAATGGGACTAGCCATATTTGTATGGAAAATAATGTATAAAACAAAATTACCAAGACACCACCACCACCCTAAAAAAACAAAAAACAAATACATGTAGTAACAATAACAACAAACTATAATTTACAATAATTTTGCACCAAATAAAATAATTGAAAAGTCTGGCATTTCTTGATGGTGAGAAAAGGTTTGGATTGTTGAATGTGACATTGTAATGATGAACAAAAGTTAATTAGGGAAAAACAGCTGTTATTTATGGTATTCACTGAATGTGAATGTCACAAAACTATCAAAAATTATTATCACATGAACAATGAAGACTCAGTAAAAATTGTTTAATTTGCACAATTGTGATTATTGTTCACATCAAAACGATGCTCTGTGTGATTGCAGCAGTAATGGAATAAATGTAGTTTAGAAGAGATTACAATGTCCCAACACACGCACATTTTTGTTCTTCAGAAAATTATTCTTTTTGTATGCCTATAAAAAGATCAGTTCTTCACAAAAGCATATCAATCACAGAAACACCATTCCTAAACTGAAATTCCTTTATTATGAAAGTGAAAAGGAAACCATCCAAGCCTTCTTCTTTAAAAGCACCAAGAAAACCAGACAATCTTTAGGTATTTTCTATGAAAATGATGTAAGAGAAACAAATTATTAACATATCTGATTAAAATTGCATATATAACTGGTTAAATCAACAACCTTACAAAATCAATGCTAAATGAATAGAAAGAATTGTGACTTTTGAGTAGGGAATGCACCTTATAATTAAATAATGTTTAAATGAAAGATTGTCAAATAAACAAAAAATAAAATCCAAACCTATTTCATCGAACATAATAATCAAGACTGATAATATTGAAATTGTATCATCTAAACTTGCATGTGCATACGTGCTTTTGTTTGTGTGTCTCAAACATGAAGCCAGAAATATCATAATGAGGACTTTCTAAGTGCTTTACAACATTAGACAACACCTATATAATGATAATGATTACAGGAAAAAAACACCATGAAATTAGAAAACAAAACATGCTGAAAATATTTAAGGTATGGAAACATTATTAGGTCCTTAAGTATGTTCTTGCATTTGAAATGGATCAGTTTTATGAGATCTCTTGAATGAGATCACTGTGTCTTTGTGTCCAAGTTCAGTGGGTAATTCATTCCATGTTGCTGGGCCCTGGTATGCAAAAGAACGTCCATATGATTTTGTGTTCATCATAGGAATAATGAGAATATGAGTGTCAGAAGAGGAGTGTAAGTTTCTTGCAGGTGTGTATACATGGGTGAGGTCAGTTGGTTTGTTTGTTTGATTAGAATTTTTAACGTAGCTTTAACAATTTTTCAGTCATATCACTACGATGTCTGCAGTGATGCAGTTTATAGTGATGTTTAGCACTGTGGTATCATGCCGCAGACATGTAGAATGATGTCCCACCCAGTCACATTATCCTAACATCAGGCCAACCAGTCTTAATACTAACCTCTTAATGCCACGGATTGAACCCAGAACTTCCCTTCTAGATTGAATGGATAGCCAGTTTAGGGTAGAGAGCAGGGAGGAGATGTGCTCTGATCCTCGTAGTGGTACTCTAAGGATGATCCAAGCAGGTGTGTTTTAAACTTTTTTAAGTTTCTGGAGTAGATATTGTGACGAACCAGACAGAATTGAGTTACAATAGTCCAGTCTTTAAAGTACTAATGAACACACAAGTGTTTTAGTGGCATCAACTGAAAGATATTTGCAAATGGAGCTGATGCATCTCAGCTCAAGAAATGCAGCCTTGCACATGTTCATGACAGGTTGGTGCAATGTGCGAGGACTGTCGAGAACAGCACCTAGGTTTCGCATTGACTGTGTGAATTTAATGTTGGTGTTGCTGATAGCTATTATTTAAGGTAAAGGAAGTAAATGAAAAAGCTTCTGTGTTTTATTTAGAATGGCTTCAGTTTTATCATCATTCATCTGCAGCTTGTTACATGTCATCCATGATTTCACATCGGAAATGCACCTCTCTAATACTTAGATACTAGTAAACTGTATTAACTTCAGTTGGGTAGCTAGATTTGTATATTTGGGTGTCATCAGACAATTGGTGAGATAGTGGAAGATGATCTATGACACTTGAGAGCAGCTGAATGTATAGAATGAAGTGAGCAGGTTCAAGAACAGACCCCTGTGGAACATTGCAACATAAATCCATTGGGCTGGTGTATTCTATTTAATGACACAATTTGTGTCCTGTGGACCAAGTTGGACTTGGACCACAAAAAAACTACATCAAATATGTGCTAGAGACAGTGAAGTAATATATCATGATCTGTTGTGTCAAATGCTGTAGACAACTCAAGGATGGTGAGGACTGTAACCTTTCTGCTGTCCAAAGCAGAGAGGTCATAAACTATTTTCATGAGAGTAGTTTCAGTACTGTGGCAAGAGTGATATGCAGACTGTATATTGCTAAAAAGACTTTGAATTCAGATGAGATACAAGTTGGGATAGAACAACTTTTTCTCAGAGATTTTACAATGTCAGTTTTGAAAAATGATGTGAATTCCCCAGATGAGAGAGAGGTGTTAATAACATCAGTTAGTGAATGTAATATTGGATGTAAGCACTCAAGCAGCAGTGTTGTCAGAATGGGATAAAGTTCACATGACTTTGGTGCACTCTTCATCACGATTGTATGTACTAAATCCATAGATACAGGTTCAAATGCTCCTAAAGGTTGCTGCTAAAAATTCTGTATCACAACTGTATGGTGACAAGTCAAATGAAATTGTGTTGACAATCTTACTTCTAATGGTTTATACTTTGTCACGGATGAAATTTTCAAACAGGTCTGAATGGAAAGAAGATAGTTGGAAGTGGTATTCATTTGTTCTTTGACTCTAGATTGTTAGTAATCTCAAAGAGATCTTTGCAGCTGGAACTTTCCATGATCTTAGTACTATAGTGGGCTGATTTTGCTGCATGGACTATGTTTGGGAAATTCTTCTCAACGGCTCGATAGATTTGCTTATGAATAGTTAGTCTGGAGGAAAGCCAAAGCCTTTCCACTTTACGGCAGTCTCTGTTAGTGAAGCTTGTCCCTAACACTGCTATACTACGGAGAACACTTTTTAATTGATACTCTGTGCTTGATTGTGGGACATGTTTGTCAAGCAAGATGGACAGAGGCATGATCTGATGGACAGAGGCAAGATCTGATGGACACAAAGCAAGACACAGAGGCATGATCTGATGGACACAGAGGCATGATCTGATGGACACAGAGGCATGATCTGATGGACAGAGGCAAGATATGAATGACACAGAGGCAAGATCTGATGGACACAGAGGCATGATCTGATGGACACAGAGGCATGATCTGATGGACACAGAGGCATGATCTGATGGACAGAGGCAAGATCTGATGAAGAGAGGCAAGATCTGATGGACACAGAGGCAAAAGCTGATGGACACAGAAGCAAGATCTGATGGATACAGAAGCAAGATCTGATGGATATAGAGGCATGATCTGATTGACACAGAGGCAAGATTTGATGGGCACAGAGGCATAATCTGATGGACACAGAGGCAGATTCCTTTTTCCATCTATTTCATTATTACAACTTTTACAATTATTAAACTAGAAAACACCATTCAGATAATAATGTTTAATACATCAATTTCCATTGTGATGAAATGCAACCTCGTACCTGATGGTTCACAAAAAATAAGTGCACTGCATTCCCAATTAAACCCACATGCCTTTATTCTATAGGGAGATGGCCCCCCCCCTCTTTTATTCATATATCTTGTGTTGGACTTCATCTCTAATTAACCCCTGAGGCCTTTATTCTATGGGGAGAAGAAACAAAATCATATATCTTGTTGGTCTTATTTATTCAAATATTATAAACAGTGGCTTTCTAGGTTGATAAGGAGATGTTTTCTCATTTACTGTAAAATCTGGATATTTGATTGGTATACATAATTACGACAGAGATAAATTATTTAAAAACTCAACACTTTATTTAGCAGAAAAGCATTCAATAAACAGCAGAGTTGAACAACAAACAGAATATACAAATATTATATTAAAAAAAGAAGGAATACTGGCAACTGTTTCCTTTACATGTTTGAACAAATATTTAACTATCCCTCTTAACAAAAAAACACCAAGGCAGGTACAGCTGTAGTCACGATTATGTTGAGCTTTGAATTATATTTCTGTCAAGATGATAAAGTAGCTGGTGGCTCTAATATAAAGTTTAGGACCATGCAGAGTAAATACATTAATAACACCATTTTTTCATCTTGCTAGTCAAGTGAGTTAACATGAGTGATATCACATTTACCAGTGTGTCATTTGGTGAAAGTGTCATGGAGACATTTTGCCTTGAAAAGCCCATAACATACGGGTGGTGTTCAGCTCTCAAATGCATAATGAAATAAAAGGCAAAGCAACAATAGCATACATTATTATTGTTTCTTTTTAATTTGCAAATTCAAGAGCTAATGTCTGTTGAACTGAATAAAGGTACATGACTTCCATTTGTAAAGACAGTGTATTTTTAAGATAACTAATTTCTAAAACACTTCTTTATACCAGAATCCTCCAGGAAGTTATTTAAGTTACACAAAATAAAATCTGGAACATTTTAAGATTAAAACTTTACAGAAATGTTGAAAACAGCAATCATGTAGCCTCTTCTGACAAAGTGTTTTGATGCAATAAATATTTTTAAAATTTTGCTTTCATTTTCCAGTTTCTGTGTGTTCTTCTATTTTTCCCCCGTTATTACCACTGGCCTTAGACAAACATTGTTAACTATACCAGGCACATTTAACTACACTTATTTTTTTATTGTTTATTCCTACTCTCATATCAATATCTTATTTAGCAGAATTATCATCATCATCATTATTATTATCTTTTCTACCTTTGGCTTTATGACATACACTTAGTGAGGTACTATTAAAGTCTTTTGATGCTTACTTTAAAAACTGTTTTGGCATTAACATTTAAACCCATTTTCATTTTACTCTTTTCACCCACCTGTGTGTTAAAAATACCTGTACATGTACTTCAATGTAAAGCAAAAGTCCATCTTAATTTCCAGAGAATTGTGACTAATCTGGCATTCTGTATATAATAATGTGTGACCTCAAACAGTAATTTGTTAACATACAACTGCTCATATTATAGTAATCATATTTATAAACAAGGAGTCTTTATTCATTGCAATTTATTTAGACTTTAAAAATTATAATTTTATATGAACGTAATGACAAAAGAGCCCATAGAAGGGATTGATAATCACTGGGCAAAAAGAATTTATAGGAATTTCTTCTTTTTTACCTGCTCAGTGTCGAAACCATCTGATATTCTTCAGTAATAACATGATTTTCAAATTGGCTGCTGTGGTGAATAGATTGGATGCCAGCTTGGCTCTAGTTTCATTTAGGACCATGTAGATATCATTTGAAGTCTTTGGGTGAAGATCCTATGTCATAATGATCATTTATTCTGGGAAGCAGTGACATGATTTATAAGACAGTAGTAATGTAAACATAATTGAACATATGAATGGAACCATTTTCATTACTAACCAACTTGGGTATCAAAAAGAGTCAGTCCACTGGTACAAATTCCTTGTTGGTATAGACATCCATTTGGGAGAAAGATAGGTAACAACATTTTAAAGATAGCAACAATGGTGGCCATATTGAGGGTTAATCATTTTTACAAGAGACAAGCAGGACACCATAAGAACTCTTCTGATGAAAACATGTCAAAATGAGAAGTAGCAAGAACAAGATGGCCACATATTGAATATTAGATGAAAACCATTTTTAGCAAGGATCAACAAAACATAAGAAATCTTTTAATGAAAATCCCATGTTGATATGAGCATTCACTCAGGTAAAACAGGCATAATGTTTTCCAGATGACCACTGTGGTAGTCATATTAGACATCAATTCAGCTCCATTTTTATTTATAACTAACTGGACATCATACAAAGTCCATGTCATTATAACATTCCGTTTCACTAAGGACCAACTAGGCATTATAAAACTTTGGGTGATAAACCATGTCAATATGACTTCCTGTTCCGGTGAACGGATAACAAAATGTTCATGTTGACTGCTATGGCAGCCATACTGGACAATCAGATTAACAACATTTTCATTTAAGACCAACTAGACTTCAAAAGAAGACATTTAGTGTATGATTTAACTATCCATTTTTGGGAGGTGCCACAATATCAAGTAGTTCAGCTAGATACAGGCAGGTATACTTAAGTCAGCTAGACACGGGCAGGCATACTGAAATCAGCTAGACACAAGCAGGCATACTGAAGTCAGCTAGACATGGACAGGCATACTGAAGTCAGCTAGACATGGGAAGGCATACTGAAGTCAGCTAGACATGGGAAGGCATACTGAAGTCAGCTAGACATGGGCAGGCATACTGAAGTCAGCTAGACACGGGCAGGCATACTGAAGTCAGCTAGACACAGGCAGGCATATTGAAGTCAGCTAGACATGGGCAGGCATACTGATTTCACCTAGACACAGGCAGGCATACTGAATTCAGCTAGACACGGGCAGGCATACTGAAGTCAGATTGGTATGGTTTTCATTTACAACCATCCTGACACCATAAGGCAACATTTTCAATTAAGACAAATGGACAAAATGAACCAGGTCATCAAATTATGACAATGAATGTGTCAAATTATTCCATGGCACTTATAGCACTAAAATGGATTTGTGTGTGCATGTGTGTGTGTGTGTGTGCATGTATGTGTGTTCATGTGTGCATGTGCATGTGGGATAATGTATGGACTTAGACAAACTACAGCAAAATAAAATAACCCATTCTGCAACTGCAGTTGGAGGGGGGAGTTGCAGAATGTTATGTTGAGATCTCTTGAAGCTCATCTTCAACATGAAATCTGTGGTCTCAAGGGAAGAAATGTTATTTTAAATAAAAAAAAAAGACAAAAAGTATTAAAGCATACTTATATACCAACTGCACTTTTATTGAATATTCACTTAACATGTTTCCCCCAATGAAATTTATGCTTTACTGGTTGAAATAATTTATAGGACTATATGACAAGTCCATTTTTTGTGTCTTCTGAGTATTAAACCATTTCTGATATTCTTGAGAAACTACAACATACCAAACTTGGTAATAAAAATATGTTCTTATTGATTTGATGACATACTCATGCTAATGGCCAAACAGACAGACAATGACCAATAAAGCTAAATCAATTAACAAAATCAAGCATTTATAATTATCAAACAAACATTTTAACAAATTGTTGGCATCTCAGAATAAAATTTATTTTAACTTCAATTCAATTAAAAACAATTGGATTTGCCAAAAATATACAAGTCATATAAATATGAACAAAGAATTTGTCTACAACACATAAAAAATGAAGCCAATCAAATTCACATAAAGCCATATATCTACACCACAATCAGCTGCCAAGTGTGAATTCTAAATTACATAATGGGTAATGGAAAACACAATGTGTAGTACTTGTACAATCTAATAGTTAAGTCAGACTCAAAACTTTTATTTGTACAAGTTATGTATTGGTATTCATCTTGAGTAACCCATGTATACTTGCAACGAATTAATATCTTTTTTAAACCATAAACCATTCCCAATATTTTTTTAAAATGACATTCATTCTCAAGTTTATGTAATGTCTTAATTCTTTCAATGAATCCAAAAAATTCTTAAAAATATGTAGCTTGTTTGCCACAAAATCCTACTTGAACAATTAGCAGTTCAAATCTGTTTTTAGTAACAGCATTCTTGACCTTAAAGGTACACTGCCAACCCCACCTGTAAATCACAAAGGTTTTATTTTTGTACAAAGGAAAATATCGTTATAAAATTTCACATAAACTTTTTGTGTAATACTTAAGTTACTGGCTAGAAATAAAATACAATTCCCAAATCTATATTCAGTAATAGTAGACATGGTGCTCCTGATCCCGGAATTGATACAGTTTTTACTGGGGAGATGGAAAGCAAAGCAAATGTATTACTTCAATGAACTCTGTTATCTAGAACTTAAAATATCAAATGCATGCTATTATCTAATAAATATTTGATATGGATCGTTCATTGTATCAATATTGCATTGAATTCTGTTTAATAGAATTTAACAATACTTGGATATCAAATGCATAGGAACAAAACTATTTTTAAAATAATTACCTCACCTTGAAACTACTGTCAAAATGTATTGGGTCATTCCTTGGACTGAGGGGAACACAGGTATTAAAATTTATTTGTTCACTAGAACTTTTAAGTTATCATCAAGATATGAAATCCAGAGGCAAATTCTATTTTTAACAACTGGTCTCATAATCTCGAGTCTTTCCTTGGGGTAAGGAGAACACCGGTAGTAACCTGTGTTAAAATCTGTTCACAAAAATTTAAGTTATCTTCTAAATATGCAATGCATACATTTATTTTTAGAAACTGACCATGGCCATGAAAGTTTAAAAATCCAAACTTTCTTGGATTGAGGTAATATATGTACCAAGTTTAATTAAAATCAATTCAGCTGGACTTAAATTATCATCCAGATACCACAAGTGATGCCTGATTGGATGAATGATGGCAAACTATAATACCATGCAACCATCACCTTTGGGTGCATAAAAACATACTTGAAATTGCTGACCTATTTTAAAGGTTTAAGAAATACCAGCACATACAATCATAGCTACTTACTATAGAACAACGGGACAGTAATGGAACAATTAAATATACTGAATTAGGTCTGCAACAACTGTTGCTTAAATAAGTTCAAATCAAAGTTTGAAAAGGAAGCCTTTCCAAAGTGGCATTCATGTTAAACAATATATAAAATACAGAGGATTATCGTTTGTTTCTATTGAGTCTTACCCAACTTTAGATTAAATAAAAAATAACAAGTAAAATGTAAATATTATGTAATCTAAATCCAAAGATCAAAAGAATAATCGGTAAAGTGTTGACCCCATTGATCAACCATAGGTATTACAAATGTTAACATAATTTTACCTCAAATGACTTTGACCTGTAATGTGAGGACAGCATGCATAAACCAAGTCAAATTATTGCAAGCTTGAACATTTAACCTTTCATGAAAAAGAAGTGCTTGGTGCTACTTCATGTGAGGTGCATATGTATGATTTAAAAAGTTCAGTGCCAGAATTCTTGATCTATAAAACGATCTATCTGATAAACATTTTTACTGAAAATGCAGTGTGATCACTTACTCCCATTTGCAACACACACATTCTCTGTTGACTGAAAATATAGTGTGCTTACTTAGTCTAATATGCAATAAGCACATGCTCCCTGTTGATTGAAAAAGTGCTCCCTTTGTCCTATTTACAGTACACACATGCACTCTGTTGACTGAAAAGTCAATGTGCTTGCTTAGTCCTATTTACAATACCCACATGCTCTATCTCTTTCTCTCTTGCACATATACATGACAATCAATCTAAGTTCAATAGACCTGACATGGCTAGAAAATAACAAACCTTTTGCATTGGAAAGGTTAAGAAATTACAGACTAATTTTGCCTAAAAGTGGGTGAGGTGTAAATACAGTCGCATTTTGCAAATGTAACAAAATGAATTCTACTTTCCATAACTTAGCTTCACATTTTCCTACTATGATTGATACAAATTAGGTAAAAACATTCCTTTTCATGCAAGAAGAAAATCACATTCATTTCAAGTAATCTTGACCTAGGACATAGCAGCACCAACATCAGTAGCCTCTCCTTCCATGGATAAGGCACACAAGATTTTGAAGAAAAATTGACCACTGCAAATGAGTTATATTGCAAAACCACTTTGTCAATAGTCAGACATAAATAACATTGCTGCTATATCCCCCTTACTTTTGGTGAAAGGCTCAAACAACAGATTAATACATTAGAAGAATTCTGTATATCCCCAAAAATGGCAAGTTTTAGTTAGATCACATCAAAGACTCGTTAAGCTATATGAAAAAGGATCCAATTTTTAAAAATGTTTTTCTTTTGTTTTAAAAGGCAGAAATACTAGAACATTCCATGCTAACAGTTAAAACAAACTATCTAAAAGTTGTTAATTTAACTCTGATGCAACTTGCCCAAATTTCTTTGTTTTTCTGCATGAAATAATAAAATGTCACAAATGAGAGTCAGGGCAATGGTGACATTACTGCTGTAAACTCTTGATTCATTTTATATCAGTTTGAAACCTTTCTTATGATTTCTGAATAAATATCATATTATAAGTTCAGAATGACATCTGGTCGAAAGAAAGCAAAAAAAAAACAAAACATTAGCTTGTGACTTTTCTCACATAGATTATGAAATGTACTTAAAAGGGTACCAAAACAAAAACCAGTTGATGACATAACAAGCTAGATTTTTTGTAAACACAGAGCATCTTGTGTGATGACTATACATTGCTAATGATGGAACAAGTGGCTGCAGATTATGCCGGACAATGTTTTAAATTTTCTTCAGTTAACTGAGCTGGACATAACTCAACAAAAAGACTAATTATTTTAAGATTAAATAATAAATAATGTAGTTGTGAGTTAATTATCATGATTTATTTATCATTCTGATATTAAAAAAAACATGGTTGGCTACCATTTGCCATTACATAAATGAATCAAGACAAAATAGATCATGACACAATTGATTTAGCATATCAGATATTTATCTTTATTAGTATTATGATGATTAAGATTAAAATGTATCAAGATAGTTTCTATTCTAGGAGGTGGAAGTATTAACTAATATCTCAAAAATCATACCCAAATGATGAACTAAATACATTACAAGCCTGCCAGTACTCATTTATTTAATCCCTTCTATATCTGGAAAATTACCCCCTTGTTTTGATGGGGGAATTATCCCCTTTATCTAAATACAGTTTAGAACAGAACCACTCACCTGGATAAACATATTAGCATCAGCATATCAATGCACATTTATAATAAGGATATTTGGTGCAAAATCAATGTATCATACGCTCAGAATAGCACATAGATAGGCACTACTTGATACCTTAACCAAATTTTAAATTTGAATAAATAAATAAATTTGGCAATTCAAAAATGAGAAACATCTCACATGCTTTCTGTATGTTCTGGATTTCAAGAAAAAATTAAAATACACCCAGGTACACCATCTGTATTAATTTGAAAAAGTTTTGCCTCATCTTGAAGTCATGTTGACCTTGTATATTTTAATTAGGTTGGAAGGGCAGTCTGCCCATCATCAGTGGTTTTTGATTTGCCAAGGTAAAAATTATGTGACACTATATAAACACACATCTATAATGTACTGTGACAGTTATATCTGGATTGAAAACATGCACATACAGTAAACACTAGATCTTCTAAGGTAACATGGTAGTAATTTAGTCTGCAGGTACATCCAGCATCTAAATCTCACACAAGTTGTAATAATGATGGGCTGTGCTACAAGCTAAAACATAGTACAATGTCACAGTACAATGGTCAGCAATCACAGTTTAATATGTTTTTTCTCTCCTTGGCTCAAGTTGTGATGTTTGCGGGATGTTCATCCAAGATTGTTGATTCACTGATGAAATGTTCAGAACTGGTTTTGTGATAGAGAATTTTCTAGGTGTATGACTGATGTATGCTGATGTCAGCATAAGCCACAGCTGCAATATATAGAGTTTAAAGTTCATCATTTCGTCTAGAACTGAAAAAGAAGAAAAATACTTAACAATCAATCTCTATTCTTACCTTTAGACTCTAGAATATATTTATTTATTAATTATCCTAAGTGCCAGCAATGGTTTTCAAGAAAAGTTATGACCATAGGGTCAAGTTCCTAGTGGTAGGGTAGTACCCTAGAATAAACATCTTTTGTACGCATGCATTTAAAATGTCTTGTCATATCTAAGATGATACTTACCTGACCACATTACATTACGATAACTTTCTCTGCTACCTCTGAATCTAGTCCAGACCCCAACTGGAAAGATGAAAAACATTTTTTGAATATATTTTATATCCACAAGGAAGCAACTCTTAAAGGTTAATGCCCCATGCTACTACTAGGTGGCCACAGTGACACCAGGATGGTGTCTCAGAGTGAAACATTCAAGGATGCTTGCACTGAATGGAAGGATGGGAGGGATTATTTGTAATGTGATCAAGTAGGCATTATTAGAACAAGATAATTTACTAAAAAATTTGCTTTCTTTGTCAAATTCATTATATGATCACATAACATAAAAGAATAGATAAGAGGATGAGGAAATGCTGAGCATCCTACTGTCTACCTGTATGACTCACTATGAGCATGACTTGTCTACTAAATGGACAAACTTCTCTAATTTAACCCAACAAGTGACAAATTTGTTTATACATGCAGATGGAGTACCCAGTGGGATTCCACACTTGACTATTATCTCACCATCAAAAGATTCCCAGGTGAATCCAAGTGGCAAGTTCATATTTGGGACAAAGAATGTGCTTTCATGAATGTGGCGCTACCACTAACCCAACAAGATTCAGTTCTCTCCTTGCCAAAGCCATGTCACATACATAGAAGCCAGAGAAGACTGACTGGGTGTGCCTGTCACCTGACTCCAATATGTCCCAAACTGAGACATTTGTTGAAGGCCAGGTGGATTTAAGTCACAAACTCTTCATTAGTGTGAATTATCCTGGGAGAGTTATCCTGATTAAATTACCCCCTTTAACCAAATGGCCACTGCATGTGGGGTTATGTCTTGCATTCCTGCCTTCAATTGTAGTAATAGTCTATAACAGTTGATGCAGATATTCTGTGTAGCAGGTAACATACAAGGGTATTACAGTGTCTTGCAGCTTTCTCTCACTGCAGATCAATCAAGCAGAGTGAACTACTATTTATTGCTGGTCAACATATAACAGCAACCTGTTCTTCATAAGGAACTAGGTTGTGTCATTAGAAAGACTGAACCATCAGAACTGAACTGCACGTAGTTCAGATCTAAGAATCTCATATGTAACTTACTTCAATCAGGACATCCCCAAACCTGGAGTGAAGGAAAGGTTCCTGTGAACATGGATGGAGTGGTGATAATGTAAACTGCTTGAGCAGAGTGGAGGTTGCTGATTTGTCTTGGTATATGTCATTATATTGACCTAATTGTTAATCCAGGATGTTTCGTCTTAGTGGGACAATCGGAGCTATTGAAGCTGAAGTCCTTCATTTCTTAATCATCTTCATAATGAAAACTAATGAGAGAGAGTATGTCAAAATGTCTCCCTGTCAATTAAACGAGCATGTATGGTCCATGCTTTTGGGCTCAAGGTCGAATGAAAAAGAAATCTAAATTATCTGTCAGCCCCAAAGGATGCAGACCTGATGGATGGTTCCTGGATATGCAACTCTGTATGAAGCAGTTGTCCTCCATTCATAAAATTATAATGATGAGTAAGTCAGGACACTGAACCACCAGAATTGTGTCGGATTTAATATTACCTGACATTGGGAGAACCTACTATGAGGCAAAGGTCAAGCGATTGTTGCCCTCTTAAACGGAACTGTCCAACATTATCAGGACTGTGTTTCTATAGGTATATTACATCCACATGTGGATGGCATTGAGAATGGTTTTCATTTCCTAGAGGTTGATAGAAAGAGCATTTACTTGAAGCACCCACATGCCACTCACTCTCGCAGATCCAATAGGAATCTGACATTCCTAGTAATGTATTTGACAGAGAAATATGGTACAGTGATTGGACTAATCCTAATGTAATCTGATTAAGTAATGTATTTGACAGAGAAACATGGTACAGTGATTGGACTAGTTATCCTAATGTAATCTGATTATGTATTTGACAGTGAAACATGGTACAGTGATTGGACTAGTCCTAATGTAATCTGATTATGTTATTTGACAGTGAAACATGGTACAGTGATTGGACTAGTCCTAATGTAATCTGATTATATATTTGACAGTGAAACATGGTACAGTGATTGGACTAGTCCTAATGTAATCTAATTAATGTATTTGACAGTGAAACATGGTACAGTGATTGAACTAGTTATCCTAATATGATTATGTATTTGACAGAGAAACATGGTACAGTGATTGGACTAGTCCTAATGTAATCTAATTAATGTATTTGACAGTGAAACATGGTACAGTGATTGGACTAGTTATCCTAATATGATTATGTATTTGACAGAGAAACATGGTACAGTGATTGGCCTAGTTATCCTAATATGATTATGTATTTGACAGAGAAACATGGTACAGTGATTGGACTAGTTGTTCAGATGAGTATTCTGCTTTTCAAATTCCTTTAGTTTCAATATTTTTTTGATGTGTTTCTTTCCACCTGCCCATTATCTACTTTATTCTGGATTAAAACTCTCAGACCATTCAAAGTATCTCCATTTTCTATACGTGCTCATCTAGTGGTCCAAATTTGTCTTTTGTTTTTCATAAATCTTAAATTTCAATACTTATTACATTTCTCTCCACCCATACATCTTAATCTTCCATTCATGACCATGCAAAGTTCCAAAGTCATCGAAGACATCTATATCAAAACTGCACACTTAAACTAGAAGTCCAAATATCACAATTTGTCATTTTCAAAATCTGTAACAATGAACAAAGCCAAAATATAAATTGCTAGTATGAAAAACTGTTAGCTGAAAAAGAGTAGTCAATGCTGTTTAGTTGCCTTACATGGATACTTTTTGATAAGAACTGATTTGATTTAAAAATTAAATTATTAACTGATTTGATTTAAAAATTAAATTATTAACTGATTTGATTTAAAAATTAAATTATTAACCGATTAAACAGATCACATTGTGAAACGAAGTTAAATTTTCAGTCAAGTAGACGAAACATCTATCTTAGAGTACCAATATTTCCATAAGTCATACAGGAGCAGAACTGAAATCAGATGCAGAGATGAAGTAAAAAATATTGATTGGCAGTAGGTCTGATATAGACAGAGGAGAATGTAAAGTAACTGACTTATCAAAGTGAATAAAAGATAATGTGATCAGCAGAAGGTCCTCTGAAGAAAGCTGCATATCAGGGGATCTCAAGGCAAACACCACTTTTTAATGCTGTTATTTAATAATCACTTGTTAACTGCTTAACACAGTTTCACAAAGCTGTTTAAAATGCAGCAAGAGGTATGTGGATACAGTAAGCACCTTGCTTATCCAGCATACAACAGAAGAATAGATTTGGCAATTATTTCCACCTGGGCAACTGTTTGTCTTTACTGGTCAGTGGGACATAGATTACACCCATCAGGTTCCTCTTTGTGACTGAGCCATCAGGTAATTTGTCTATCTGTTGCAGCATCTGATTTTCTCCTTGTCCACCGACCGGAATGATCAAGCGACCACCTGGCTTTAGCTGATCTATGAGCTGAAAAAGAAAAGACATGGTAAGATTATCTGCTGAAAGAGGCATCAACTAAGTTTCATTATTCTAGGTAGAACAGTTTGCAAACATAACATATCAAAAACTCAGGGGTTATTATGTTAAATGTAAAACTCAAAGCAAATAAATAACGAATATAGTTTACGGTAAGTGCCTTCTGTTGTAATGGTTTGGACATAACAGAGAAGTGTATCATCATCAATTTCATGAAAAATGTCTCAGAAATGAATATCACATCAAATACAAGAGTCAGTGAAGCATAAAGTATGGGACATTATGACATACTACTGAAATTACCGAATATGTTGGGACACGAAAAACTAATTATTTTTTTTCGTGTCCCAGAACTTATGGTGAACTTTTTTTAAACCTACATCATGTGTCCCAAGACTTAGGAAATGAAAAACATGTTCAATTCCCCCCCATCAACTGGCCACACCGCATGTTACAATAAAATAGATAAATAACATGCGTATTTGATCATAAAATAAAAAAAAAACAATAAACTAACCTTGTACTGTTATCATTTATTCACATTTTTTGTCGACATTAGCATTTTATTAAAGGAAAAATGTATCCACAAACTCCGTATGAGTAGCGCATGAATCCATTATCCATAGTGTAATAGCTTTCGTCAGACAACGCAACACATTAGTCATTGACATGAATATTGAGAAACGAATCATGTTTAGTTGTCCTCAAGGAAAATGACCACACGTCTCGTATTAAGAGTGCAGATAAACAAACAGTTGTGGACTGTATTGTGAAAGCAGTCAAATCGCTTCAGGACAAGCCAGATCTGATCCGAAAATCATTTAAAGTTTGTGGGTACAGTCCTACTCATTTATCTCGTTATCCTCGGGCCCGAGGAAATATTGTCGACATAGGCGGATGTTGAGATAGGTGTGGGGCGGGTCCGAAAAAAGATAACATGACAGTATCAGTGTGAAATACACTTGTATATTGACAAATTACATTTTGGTTACCTTTGTGTAATAAAATCCAAATTTAAATATTGCACTGATCACATCCTGATACGAAATTCAACGTCGGCATTATCAGATTATCAAAAAATTTCACAGACCTCTTCGCGAGATGTACATCCTTTAACTTCCTTACAAGCCAGATATTTAGTTTCCAGAAACTCAAATTTAATTTGCGTTTTACCTTGCAGTTGGTAGCCATCGTAAATGTAAATAAAGTTAAAAACGAAACTTTCACAGCAAAAAAAAACTTGTTTTAATCACCAATCACTTTCAAATGTCTCGGAAACGCGTAATCCGTATTTTCACACAATTTTTATATATGGGATTTAGAAAATCACGTATACAGGAGTCCTCTGTACGCATCAATTTCCTGGACGGCAAATTTAAGGGCTTGCTAGTCCTGCTTCGACCACCTGTTGATTAGAAAACTGTGTTCATCAATTGATCCTTTTAGCTGTGCTGATATTTACAATCAGAAAATTCAGTGGCTGAATGACCCACAGATGTACATGCTGTCATTGTAAGAGTACATCTGAAGAACATGACCCACAAGCGAGGCGGCAAGATCAAAGACTTAACTAGCTGAAGAGTGGTCAGAAAATGTGCTGCTATGTTTTTTTTATTCGACCGCGACATCAAAAGCCTGGCGGTAAGATCAACTAATTGTTGAACAAAGTATGGGTCGGAACTGGCAGTTTGTCGACATAAATTATTAGAAAACAAAGTACAGTCACTATCTACTGGTATATCTCTCTCTGTCTCTTTCTTTTTTTTTCTCTCTCTCTCTCTGAATATATTTTTATGAAAAGTGAAAACAAACAACACTCGGAGTTTTCTTTTTTAAAGTTTTACTTAATAAAATATATGTTTTAGTACATTTTCTGACATGTACTTTTCGAATGATTTAAAAGGTGTCCCACAACTTACGACTCAAAAAAAGGTATGTGCCCCAGAATATACAGTGCACAAAAAAATAACTTTTAAAATAAAATTATGGTGTCCCAACAAATACGGTGTCCCAACATATACGGTAAATATGGTAAACTGAAGCAAAATCAGTCAAATGAAAAATATCGGTCATAGTAAACAACTGTTACAATGTGGATGTAGTACTTATCACAATGCATCTTCTTGCGAAGTTTCATTGTTCCAGGTATAACAGTTATCATAGAGGAGATTAAACAACCAATGTGTGTTGATTGGTATGTTTGTTGAATATCTGCAAGATCCCATATCTTGTTAATAAAAGGATACAAAAGGGACAGCTGTTTTTCTCTTTACAGTGCATATATGATAAACATGTAGGGTGTGTGCCTTGGGGAGATTTCTTGTGACCACACTTACCTACACCTTGGTTAGATATTTTTCCTGAAATAAAGATGCTGAAGAAGAATGATATGCAAAAACCTGGTCAAGCATGGTGGACTAAGTCTACACTTATATAATTATTCTGTAATTTAAAAAAAAAACATATCACCTGGGTGTTTCATTAAAATTAAATGAAAAAAGGAATCAATGCTAAACTTAAGGACAGAAACAAATAGTAAACCACGCTTAAAAACAGCAGGGACTACTAAAAATTAGCAAAACAACCAAGCAGGTTACAATTGCTAATTAAAAGGGACAAAATTTAGAAAGGCTATCTAAAGAAAAAAAAAACGAATTTGATAATCAAGCATGATAGATTAAGTAAGAAAGTGTGCTGTTATCTGCCGAAAGATGCATCAACTAAGTTTCATTATTCTAGGTAGAACAGTTTGCATACATAACATACCATACTAGAGGTATGTGGATACAGTAAGCACCTTGCTTATCCAGCATACAACAGAAGAATAGATTTTGATAAATACAGATTAAGAGGTAACATTCTGCAAGAATGAAACATGAATACATGTATTAGGTATTGATATAGCATTACCCTCTGCTTATCACAAACAAAAATATCACAATTGATGATATAGGAAAGCTGAATAAAATAATGGGCAGGCAAGTCTGCAGACTGCAAAATGCAAAGACAGGGAAATTTAAATAAATAACCTACCATTAGCTGCTTAGAAAATATTCTTTGAATATAAATAAAACATCCAAATTGAAAAACTAACACCCTTCAGTGGGGAAAATAAATTGTAAAGATGAACAACACATGTACGTTACAATGGTCTAAAAAAAAATCTCAAAAGAGCTTAATTAAATAGTGGCAAAAATTGATCAGTTTTTATCCTAAAGTTCACAAAGAACAAGGCAAATTAGAATATAACCAATTCACATAGGAACCCACAAAGCAACAGTCAATCTTCTTTACATATACAATAGCAAATGGTATGATTTTATTGACATTAAAACAAGATTTCCCAGAGGCTCTCCCTTGCATCAAAATTATCAACAAGAGATATTTCAACTTTTTCACAGCATGACATAGTTTCCCATGACAATGATAAAATTTAGATGATTCATGATCACTATTGTATTGTGAAAACAGTAGGATTATTTTAATATCAGCCAGTGCTATGTGTCAATTGGCACTTGAAGAACTGAAGTATGTCAAAGAAGTTGTTAGAGGTGGCAACTATTCCATATAGTTTTCCAGCCTTATGGAGAATGCTTAACTGCCAATCATGTTTCAAGCTTAACAAATCTACTAAAGTTAATACTGTTCTAGTCCTTCTTCCCCAAACAGCTACATGTGAACTTGGATTCAAAATGGCATAAAGAAAGTGAAATACGATTGATTATCAGAACATAGATTGAAGTGTTTAATGAACATCTAAGTGGAATAAGACCTGAGGATTACGATTTCTTCCCTACTCTTAGGACGTGAAGAGAAGAGAAAGACAGAAGACTGAAATTCAATAACTAAAGAGAATGTGCAATCTTGAGTAATGATTGGTATGCTACAATAAGTATGTGTATTTTGAGCTTCTTATTACAAAATTCAAGATAGGGGCACTGAGTGGCTGAGTGGTCTAAAGCACTCTCCGTTACAGATCACTGCCATTCTCACCTCTATCTGTGTGGGTTCGAGTCTCAGATTCAGCCAACATGGGTATGTGAGGAAGCTTGCCAGTAGCTTCTTGTGGGTAGGTGATTCTTTCCGGGAATTTTCCCCGGGTTCTTCCTCCACCATTAATACTGGCCATCATGTATAGCCTATTGTGTGCTGAAAAATGGTGTTAAGCCCTGCTAACAAGAAATAATAAAAAAAATATGGAAGATTGTGTAGTAATCTCTACCATTTATTATTAGGATTTTTTTAATAATGCTCACTGCTTTAATGACAGTAATGATAATATCAGATAAATCCCTGTTTAACATGTCAACACTGAATGAATAATTCTGATGTTTAACATGTCAATGCTGAATGAAAAAGTCTAATGATTGATTAGTAAGTACATGTATACATTTTCCTAACAAGAAATTCCAAACTCCAAGAAGAGTAGGGAGGGTAGGTGGTTTGATATATGAAACAACACATAATAAATTATTACTTGACTCAAAAAATTACTTTTGATAAATACAGACTAAGATGTAACATTCTGCAAGAATGAAACATGAATATTAGGTATTGATATAGCATAACCCTCATTGTAGGCTTTCTTCAAGTGACTATTTGTTTCCAAGTTCAAGTCTGAAAAAAGAATCAGAATGTGCTACTGCACATGGGTTGGTGATGTAGGTCAGACTGTGTCTAGGCATTTCTAGAACAGGTGGATTGTGCATCCAGCATGGACAAGTTTATTTCCATCACTAAAAGAGCATGTTTAACAACAGGGACAGATAAAATATTACTGATATTAAAACCCATTTTTCCCCGAGTCACAATATCTTCATCTGTCACCTTTTGGGCCCTCAAATCAATCATACCATAAGTATGAGGCTTCAAAAAATTTTTGTACAGGGTCTAGAACTAAAGTTATTATAATAAAAACAGGTTTTTTTTCTTTCAGTAACAGAGACCTCGACCCTAGACCACAAAATCTGTTGGGTTCTTCCATTCCCAAGTCATCAACAAATTTTGGTTCATGCCTGTGATGTAGAACTTCTGTTACAGTTTCAGTCAATAACCATGACTACAAACCATTGGAATCCAAACCAATAGGGTTCTTCCTTATCCCAAGTACAAGCCATCCGTAAATCCATAACTTTGGTCAAGGTATGTTATGATGATGAACTAATGTTATTGTGCTGAAAACCATTTTTCTTCTTTCAGTGACCTTAATCTTTGACAATTTTACCTTGAAATATTTATTGGTTACTTTTTTTCCACAAAAGCAAGCCATCTACAAAGTTTGGTAACTGTCAATGATAGAAAACTTGAATTACTGTGAAGAACCCAAATTTCTTCCTTCACTCACAGTTAACTTTGAACTTTTGACCCAACAATCTATACCACAAGTGCAAGCAAAGTATGGTAACTCTTGATGGCAGACTCAAGTTTTTGTATAGATCTGAAATTGGTCAGACAGATGAATGGTTTGAAGGACAACTCTCTAACACATTGGTCAGACAGATGAATGGTTTGAAGGACAACTCTCTAACACAATCTGCACCACCTTATGGTAGGTATATACAAATTTAACAAGATGTCAGAACATTTTAGAAAAAAATAAAACAGCTCAGGTAAACTATCTATTCAAATGTATTTACTTGCAAAGCAAAATATATTGGGCAGCAGCTCATAAATAGTACAAGATAAATGGCTGATAATCAAGTAGGAATGATAGATAAAAGAAAGCTCCTCTCTTCTTCAGAATGCTCAAGCCGAAGCAATATCAAAATGTGTTGACAAAGATTATACTTCGTGTCAACAAAACAAAGTATACAAAATGTAACATACAGTTACATGTGAGAAAGCTTGCCAGTAGCTTCTCGTGGGTTGGTGGTTCTTTCCTGGGGTTTTCCGGGTTCTTCCTCCACCATTAATACTGGCCGCCATGTATAGCCTATATTGTGCTGAAAAATGGCATTAAACCATAAAAATCAAAAAAACAAAACATACAGCTACATGATTTCTGTGCAATCCATCACAATATTTTACAAAATAAACAGTATAACAAGCTTCATCAAAAACCTCAACAATAATATAAATATTATGCAGTTTATAATGTCAAACTTAAAGTTAGTATCATGATGTTAAATATGGAAAATGGTACTTACTGCTTGTGGAAGCTGTGGAGCAGCAGCGCCGACATGTATTGCATCATATGGACCCTCTGGCTCATAGCCCTGTCTGCCATCCCCGCTAACCAATACTAACTGACCAGAGTCTAGCAAGGCCCCCAGATCTGGATCTTTCCTAATGTTATTTATTGAATCTTTCACCAATTCATCAATGTGGTCTATTCCAACTGCTTTACCACTAGGCCCAACCTGTAATAACGATAGAAAATAATTCATTTTTAAAATCAAACAAATGTGTAAAAAAAATGCCAGAGCTCTAGCATTCAGTTTTCTTATAAACTGACCCAAAAAAATTGTTGCCAACCTTTTGCTCCAGTCATTTCCATTTCCATGTGTTTCTTAAATCTTTATCTAAACGTTTTGTGTCATGCTCTCTCTCAATAACTCAGGATGCCATGTTTTATGAGCATGTTTCTTCTTTCCTTTACCATCATTTTCCTTAAACAAAAAATTAATTGGATGAATTTAAACCTTTGAACAATCAGAATACTCTTTACGAGAGTTGGGTGCTAACTAATATATGGAACGAATAATTTACAAGGGTCATTGTAGAATCAGACGAGACAGACCGTTTTTTAAAAACTGGATCAGAGATGACATAAAAAAAACATACTATATCAGGCAAAATCTGATTCAAGTCAGGAGAAAAGCAGAATTCAAATTTAAAACAAAGAAAAATTATGTCTGATACATGTATGTGGATTTTAAAAGTATGACATCATTTGTGATATACTTCATAATTTCTCAATAATACTTCATCAAACTGGGTTAGAATAAAATAAACACAGGTAAATATAATATTTATGTTATGTTTATCAATAATGTGTGTTTAATTTTGTCCATTAATGAAGATTGTTATGGGTCAGTTGTAAACAAAATATAACCTAGTTAACTTTTGTCCATGATTGTAGATTATACTTTATGATAATGATCATTTACAAACAACATGTTTACTTGAATTTGATTTCAGGACCTTGGTCTTTGTCTGGGAAATTTTCTGATTTTGGTCATGTTGTTTACTAAAATGTAAGTAAACAGATATGACTTTGTTTATGAATTTGATGGAATTTGGATTTTATAAGGCTCTGATAAACTATTTATTTCTATTTTAATATCAGTCAAATGGATCACTTTTGTTGTGCACATAATTTGCGAGGATTTATTTTAAATTATTCATTGGAATTATAAAATGCTAACTGACCTTTTGGACTAAAACTCTACTTTGGGATTATCATATTACTGTTGATTCATTCAAAGACATTCTGGATTATATCACTGGGATACATAATGACTATTGATACATCAGCACGTTCGACATCTGGAATTTATTCAGAATATTCTATACTTTTGGATTTGTGATAAAACATTTAGTATTAATGTGTCAATACAAAATACTGAAAGTTTCTTTTAAATTTTTACTTTATATTCCAGGAAAATAAATTATTTATTGATTTTTACTATACTTGTTGGCTTTACTTTTACTGTTACTGTTACTTATTTTAAGACAAACAATTCATAATCTTAAAGTACAGAAATCAAGCTAAATAACCAATAGCTGAACTTATTTAATTCTTAGGAATAAATAAGAATACTGGAGGGTGTGAGCATGCTTTCTGCATCACATACAATTCATTTTCATTCAGTATTTAATTTCATGGTGCAAACAGAACAAATTTTAACCATATAACACCACAGTAATTTCTTGTAAACAAACTGTTAAAAATGTCAATGTGGCACATACAACTGTAGACAGCTCACTTTAATTTGAGGGTTGACAAAACTAACTGCAGAGCATGTGCTCTCACTGTCCCCATGCCAACACCTTAAACTATCTCAGAAAGTGCATTAGGACCAGTCAAGAATCAAAATATCATGTAAACTTGGTGCAAATTAGCATTCTGCTTGTCTAATTTTCAAAACCTTCACATAACTGAATGTAATCAATACTATTTTCAATCCATAACACTGGAGTAAAAACAAATTCTGAACTGGATGATTGAGTCAATTTGGGTTTAAAGTCAGTCGTTTTACATAGTTATGATGAAAAAATATTGCTTTTCATGTTAGTTTTTAACTGGAATGCAGCTTAAACTACCAAAAATGTAGCTTTTTTTGGGGGGATGAATAAAAAAACATTTTTAAGTATGTAATACTTAACTGTCACTATTATTAGGCTTCATCTATCCACAACGGAAATACATCATCCATGTTTGATGCACCAATTCCCTTTTCCAGATATTTCTTAGAACATGTGCATCGACCTAATCTGACCTGTGTCATCAGCTCACGCTCTCATTCATGTAGGATTTACAAACTGATAACAGAAAAAACTGAAGAGGGTGTCAATTAAGTCTCCCTAGGGATACCAGGTATACCATAAAATTCAAGATTCTCAAAAGATATAGGTACAGACATGTGGGCAACAAAATCTTGGTCTATAACATCATTAAAATCTTCCATAATTTTGTGTATTCACTCTGTGGGGACATGAGCACAGCCCAGAGAAGTAAGGAAAATCAATCTTAATGAGATTGAAATTTTCAAGGTTTGAAATCAGTCCTAACTGAGTCACTATGGACTAACAGCATGTCATGTGACTTAATGAGGATTAGGTTGATGCATCCATTTTAAGAAATCTCTAAAACAGGGAGCTGATGCATCTAGCACAAAGGAGGTATTTTCATTGCAGAAAGGTAAAGCTTACTAATAATTACCAGTACGTTATTACTGACACTAAAACACACACACACACACATATATATATATATATATATATATATATATATATATATATATATATATATATATATATATATATATATATATATATATATATATCCACACCAATCAATACATTCACAATATTTGTATTAGTTAAATATGTGCTTTGCACTAGTTTCAGTGGCAAGTAATATATGCATGATTCTTGTTTACTCATTCACTAAAATTGAGACAGATTAATTTTACCAGGGACTCCTACAACTATGTACCCTGAAGAAAACTGTGCTGTCACACTTGACTAATGAGACAATACAGAAAGTGATGCAGTAATTTATTATTGGTTTAATTTTAATGTGAGCTGCAAATGTACTGTACTTACCAAAAGTGCCATGCAAGCTGTAAGATATCCGCTACCTGATCCCACGTCCAAAGCTCTACTCCCTTCTACCAGCTGGTCTTTCAGCAGTTCAAGGGCATGAGAATGCTACAATCAAATCATTCCTGATATTAATGTATCCATCAGAAAACAGTATATTAAATACAGGAAATGAGTACTGTTCAACAATGATAATATTTTGTACTAAATAATGCTTTAGGCATGCAACAGTTTGATGATACCAGCCTATTTACCAGGTTTAATTAAAATAATAGCATACATACAAAATTGTGGTAACGAGAGAGAGAGAGAGAGAAAGAGAGAGAAAGAGAGACACAAAAGAATTGACAAGTTCAGACAAATAGACCCAAGATCAATTCATCACTTCATTAATACTGTATGCACAATTCATATTCATCTTTATCATAATTATTCTTCTGAGAAAGTTTCAAGACTGCATTTATTTAAGAATTTTTTATCAAAACTTGCTCTAAGTGATAATAAGTCCAGCCAGATTCAAAATAACCTTATAAATACACGTGAATCTCACTCATTCTTGCAAATCAGATACAAGATCACCCCATAAATAAACATGACTCTTGCTTTAATTAATGTACTACTCTGATATTTTGTTGATGTAAGCCCATATTCCAACTATGATCAATGTCAGATAGGAAATTTGTCTTGTAGAGAGGAATAAAGCTCAGCATATCAGACACAAATCACCTCTTCAATAAATCAGACTCATTGTTGAACTTATTACAAATCTTTATGATACAAGTCCATATTCCAAGTCTGATCAAAATCTGATCAGAAATATTGATCTGCAGAGTGGGTAACAAAACTCGTGCCAAATGAATGCAAGATCACCTCATTAATATAGGTAGATCACACCCATTATTGAACTAATGCAAGATCACCCCATTAATATAGGTAGATCACACCCATTATTGAACTAATGCAAGATCACCCCATTAATATACCGTATTTTCCGCCCTATAAGTCGCTCCGGGGTATAAGTCGCGGGAGGGGGAAATCCAGATAATTTTGGAAAATTCAACAGATAAGTCGCTCCTGCGTACAAGTCGCTCCTGCGCACTTACCGTAATCACGTTTTTGATACCGCCGGCCATTGCATACAACTTGGTAATTCCATCAACGTGTAAGTATATTCTTGTTTGAATGTTAAAAATAGAAATATAAGCAAATAAGATTTATAAATAATGTTTATTAAGTAAATAATAGCGCCACTGCACGATTTCCGTTTTCTTTCGCAAATGCTACGACGTTTAACTTAAATTCTGCATCATAACTTTTTCGCGTGGTAGTTGTTGGTGCCATGATTAAACTATTGACTTACGCTAATATAACAATTTTAAATCATACAACGTTATTGTGAAACTATCTTTTTTTAATGCTCCATGGTATGAACGGTCCGTATTTATATACCGGTCAATTCCACAACCCGAGCGAACTTCAAAGGCACTTTATAAAACAATTGAAGTTGTTCGCCAGCCTTCCAGTTTTTTTTTTATTAATTACTTTGAAGTTCTCTCATTGAAGCCAGTCTCGGTATTCCAGTCAATTTCCACAACCCGAGCGAACTTCAAAGGCACTTTATAAAACAATTGAAGTTGTTCGCCAGCCTTCCAGTTTTTTTTATTAATTACTTTGAAGTTCTCTCATTGAAGCCAGTCTCGGTATTCCAGTCAATTTCCACAACCCGAGCGAACTTCAAAGGCACTTTATAAAACAATTGAAGTTGTTCGCCAGCCTTCCAGTTTTTTTTTATTAATTACTTTGAAGTTCTCTCAATGACGCCAGTCTCGGTATTCCGGTCAATTTCCACAACCCGAGCGAACTTCAAAGACACTTTATAAAACAATTGAAGTTGTTCGCCAGCCTTCCAGTTTTTTTTTTTTTATTAATTACTTTGAAGTTCTCTCAATGAAGCCAGTCTCGGGTTAATCCAGAGTTTTTATAAACTATTGAAGTAAATTATGAAGCGCTACCGGTACATTTAAATACATATATTGTAGCGACATCTGACCAACACTTTGCTTGAAGCACGTGGTGAATAATAAAAGAAAAACAATGGCAATCGTAATTTCAATATTTTTTTTTATTAATAACAACAAATTTTAACACATATATATTATAACTAAATATTATTTGATTATTTAATTTGATATTCTTGTAGTCTAATACTTACGTGTATGTAAGTTTCGAGCAATTGGCTTGCCGGTATACCGTAGATGCATTCGCTATAACACAGCATCACTGCGCATCAGTCATATCAGTCATTAAAAAAAATTATTTATCGTATAAGTCGCTCCTGCGTATAAGTCGCAAACGTCATTTGAAAGAAAAAAACGAAAAAAGTAGCGACTTATACCCCGGAAAATACGGTAGGTAGATCACACCCATTATTGAACTAATGCAATATCGCCTCATTAATATAGGTAGATCACACCCATTATTGAACTAATGCAATATCGCCTCATTAATATAGGTAGATCACACCCATTATTGAACTAATGCAAGATCACCTCATTAATATAGGTAGATCACACCCATTATTGAACTAATGCAAGATCACCCCATTAATATAGGTAGATCACACCCATTATTGAACATAAAAGTCAATATTTTAAATCTGACCAAAACTGGATCAGTAATAAGATATCCAGTTTCATTGAAAGCTCCGATAATCAAATGCATGATCATCTCTATAATATATGTTACTCATTATCAAACTTGTCCAAAATCCTGATGATATAAACATACATTCCATGTTTGATCAAAGTCAGATCAGAAATACTGCCTCATGATTGGTAGCAAGAGCAATCAATCTGAGGCCATATAATTCATATGAATGGCGCTCTGTCACACAGGGAACAACTAATGCCCATATTCCAACTACTTCTAACTAATGGACCAGGACTGGAGAAGCATAGATAGGAAGTGTGTTGTTGAGCCTGGGTGCAAACAAGACCAGATACTTTCCCCACAGCACAAAAAAGGGGACTGTAATGGAGTGGTCAAGAGATCATTCTGTTAAGACTGTTCTGCCTGCTAATGTTTCCCCCACCCCACCTTCACATATAGCCAACTAAGAGGGTGATGTTTTCCAAGGTTACCCAGCGGAGGAGATTCTAAACCTACACCTAAAGAGAAGGAGCATATGTGCCTCCTTGATGTCAAAGATAAACTGTTATGGATATCTTGTTGGAGTAGACATGTTAATCCCTTACTCTGCTGGTGCACCCTTACAAGCCAGAAACAGTTTTTATTTCTAGATTGCTGATGTGGCGGGACAATCCATCCAGAGTCTAATAACTGGGGAGAATTATGCCCTCTGGTTCTAGATAAGCAACCCATTCAGAATCTGACACTTCTGCAAACAGAAATGAGTGGGGCTCAGGTGCATGCATGGGGACCCCAGTCTTGAATCTTTCCTGATTCATCCATCAGCACAAATGGTGATAAAACTCTGGTGCTTGAGGAATCATAGCTGACAGAAAATCTGTATCGTTTCCACCTAAGGGTACCAACACAGCGAAAGGTACCAAAATGGCAGCAAAATTCAAGAATATAAGCTGACAATATTTTTGCTCACAGAACCTCTAGGAGTACCAGGATTTGATCTCTGTGATTCTTTGGGACCTGGACTAATTTCCAGTTCATTCCCATGTAAATGAAGTCCTGATTTGATCTCTGTAATTCTTTGGGACCTGGACTAATTTCTAGTTCCTGAAGAAGTTCATTCCCATGTAAATGAAGTCCTGATTTGATCTACATGATTCTTTGGAACCTGGACTAATTTCTAGTTCATGAGGAAGTTCATTCCCTTGTAAATGAAGTCCTGAGATAGAATGAGTTCCAACTTCTTGAGGTTTGGTAAGTGGTCAAACCAATTTTCTTAAGACCAACAGTAGAACTTATCTTGATGGAATGGCTGAACCTAAACAGTGTGGATTAGCTAGCTGTCAAATAATGTATAATCAGACTTCCCAGTAATGTGAGTGAAGTGTGTATGTTCACCACAAAATGTAGAACACAATGCAACCATGGAAGACCCTCAAAGTACAAAGTTCTAAAGAGGAAGATAAAGGCAAGAATACAGTTCTTTTAGAATGAAAGGACAGTTGTAACACCAAGATTATTAAGTACATCATAGTTGTGGTGACTCAGCAAACATCTGCACAGTATGGCATCCTTAAAAAAGAATGACACATGATTCCTTTCTTAGATGCCAGACCATGCAACAACAGTGGTGTGCAATAGGTCAAAAGATCATAATGACTATTTCCACTCTGTGAGAAGGTGTATTAACATTAAACGGAAACAGCTGGTGTATTCTCTGCAAGAAAACAGATTGGCTAACAATAGCAGCATAACAAGTACTTGCTACTATTAAAATGCAGTTCCATGGTGTACGAAAGACAGACGGAAAATTTCCATTTTGATCATAATTCAACCAAGACATACCACCAAAACACTTTGTAAACAGATATTACTGATAATGACAAGACAAAGTTACTAAATCATCTTCCTCCTGCTCTAATAGAGAAATCTTGAATCAAACACAACCACCTCCCATTGATAACAAAAACAATGCATGAAATAGTTCTTAATTTTCTTCAAAATACATGAGACTAAATATCCCAAAAACATGGACTGCCTAAAATCTAGATAGAATGCTTTACTTAACAACTGATAAAACCAAAAAGTTGTTTAAGATCTTAAAAAAAGGTCCAAATCATCTGATCTCAAATTACATTAAGTATTTGGGAACTATTCAAAATTACATTAAGTATTTGGGAACTATTCAAAATTACATTAAGTATTTGGGAACTATTCAAAATTACATTAAGTATTTGGGAACTATTCAAAATTACATTAAGTATTTAGGAACTATTCAAAATTACATTAAGTATTTGGGAACTATTCAAAATTACATTAAGTATTTAGGAACTATTCAAAATTACATTAAGTATTTGGGAACTATTCAAAATTACATTAAGTATTTAGGAACTATTCAAAATTACATTAAGTATTTGGGAACTATTCAAAATTACATTAAGTATTTGGGAACTATTCAAAATTACATTAAGTATTTGGGAACTATTCAAAATTACATTAAGTATTTGGGAACTATTCAAAAGTACATTAAGTATTTGGTATTTATTCAAAATTACATTAAGTATTTGGAAACTATTCAAAATTACATTAAGTATTTGGGAACTATTCAAAAGTACATTAAGTATTTGGGAATTATTCAAATTTACATTAAGTATTTGGGAACTATTCAAAATTACATTACGTATTTGGGAACTATTCAAAATTACATTAAGTATTTGGGAACTATTCAAAATTACATTAAGTATTTGGTAATTATTCAAAATTACATTAAGTATTTGGAAACTATTCAAAATTACATTAAGCATTTGGGAACTATTTAAAATTTCTGCAGTAACAGTGCACCATTATCTTTGACTACTGTTCATTTGGCAATACCATAAATTTCTCATCTTCAACAATATCAGCATGAATTGTTCTGACAACACAATTTCTATTTTCAAATGATATTCCTTTCTTTTCGGCAGGAGAATCTCATAGTTACCATGTGTGGAGCACTGATTGTGACAGCATATCCAATGGACTGAGGAGAATCAGCATAAGGGTTGAACTTGCAGAAATTACCTCTGTCCACTCGTTTCATTGCATCAATAATCCTTTGGGTCTTCAAAATGCCATTCTCTGTTACCAAATGGACAAAATTATTAAATTCTGAATTTAACAATGTAAAACTTAATGAAAATGCATGGAATATTATTAACTCTAGGCATTATATATAATTATTTGCTAATCAAAATTGACATTCTGTAGCATCATGTATGAAACGGTTTAATAGCTAATTATTCCAATAAATATATTAATTAGTCAGGTAACTAATGTATGAATAATTATGGCCAAGTTTCCTATAAATTCATTTCTGCTTGTTTATAAAAATCTAGTCATTGCTCACATGGCTTACAGGCCAGGGAACTATTTCACTAGGCAGTTTTATGTAATGTCAGAACAGATCCAATATAAACAACAGATAAAAATTACGGTTACAAGAGTGGTAACAAGGTAAGTTAATCTGTTGCAAGATCACCACATTAATGTGAATCCCAAATATATCTGAAACTGCGCAGGGTCTTCAATATACAAGATGTTGAATTCGTGTCTAATCAAAATTTCATCATAAATTTGGCTTCCAGAGCGGGAACAATTTCAGTCAACCAGATCCAAGACTACATCATTATTACTTTTTATGTGTGGATCTTGCTGATTATCAAACTCATCAACAAAGATATGATTCACATTACGAGTCTGATCAAAAGGAGATCTGAAATATGGTCTCCTTAGTGGCAACATGTTTATCAAATCTGAGGCAAAATCAACTCATTAATATGCATGCACATTATCAAGCTTGTACAAGATCTTGGAGATAAAAACCTATATTCCAAGACTGATCAAAATTAAATAAAATATAGAATGCAGAGTTGTAACAAGCTGTGAAAATCTGATGTAAAATCACCACATTAAGTCTGGTTCTTGCTTATTACTAACTCTATCTGAGATATTGATAATTTCAGCAAATATTTGAAGTCTGGTCAAAACGGAATCAGAAATCTGCCGCCCCACAAGTGATGACAAGGACAACTATCAGATGCATGATTGCCTGATTAGTATCTACAGGATCTCACTCATTATCCAAATTACCCAAGATCTTGATGATATAAAGCCCAATGAGATTAGATACATGACTTCCTGAATTAGTCAGATTCAACATCACTAACTCATCCAAGATCATAATAGTATTTACTGTGTGCTTAGTGTTGTATATACATGTATCAACAAACGCCTTCATAGAAGTCATTTGACTCATCAAGGCAAAAATAGTGAGTAAAAATCCAATCCTATGAGTCTTATTCAAGCCAATGATCAATCTATATTAGTTTTTAAAATATAATTACATGTATATTGTTTAAATACACAACGAAAATATTAGTTATATAATGTGACTAAATCCAATAAGGCAATTCACTTGCCAGAAGCATCTGAACATTATATATTTGTTAAAAATCATGTTGAAGGTTTCATGTTATTATAGTCTGAGCATATGTTGTTATTATAGCATTTAACAACATTTTTCAGCACAAGATAGACTATACATGGCGGTCAGTATTAATGGAGGAAGAACACAGAAAACCCCAGAAAGAACCACCAACCCACGAGAAGCTACCAGCAAGCTTTCTCACATACCTAGAATGGCCAATTCCGAGACTCGAACCCATGCAGATAGGTGAGATGGCAGTGATCTGTAACAAAGAGTGCTTTAGACCACTTGGCTGATTGAGGACTCCTGAGCATATATGACAAGGTGTTTATTGTTGATAATGTCAGTGCTTTCATTTGCCAATCTCTGTCACAAATGACAAATTTTGCATGTCACACATAAGACTATCCTCAGCAATGTTGATAGGTGCTCTGTAACTCTGAACAGGCAGTATTCTAGTCATATTGATTGGCGGAATTCTTTAAGTAGCACTTTCATTGCTATGTCTTCTTTGGAAGAATGTTTTTTTGTAAAACTACATTCAGATCTGCCTAATGGTATGGACCTTTAATCAGCAGTTTGTGTTCTGGCATCCTAACATGCCTTGCCAGTGTACTGTTCTGAAAGTTATTATTTTATGCACATTTGGTCATGGTGTTTTTCTTAGCTTCTGTACATATATGACAAAATATAAAGGTGTCTTAACTGTCACATTCTTCACTCGATTTAACATCTTTATGAATATGTAGCCAACTGTTTTTTCAACCATTGTTGCACAAAGTATATTTTATCTTATGAGTAACCTTTACCTCATCTTTGGATGATGAAATCTTCACTGGTTTGAGAAAATACTATTATCATCGGTCAGTCATAAATGCAGTCCAAAACATAATTTTGTTTGTTTCAAAACTATTTTAATTTTTAATGGATGCCATTTTCAATCGAATGCTAACAATACATTGGAACAATGCAAGGCATACAACTGAGCGAATGAATATTGTTGATTCATTGCATGACAAAGGTGCGTATAAAATTTAAGTTTCTCGTGAGAATCACTTTAAACTCGTGTTTTTTTCCCACCTCTTTCTTGGGTATGGTGATTATATGGTTCTAACATCATGTTGCTACAAATGATCTGACAGTTACAGGTCACATAGTGTCAGCTCCTGGCTCTACACTCAGTTTTAACTCTGTGTTATGATAACATTAGCAGAAGTCACACTAGCATTTTAAAACTAAGAGTCCAGGACTCCCATTTTGGTTAAAAAAGAGTCCCATGAGAAAACGTTGCAGTCCTTTTCAGACAATGTTGAACTTTGCAGATTAGAACTGTTGGTTGCCACTGGGTTTAATTTTCACATTCTTTATAACGCTGACATGTACAACTGTGTCAGCCTATTTGGCGTGTTTGGTAATTCGGTGTGCGGACACATAATCACGCGACATTTAAACAACGACAGTTAATCACAGCGACACATAATCACGCGACACATAATCAAAGTGACAGATAATCACAATATATAAGTGACTTTTTTATAATATCCTTTTTTGGTTGTAAAATCATTGTAATTCAATAAAAAAGAAATTCAATAAAAAATTATATTTTAATTTACTGCAAAAAATTCAAAAAAAATTTATATTTTAATTTACAGCAATTTACTGATGAGACAGATGAGCCATGGCGCGCAAATACTGCAGCACGTCGGCAGCCAAATATAGTCCAACTGCACGAGCCACACGTTCCTTCAATTCCCTGTACTTCTTCCTTTGAATCTGCTGAACTCCAGTTAAACCTTGTAGAAAGGTCGCTTTCTGATTCTGCATATCTTTAGAGATGCCATCTAAGAATTTCCACAGAGTAGGGTGATGACATTGAAATAAGGTTTGAAGACCATAGTGCCATCCCTCCACAGCTTTGGTTGTTCAAGCAATGCCGTCACCTGCTGCCTGATGTTGATTCCAACAATGCACTGGAAATATACTTGGTCAATAATTGCCTGCTCGTCCAGCCCAGCGGCGTCCACGGATATAGGTGTGTTCAAAGTAAGATAGCAATTCCGGCATGCGCTCATGTAGATCAGCAATATCATCAGCGAGAAGATCGAAAGCTTCTATGACATCGACTTCCGGCACGAGAGCCAAAGCAGCTAAACAGCGGACACTTTCACTGACAGCGTTGTTGGTTTCGTATTCCTGTTTCATACCGATATCATTCACCTTACGTAAAACGCTTTGTCAGAGGTGGAAATAACATCCGGATATGACTGCATTAGGATACGTGGCCTGGAACGCAGACATCGCAGCCATTTCGAAGTCGACAAGAATTCATTCAGGATTTGCTGCTGGTATCATAATTTTCATCTGGGCTAGTATGCGCTCATACGAAGATCGTTGCTTGTTGCGGACGAGGCAGTATACTGCAACTGGATTATTGCCAGGACATAGCTCGAAATGAATCGAATACAGCTGAAAGAAAATAGAAGGCACTACTGCAAACGTTCCATCTGCAAGCCACAGCTTAGCGCGCCAGTCCGTCGAGTAATTCGTGGCATCCCAAAATCAGTATACGGTCTTCATCTTCTGCTCCAGAGTCGTACAGGAGGCGGTGGAGGCAACACTACTTTATTCTCATTGTCGGCAAGTATAGCTCTTCTACATTGGAGAGTGCGCGTAAGGGTTGATCGCTTCGGCAGCGCCATCAGCACGTGATTGTCTAATCTTCGTGAAATTGATCCTATAACGGCAGATGGCGTGGATGATGATTCACCCATTTTCTTCTTCATTTCAGCAACCGCTTTACGTGCGAGTGATGTAGCGATGTTGCCTTCATGTGTGTGTCCCTGCTCGTTGTTGGTTACGATGCGATCTCCTTCTGTCGTCAGATGAGCTTTGCATTTGAAACGCTGAAACATCTTGCAGCGCCAATACGTCTGTCCATTCTTGTTTTCACGAAACTTTACATATTCAAAGTTTCCACATATAACCATTGGGCATCCCTTAGTTGATGTTCCAAAAGTAAAGCTATCCATGTTAACTGAATTTATTTTAATGTCATGTTTGGAAAATATGTAAATGTTGGAATTTATATGGTTTATATACTTCCAGTCGAAGTAGGTAATTTAAAAAATAACAATGGCCTAATTGCCTATCGAATCCAAGCAGAACTTGCCTTCTGTTTAATTGATAACAATGGCCTAATTGTCTATCGAATCCAAGCAGAACTTGCCTCCTGTTTAACTGAGAAGACAATAACACAGAGTTGTTTTTAATTGCGTTCCATTCCAAGCAGGTGAAGCCGACACAAAATTTTGTAAAAAAATAATCAAGAATTAATGATGTGGAACGAATGTGTAATACTAATACGTAGTTGGGGTATAATAACGGATTTGTTTCTAATTGCCTATCGAATCCAAGCAGAACTTGCCTCCTGTTTAATTGATAACATAACAATAGCCTAATTGCTTATCGAATCCAAGCAGAACTTGCCTCCTGTTTAAAACATCACTAGAGAAACCAACACTCGTATTTGTACCAATAAATAGAAATAAAATGTTTAAAAATATGTTTAAAATACAATATAATGCTATGATTATCTGTCGCTGTGATTATCTGTCACTGCGATTATGTGTCGCGTGATTAAGTGTCACTGTGATTAACTGTCGTTGTTTAAATGTCGCGTGATTAACTGTCATGTGATTAGCTGTCATGTAGCACAACAATACATCAGTTCTTTAACATTGGATCATGTGCTGTTTTGGTTGAAAATTGAATTTTTAGCTGAAATGCCAACAGAAAGAGCCCAAAGTAATGTATATCATTTCCATAGCCAGCTGCATAAACATTACATCTTTTCAAAGCCACACGCAGATTAAGCTGCCAAATCTCGAGTCATGGAAACATAGGGGTAGTATCCTGTTTGTCCAAACTTAGTATTATTTTGAATATAATATTCTGATGACAATTGCCACTTTTCAATTGGTAAGCATTGTAGAATACAGTATGGGTATTGTGCCAGTATTGGTGACCTTGGATGTGCAGAATAGCCTCTTGTTAGTCCTTCAGGATGAGACTGAATTTTGTCAATCCAAGGAATGGTCTTGTTCCAAACACTAAGCCAGGCATCACACACTTTATTACACTTGGCTACTTAATTACTTTCCCATCCACATTGTCTGTTCTGGCAACTTCAACACTGTTCTGAATCTCATTAAAATCTTTGTCAGATTTCCATTTAACTCCAAATACTTATCCAAATTTGAAAACACCATTTTTGTCCAAGGCTTGATATGTCATGATTTTGAGGTTGCACACACTTTATTTTGCTACTATCAGAATTTATGGAAGCTAAAGTTCTGATGTACTCTTATAATAACCACATGTACATCTCAGGATCTTTCTGTCTTTGAATTCAGTCATTGTAAATATCAGCACATTTTCCCACACATAAGCTGCTAGTCAAAGTCTTTGAATTTTCCGTATAGCTATTATATCATATTCTTCTAATGTACTCTTATAAATATAGCAGGCACATCTGGGGGTATTTTAACCACTAAATTATGTCATCGTAAATATCAGCACAGCTAAAATGATAAAAATAATACACATATTCTCCCACTCAGTAGGTTGTTGAAGTAAGACTGGAAAATCTTTGAATTTGCCATCCAGCTATTTGCATCCACATGTGATATTATGCATCCCAGATCAAATATTTGCATCCAAATAAAGTGTTACCAAGACCTCTGCATTAGCTGATGTGCTTGTGTTTTCTGCTAGGGAGAGTTGTAATCTAGCCATTAAAGTAGTTAGACCAAACCTTAATTTCGTTTTAATCAGCAAAACATAATATTGGGGTGCATCAATTTACCTACTGGCAATGATTTTTAGAGCGAACCTTCATTTTTTGTTAATGAGTAAAACATAACATTGTGGCATGTCTTACTCACACCGGTGACTAATTTTTGTGCATCAAATCAGAAAAGTCTCTGTATTTGGATCACGGGTGGATGAAATACTGTATGTTCATTTTTTCCGCATCATTAACTTTACATTGTCCATATTGCATGGCTTCATCCTGCACAAAACATGTCCCTAAATAAGTTTAATGTATTAGGAACTATTTTCTAAACAAACCATGTGCAGAAGTGATGATAGAATTAACAATATAAAAGAGCTCACTAAGTCACAAAGTAAACTTTCAAACAAGCAAACTAATGAATGTGATATTTGCAATGTCAACAACAATCGTGAGATATGCAGTAATTGAAAATACCATTCTGGTCAATTAAACAGTGATTTAGGAGAAATATTCATAACTTTTTGTAAAAAGAATGGTCCAGACTATGACTTGCCTTGTTTCTGTAGAATTACAATATCTGACGGAAGAGTAGGATTATTGTTCGATCCAAGAAGTACAAAAGTCGGACAAATATTAGGTTTTTCCCTCTGAATTTTGTGGTGCAACTAAAATGTCCAGATTATTTGGTATCATCGTAGAGCTAAATCTATCTACCTTTCAATAATACCACCCACTTTAGTGTATCATACGTGACCTTGATGTTACAGAGCTTGGCAGTAGGCTACTACCTCCTGAACTATAAACACAGCACTAAGAGTTAATATGTTAAAGAACTTAAAGATACAAGCATATAACCTAAGTTTGATAAAACCTGAATCAGAAATATGGCCTCCAGAATGATAATTATTCATTATTAAACATGTCTGACATTTTGATGATTTAAACCCATTTCCAAGCTTGATTGACACTGAACCAGAAATATGAAAATGTAAAAAAAAATAAAATGGTAACAATTGTTGATGGTCTGTTGCATGATGAACAACAAATGCATGGTCACATAGCTGTAGTTAAGTGAGCTAATAATGGGGGGATAAGTTTAAGTTTATATGTCAACTGAATCATCAAACACGCACACAATATTGATCAAAGCTGAATGAGACTGCATTGCAAGAAAATCTTGAGACAGAGATAGTATTTTAATTATTTGTCAATGTATATTCATTTGAAGTAATACTTTTTTTTATAGATTCGCAGTCTGTAAATAAGTTAAGTGAATCACACAACTCTGAGATGTTAAGATTTCAATTTTGAACTCAGCAATACCAATGTTGCATTGAGTTCAGAAAGTATATTCCAGTCATGTAATATTTTTCAACGTAAGGTTGATACTGTAATGTAATATTTTTCAATGTAAGGTCAATACTGTAATATTTTTCAATATAAGGTCAATACTGTAATATTTTTCAATGTAAGGTCAATACTGTAATATTTTTCAATATAAGGTCAATACTGTACTTACTCTGCAGATTATCCACAAGGTTTGCATTGTTACTGCCACTTGATCTCCATGCCATAATGAATCTACACTGACGAAACAACAATCCACAAAGCAATAAAAGTCTAAGAGAAGAACTGTAACCAGAGGAAACTCTATTTGAAACCTGAATCCAGGGCATCACCTTCAAGAGAAGCGTAACATATCAGGGCTGAAAAGTAACACAAAAAATTCTCATTTTAACAAAATCAAATTTATTTAAATATTTGTCTGATTACTTATTAAAACAAAACTGTATAGATCTTAAATTCTGATTTTCAAAACTATTTTACATATTGTATAAGGTTGATGATAAAATAAGATGGAAAGCCTAGCTGGAAGAAGGAGGGGTGGATGTCAGCTTATCCGCGGGCCAATGTCTAAACTTTACTGTTTTTAGGTCTTTTTGTTGACTACTGTAACAGCTATAAATCTTGGAACATGAAACAATAATTTTTTCCATGTCTTAAGACATAGGCATGTTAAAAAAGTAACTTTCGGTGACCCGACAATTATTAAACTGTTATAAAATACTATGATTGATTTTGTTATTATTTTGCATGTGCATATTTTCTGATTTCTCCAACACAAAATTAAATAAAGGTAAACACAGACTTCATAATTCATGGGCCGGGGACACCATATACTATAATGTACAGTACTTACACAGTGCAAAGCGTGCATAGTGTCACTTATCCATATTTATTCCCAAACATTTTGGATGCAGATTTTGCTTTATTCGTTGTTTCGACCAAATTGCATTCTTCTAGATAACATCTCAGATAGTCCTTAATAGCTGTTTCATTTACAATGAATCACCTCTCACGAGTTAACTCATTTTCAATGATAAAAGTGATCCTACAAATTGAGGCAATATGTTTAACAAGGTACGCACGTTTGATTGTACAAGGCACATGACCATCATAATTTAGATGCTCACAAAGAGGGGTAATAATAAAAGCTAAAATTCTCATATAGATCGACTAAGATCAAGATCAATCAATTTCAGTTTTTTCTTTTGGCTGAACAAACATCATAACTTTCCACACAATGGAAAGCTTGATGTTTCGGCGTCTCCTTTGATGATAGTCTGTGAATTTCTCTATAGTTTTGCGACAGCAGTACAGGCCAGTTAATCATTAAAATGCCTGAAATTGGCCTGTGACAAGAGGAATTTAAAACGCTAACTATACCAGTACATTGATGCAGAGGCGTAGCTAGAGTGTTTGGAGCCTGGGGACAAGATTCATTTTTACGTTCCCGGGTTCTTCCTCCACCAATAATACTGGCCGCCATGTATAGCCTATTGTGTGCTTAAAAATGGTGTTAAACTCTACAAAAACATCTACAACAACAAGATTTAACGATGGTAATTAACATTGGTATATAAGTCTAAAAAGGTCAGATGTTAACTCGTGTTTCTTTCGTGGGAATGGCACTGTAACATTGGTTTTAAGCATTCGTAGTGATCATTCTTGGGATTTAAATTAATTGTGGACGATTTTATTGATATAGCTTATGTTTTTGTTCTGGATTATTTTTTATTTTTGTATTGTTGCATAGGTAAAAAAAAACCATTAAATTACGTGAATAATGTTTAAACTTAACATTCTATTTAGTGAAGATGCAAATTCTTTATAGAAAAGTAATTATTTCGTCAAAACAATAATTCACAGATGATGCAACAGAACATGTAGGACTTTTCTTGTTTAGAAGAAAATGAAAATCGAGAACATAATGTAATAATTGGGAGTTCTCAGCAAAAATCAGCGGTAGTTTACAGCAAGTTTGCTAAAACTGTAGTTACTTTTAAGAATATATTGTCCTTCAATTAATCCCCAAATCAAATGTTTATTCCTTAGTTTCCAACATTTAATTCTGTTTTAAAATTCAAGCTATGTCAAGATGAATGTTATAATTGAAATTATATTTTGGAAATTAATTTGCATCGGCACCGATTATTTCTGCAAAATACCGATTATTCTAATAATCTGCCCGATTATGAGTACGGGCGATTAATCGGTACAGCTCTAACTCAGCCCATGCTGGGATTCTGCATATACAGATAGGACCCTTCACCTAATGAAGATACACTTAATTGAATTGAAAGATGTAAACTTTGTGTACAAAGTAAAGCAAGTGACATATGAATGGCTAACAGCGCTATTCTCTAATTGTGGCATGTTCACATGAAAAGACTACAAAACTTGGAACTAGTTAATTTAAATAAAAAAGCCAATGTTTCTCCAACTTCATTTCCATGTTCAATTTTAATCAAGAAACAAGCAAATATTGGTAGTGCTACAAAAAATGAAGCTACTCCAAGGCTCTCAAAAACTCATCCTTACATATCATGATAAAATGCAGATTGTGCATCAGCCTGAAGGCAATGGTAACGGCATAATTGTACATCAACCTGAAGGCAATGGTAACGGTATACTTGTACATCAACCTTCAATCAATCGTAAGGGCATAATTGTACATCAACCTTCAATCAATGGTAATGGCATAATTGTACATCAACCTTCAATCAATGGTAAGGGCATAATTGTACATCAACCTTCAATCAGTGGTAAGGGCATAATTGTACATCAACCTTCAATCAATGGTAATGGCATAATTGTACATCAACCTTCAATCAATGGTAAGGGCATAATTGTACATCAGCCTGAAGGCAATGATAACGGCATAATTGTAAATCAACCTTCAATCAATGGTAAGGGCATGACTGTAACATCAACCTGAAGGCAATGATAACGGCATAACTGTACATCAACCTTCAATCAATGGTAACGGCATAAATGTACATCAACCTTCAATCAATGGTAATAGCATAATTGTGCTAGGATATCATGCTAAATGTCTGCAGCATAATGACCCAGTGCTAGACATCACTATAAACTCTCGCACTGCAGACATCGTAGCGATATGACTGAAAAGTTGTTAGAGCTACATTAAAAATCCAATCACACATACACACTGAATCTTGTAAAACCAGCAATAATTCTGACTTAGTTCCTGGGCTGAAATTCTAACAGAAATAGTCCATAACCCAATGCATTAACATTTCATCTTTTGAAAGCCATGCACAGAATAGGCCCACATATTGCGGTAGTATCCCATGTGTCCAATATTAGTTTTATTTTCGTAAATCTGTCAAATTCGGTATGCTTTTGATGCCATAACTGATGACGGAAACCTTAGATGGGCAGAAAAGCCAGACAGGGTTGTATGCAGGCCAAACTCTCTTTCTTTTGGTGTGCCCTGTAAGGCCTACTTCAACGGGTCTGCTTGCAGACATAAGTGTCATATGCTGAAATAGTCCTACTCCTAGTCGCTAAACGAGAGGAAGCTGCTGTTACGTTGTCAATGCAAAAAGAGTACCTCGAATCGTACATATGCGTTCATGTCAATGCAAAGCACCCCTAATCCAATTAGCACCCCTAATCCTTGTTCGTGGACAAATCAAGCTGAAGCTACTACATCGAGTACCTTGAATCAATCATGTGCATTTATATCTACGTGCAATCTTGACAACTGTATTAAAAATTCATTGACTTTTTTGCATGCAACAATTAACATGAAAACATTTTGTATCTTCGTCATAAAATTAATTAAAAAGTGATAACTGAAACACTATAAACTTAAGAGTGCTTACATAATATCAAAAGTCTCACTTTTGCGTATGCCTTTTAGATCTAGATTGAAAGCGTCCTTGAACCAGGATTATTTACTTTCGTTCGGATTGTGTGTATCTGGCGAAAAACACCACAAATCCCCGAATAACCAAGTTCTTTTCCGGTCTTCTCTCTTATTTGCGCAATATTAAGAGCAGACTGGTACCTTGAGGATAAACATACAAGGTCTTACTGAATAGTTTTTTTCGGGCAAATTTTCATCCGACGATGATCTATCGCAGAAAGATGATAATAATATTACGTTAAAGATACAATTCAAAACTAATTAATGATTTTTGTTGAAAGGATGCTTGTAAGATTCTGACTCAGGAATTAAAGTTAATTCCTTATGCAACTAGTGACTTTTATACTGAACCAACACTGCCACAAACCCTCTTTTTTATATTCATTTATTACAGGAAAGAAATATGTTGAATATTTTCCAGTTACAAGACAGCTAAAAAAAATATGCATGTCACTTAAGCATGAATAAAGTTCACTAGTACTGTAACAAATTAGCATACTTTTCATCACCCCTCAACCATCTAGATTTTTAGATATTTACCTCTGTAGCAGACACATGTAAATACGTAAGCCAATTCGGCTGCTCATTTGCAGCCCAAGCTATGCATTTGATCTCCAATGCTAGTCTGACTGTGACAGGCAGTCACCAACAAGTCAACCCATTCCCAAGCCTAACTCAAAGTAAATGTAAACCACATTACAGATTTAGCTTAAGTGTGAATTTAAAATGTTAGGATTGTGATAATTATGCTGATGTATTCTACCTTAAAAATTAGAAGGTGTCAAAATACGAAACTATCTAGTGATACCTAATCATAAAGCTACAAAGGGGCTGGGAAACAGTAATTCAAAAGATGCACTATGGCTCATGAGACGGCATTCTGCGCCGTAGTTGCTAAATAAGTGACTGCTATATGGCGATTTACTAATCAATTTTGGGTGTCATCCCTATGCCGACCAACTCTGTGGTCCAGTCTGTTTGTTAAGAACAACAACTAAATTCAAAACACGTGATCCCATTACTTTGCTAGTTTTCATTACTTTCTAAAGTCAATCTAATACATACATTTCCTGACATAATTTTAATCTAAGCACAATTCTTTCCACACAAAAACTAACTAAATATGTGTTTTTGCAAAGCATAAAATTGTCGATGCTTATTGGAGCAATTTTGTTGTCGAAGGTGTGTAGTTTTGGTGACGTTTGCTAGTTTCGTATTTTGGAAGTGTTAGATAATTAAAGAAAATGCATATCCTGGATTTCATCACTGGTTTATACTGGCTATTTACAAAAGACCTTACACATAGTATGTATTGTTAAATTCCATGTTATTCGGGTGTAAAAATGAGGTGGGTAATATGGGTACAGCTTGACCTAACTTAAGATGTGCATCTTTCAACAACAAAAAAACCTGTTGAATTCAGAGGTAAAATGTGTCTGTTTGTGTGAGAGATTTGGATTTTAAGCGTAGATTTAACAATTTTTCAGTCATATCGCTATGATGTCTGCAGTGTAATAGTTTATAGTGATGATGTCCAGCTACCAGTTACATTATCCTGAACCAGGCCGACCAGTGCTAACATTAACCTCTTAATGCTGAGTGCCTAGCGAGGCAGCTGTTGGTACAACTTTTATAAGTCTTTGGTATGACTCTGCCGAGGATCGAACCCAGACTTCCCGCATCCGAGGCGGACGCTCTAACCACAAGGTCACAGGAGCAGTTAGGTAAATTATAAAAATTATGTATGTATGTATGTATGTATGTATGTATGTATGTATGTATGTATGTATGTATGTATGTATGTATGTATGTATGTATGTATGTATGTATGTATGTATGTATGTATGTATGTATAGAATCAACAGAGAACTGGGCAAGATTTTTGGGAAGAAATAATGCAAAACGAGCCCCCTTAGACAAGGAAAAAAACAACACATTTAATCAAACAAATCAAACAAATTAACAATGGTAGTTTCAGTTCATATCAAATGCTATAAACAGGATGTATTAGCAGTGTCTAATTTGGATTTATTACATTGTTATACATCATCATAACAAGTGGTGAAAAGAGCGCAATGTCCATGACTGATTGCATCGTTTCCTTTCGGCTGTTACGACGTCCTATTTCTTCGAGTTCCTTTTCCGACTGCCCCGTCCTTCTTGCAGTTCCTAGACTTTACTCTGCTCGTCACTTTCCCCTTTCGAACCTCACTCGTCACTTCTCCCCCATTTTTTTTTTTTTTTTTTGGGGGGGGGGGGGGGAGGAAGGACTCCGTCTCCGGACTGTCGAGTCCATTCTCACTCGGAAAATTGTTTCCATAAAAGACAAAATTGTCCCAAAATCGCTATATGCACCGCTTTCTAGATGTATATAAAACTCCTGTATGCTTCTAGATGTTCGATTACTATTGTATAAAATTCACAGGTCCTTATTCACTTCCAGATTATTTAAAGATTATAAAATCAACTATAATAGGTAGTTATAGTTAGCTCACGATAATCAGTATGGTTCTAACAGACAAAGGAAATTACTTCATATTCATTCATATTCCCCTATAAATTTTGCACATATGAACATTTGGATCGCAGGTAATAAGTTTTGCTAATGAACTAATAACTGTAAAATTATAAGATAAATTGCATAGCAACTCTAGCATCAACACATTTCCATGAAAATGAATAAACGATACATAATATGAAACATAGTCATATCAAAAAGTTGGATACAACAAACAAAACAATAAATAAAATGAAATTAAAATTGCGTACCTTAATGCTCTTAACTTTAAAACTTGTGCATCTGGCACTAAACCATGTCTTTCTCGCAGAATAGACACCCGGTCCCTTCCTGGGTTGTCACTTTAAATGCTTATTATTTCCATGATGTTCGCCTTAATTTCACTCAGCCAATCATAAGCAGTAGTTTCACAAAATGTTACTCAAGATAAACATTTGCGCCGTCAGTCATAATCTTAAAAACGTTACATAACGTTTCCCTTTGAAGAATGACTATTTGATACGGATAGGAAGTTCAGATGTCTCTTTCTCAAACCATTTTTTAGAACTCTGTCAATTTCATTAAATCGGAACACTTGCTCTTTTGAAGTTTAAACACTAACATGCAAGAAATTAAGAACAAAGGTCGAAATGACCGTTTCCAAGTACTCGCGTGGTTCAAATGTGATAAAATCTTGAGCTCGGCAGATTGCACTCGAAGGTTCACTGCCTATCCAAACTTCGATACTACACACATTAACACATCAATACAATCAGAGCCATTGGAATTCACTCAGAAACTTCTATACTGAGAGAGAGAGAGAGAGAGAGAGAGAGAGAGAGAGAGAGAGAGAGAGAGAGAGAGAGAGAGGGGGGGGTAGGGGGATTCGGGCTCTCCTATAAAAGGCAAAGGGGTGTCACTCAACGGTGAAGATACGCATATATCTTAGGGGAATGAAGTACGGAATCGCTGTAAGGAATGAGTCTTCTGACTCATTGATGAACGAATTTTATTTAAATATATATATATATATATATATATATATATATATATATATATATATATATATATATATATATATATATATATATATATATATATATATATATATATATATATATATATATATATATATATATTACATTTTACATCTAGCCTTTATATATATTTCAAATACACGGAATACATATAAGATTACACTTTTCCTTCGAGCTTACCAACTTCATACATTTGTATAATTTCTGTCTTTTATAATATAATACAGGTAATTAGATCTCGACTAAATTCATGGCAGCCACAGAGTATAAAATTCAGTAGTTGCGATATAATGCAACAATAGTTTTGAAGAAATGAAATGCATTTTTCTCAATTTGAAAATATAATACTAATTTGGAATAGGTTACTGAGCGTTATTCTTTATAACTTAAATAATATTTTATTATCAAAATTAAATATAAACATTAAGTTGGTAGCGTCTTTTCCAATATTTCATACCATATATACAAATTAATTTAAATCGTTTAAAACAAGTAAACATTCAATTACATTATAATAGAAAATAGAAAGAACTCTGAAAAATGATGCACAAGGATGAACTTTACCGTTAGAATCTCAAATATTAAAATATGCCTGTTCTTCAAAGAAGTTTACGAACACAGACGACTCTTTCTTGTAAGGAAAGACAAAGCCTTCTAAACGAATTGATTTTGCGCACGCTGGCTCTCATTTTAAACCCAGTACTTGTGTACGTTCATTTCGAATCAGATAAAAGCTCTTTTTGTTTCCCACGGAAATCCCGTGAATCATCATCCTTTTGGGATTAGTAAATTGCCTGTTTAGCAGCTTTCCACCAAATCTAAATTGCTGACCTTTGGATACAATAGATATGTATTTTATGGGATATTGCACTTGCTTCATCGATCTTTATTAAAATAGTATACAGATGTAGTACAGATATATATAAAATTAATCTCAACATATTTTAGTGGAAAATTACTTTCAATCTAATTTAATGAAAAATTAATTTTAATACAAATTATAGAAAATTTAAATCTTAAATAATTTTGTATGAAAATTCTGTCCTAATAATAGTCATACTTCCGATGTTAAACTTACAGTGCATCCTTTTTAAGCCAATTGCCTGCATCATTTTTGGCTGATGAACGATGCACCACTCTGTTGGTTAGTAGGCATTGAATACTAAAAGAGGCAATTCACGAAATCCTATAGCTTTTGCTAGGACAAAGCACTTATATATGTTTTCTATCCGTAAAGACGTTTATGGTATCAGAACCTTGGCTAGCGAAGATTGATTAATCGGTAAAGTAGCAGAACAATTTATCTTTTGTGCTGTTTTAAAAAAATGTAACTCTCTTAAAATGCACGAAAATTTACATTACACCAAATTCTAGCCGTGTTTGATAGAGTATCGATGTCTCACAACCATTGTTCACCATTTCTTTAATGAATAAATCATCCAGATAGCAGAACATTATAACTTGCTATTTTGTAGAAAAAGAGAATCAGAATATATAACCTTTTAAAAAAAGTAATAAAACAGTGTCTTATTCCATAAACTGGCAGTGTTTGACTTTGTAGCACGGTTACACTGTCTTTTCGCCAACATAGCATTGCAGATATGGTTAGGTAACTTGATTTGACACAAAGTGTTTTTGTTTTTCATACCATCCTGCTTGACGTCAATTGAATGTTATAGTGTCCATCAACGTTTAATTTTCATAGGCGTGCTGGTCAGTTGGTGTGGATGTTTTGGCCAGTAGAAGTGAGTACTAGTTAGTAAGAAGGTGTTTTGGTCAGTCAGTGTCAGTTTGTTTTCCACATTGCGTTTCGCTTTTGAAATAAACCGTAACACTCTGCCTAAAGTATGGATGTTCCGTGCATGGATAAATATATGTTTAATGTTGGTTTGACTTCGCTTGCGAAGATTTAGGAAGGTAGGACGGGGGATGTTCACGTCTATTGCACGACGCTGGTGGCTGATAAGCCCAATACGTGACAGGCACTTCCGTCCACAGAGGCACCAGGGGAATGTTTGGGTTGTGATGGGTGCTGCCGATGGTTCCCGTTGTTTTCTTCGCCATCGTTTTTTCTCCAAGCTGGCTCGTCTATTTTGTTCAATAGTGGTAGTGGCCCAGAGAACTGTACTTCGCCACCTTTCACGGTCACAAGCTTGTGATGCCCATTGACGGTGATCGATGCTACAAGTGGTGAGCGTCTTTTTCAAGGAGTCTTTATGTCTCTTACGAGGTGCCCCTCTATCACGGGGGTCAGTGGACAGCTCACCAAACAGTACGATCTTTGGCAGGCGATAATCATCCATCCTGGACACGTGCCATGCCCAGCGTAGCTGTATATTCATTAGTATTGCCTCAACGCTGGTGATCCCTGCTTGTTTGAGGACTTCAGTGTTGGTGACAAAGTCACTCCAGTGAATGTTGAGGATGGTGTGGAGGCAACGCTGATAGAAGCGTTAAAGGAGGCGGAGTTGGCGCCGCTAGGTGACCTAGGATTCAGCGGTATATAGTAGGGTGGTCAGTACGACAGCTCTGTAGACGCTGATCTTTCTACCTCTCTTGCAACTGACATTGTACCACACTCGTTTATAGAGTCTGCTAAAGGCGCTGTTTGCCTTGACCAGTCTGTTGTCTATTTCTTTGTCAAACTTGGCATCAGAGGATATCACACAGCCGAGGTAGGTGAACTGGTGGACTACATTCAGCGCTGTCTGGTCAGTGAAGATGCTTAGTGGCCGGTACTCTTCCTTCGTGCAGGCTGTTGAAATACCTCTGTTTTCTTTCGGTCGACCTCAAGAAAGACTTTCCTTCTTCTATGTTGATGGCCAACAACGACTGAAGAGATATGCCTTCCCTGCTATTTCGAATTATAGCTGGTCGGCAACAGCTGCATCCACGAGTACATATGGTGCGTCCTGGTCCCGAACACTTCACCGTTGATCTCTTGAGACCGTCTGCCCTAGCCGGTTACTCCCTTGTAGAAGTTCATACGCCTAGTGATGCAGTGTTGACATCACTCCCTCGACGTCGTATGGTCCACCAGATGAAGCTGTGTATCGGGGTATGCCGGGAATGATTCCTTCTTAGAGGCAGGCAGACGTGAGAGATTTGGGAGATAGATGATGACCAGTGCGTCCGTCCACTCAGAGAATGCAGCTGCCAGACAACAAAGGTACTACCCCTGTCTATCTATCTATCTATCTATCTATCTATCTATCTATCTATCTATCTATCTATCTATCTATCTATCTATCTATCTATCTATCTATCTATCTATCTATCTATCTATCTATCATCATCATCATCATCAGGCGTAGCTAGAGTGTTTGGCGCCCGGGGACAATATTCATCCGCCCCCCACCACCTCAACTCTGAAACCCATTATTTTCATCAATAAAATCACCATTACCAGTTACAACCTATTTCAAAGCCCATTTTGGCGCCCGGGACATATGTACCCCCTGCCCCCCCCCCTTAGCTACGCCTCTGATATATATATATATATATATATATATATATATATATATATATATATATATATATATATATATATATATATATATATAGAGAGAGAGAGAGAGAGAGAGAGAGAGAGAGAGAGAGAGAGAGAGAGAGAGAGAGAGAGATTCTTCTCTTCCATTACGAAATATATGGGCAGGTATTACAGTAGTTCATGATATTTAAATTCTGGGGGGAATATATAATATTATAGTCGGACGGGATTTTTGGCGAAAGTAAGAAAATGACCCTGGGAAAATGACACTAGGGAAATTGAAATGTCAAATTGTCGAGGTTAGCTACCCTGAAAACAGTTATTAAATCCAACTAAAGTTATTTCCCGTTGATCAGTTTCTCGGAAGCTGTTCCTGGCTGCAACATTTGTCAAAAAAAGTCAGTACATCAGACACAGGGTTGGAACGTAGGAGTCAGACACACGATGGGTAAATTTATGATCATTGTTAATTCAAACTTTCATTATTTTTACTTTCGGTTCGTCTACATTTAACCATTATGTATCTTTTTGAAAGTCGTTTTCGATTATCGTCATCGTTGTTGACTACTTGTTAAGTTCAAGTTGTTGATGTAGTCCTACAACTTAAGACGTATCACGTGAAATTTTTGTTTTGTTGCTACAAGATCATAGATAACATGCGATGCATCTTACATTGTAGGCCTATAGTATAGAAATTAGGTGTGTGTGTGTGTGTGTGTGTGTGTGTGTGTGATGCATATAACAGAAAATCTTGTGCGTCGAAGCGTTTGGTCTGTTACTGAGTTTTTACTGTAACAAAGGTAATGGGTACAGGTGGAGGAAACTGAAGGATCAGAAGGAAAGCAACACTCCCAGACACAGTTCTTGAACAAAGTTTTCTAGTCCAATGAAAAAGGACTTTTAATTCAACACTTACTGATCAAAATATGATTTCAGTATTAAAGCCTGGAAATAAAGTGTCATTGCCAAGTATCATACACTATCATAGACGTCTTTGGTATACAAGATGATGGAGTCTATTCTTAGAGTCTAGATAGTTAATAATGAGCACAGATTAAGTCAGATTAAAGATAGCATGGTTTTAAGAAAGGTAAATGTGTCCTGACAGTCTTGTGATGAAGTTATACCCAGATATAATAGCGAGACATCGGTTAGATAATGACAATGACAAGAGACATCGGTTAGATTATGACAAAGACGAGAGACATCGGTTAGATTATGACAAAGACAGCAGACTTGTGCTCCAAACTAAATATCATATGAATTAATGAATATACTAGACTTATGACAATGACAAGAGCAGCAGGCTTGTGCTCCAAACTAAATGTCATTAATGAATATACAAGACTTATGAAAAGATCTGACAATACTATCAAGCTCATTGTCAATAACTTGGGAAGTTTAGAAAGTATGGATGTCGGAGAGGGATACTGCATTAGAGAAACCACCATAAATGGCGATTATCACCATGAGGGGTTTCCTGGTCTGGTTGGTAGAAAGATGACAGGCTTTTCTGACTTCATATTTTGACAACTAACTGATGTTGTAAACAAATAAATTACATCTCTCCTTTTGAAACTTATAATCATTCAATTTAATCCAGTTTGCATGCTTGCTTTAAAGCTGACAAAACAGCTTCTAAAACTGAGGAGTATGTTTAGTTTGGAGACTTATGTTCCTCTCTCAGATTCAGGGTTTTATAAGACAAAATTGATAGACTTACATCTTAAATTACTACCATGTGTACTTCAAATATTTATGTTTTTAACCCCATAGCTAATAATATCACTGATTATTTGGAAAAGATATGTTCCTTCTCAAATGATTCGAGTTTAATCCCTATTAAGTTAAGTTTTTCAATAATACCATGAAAATTTTCAGTGGGTATAGATTGATCAGAGACAGATTTCACTATCTCAAGAAAATTGGGGAAAATACTGACATATATATTTATTAATAATAATCTTTATTATTTATTAATAATAATCTTTGTATATTAGATAGAATTAGATGAAATATGTGATGATGATATGATTGTAGTTTTGACAATTTTCCAAAATACTTCTGTTATAAATTAATCATTTCTCCTGATATTAACTTGACTGACATTTTGTACAGTTGGTTACTCCTAGCTAATTTACAAGTACTTTTACCACAAATCTAAGCTAATTGGACTTGAGCTGACATTAATACATTATCACAAAAACTGATATGCAGGAATATAAAAGGAGGATTCAATTCAAAATATTGATATGAGTAATCTGGAAGAAGACTCAGGATGCACATAACAGGATATAATCAATATTTAAGAGTTTGTCAGTCTATACTCATCAATCTCTTCCTTCATTTAATAGCAGTAACAAATATCGGCTTGAATGCCAAAAGTTCCACATAAATTATATGTAACAATTAGGACAAATCGTATCCATCATGCAGTCCTTTATAACTTTTAATTTAATTTTTGCATATAGTGAGTACTCACTTCATTTGTAATACATTTGCATAATATGACAGTTAATTTTTCTTCCCTCTCCGCCATAGTGGTTTGGCAAACCAGAGCTTTAGCAGCAAGGGGGGGGGGGGGGGGGCGAATCGGACATTTGCTCCAGACATCATTTGCTCTAAATCTAACAATCATCTCGAGAGAATTAATTCGAATCCTTCTTTTTCAACCAAAAAAAAAAAGATTACTTGCTCGAAACATAAGTTTTTCGCAAATCATACTCCAAGACCGTTTTCATCGTTTAGTCAAAATACGGTCTTGTCGTGATGTCATCGCCCCCCCCTGCTGCTATGGGTTTTTATGATTTCAACCAAATATTTGATCGAGTCCGATACGATATCGTGTCCGAGGATCATGTAAATTTATTGTTATAAATCCATGCGGGGTTGACTGAGCATTACTAAAGAAATTTCTAAATTGATTGAAGTCCATATCGGAACACCATGTCTGCCAAATATTTCGTAGCGTATGTGTATCAACGCCGTTAAACACAGCAAGAATATTACAGTTATCTCTGATCACTTTTGGAATCTGAGTGTATCGTTGAGTGACATATATCACGTCAGTGTTTTTATGCCTGCCTCGGGAAAATATTCTAGCTGGGTTTTTTTGATTGTCTAACATCACATCGTCGTATACGACTAAATTGTTAATGCTTCCATCAAGGTCATCCACGGATGGTGCCTCGTCAATATCGGTTATAAATTCAATAATGCCCTTGCCGGCAATCTCTGAAGCATTTTCATTAAAATCTTTTAGCACTTAATAGCATCGTTGATCGTCTACACTCGGGGCGACCAAATACAACTTATTCCACTTCATCCATCTCACTATTAAATTGAGCAACAATTGCGTCTTGCCGGATCCAGATGGCCCGATTATAATTGCGCGGATAGAGTTTGGTAGCGCTGCATGATGCTTAACTGGTTCTCTTGTTTTAGTCACTGAAAAATCAATTATATTCATATCTCTATAAATAAATTATGGATCTATATTGTGTGAAGTGTAAAACGCGTACTAACACAAATGATGTGACGACGATTACAACTAAAAATAACAGATCAGCACTTACTGGTAGATGTGCAACATGTGGTATAAAAAGTTTAGATTTGTTTCTATGAAATCCGGAGATGTTTTAAAAAAAACGAGGAGGTGATATCGCAGCCAAATTGGCAAAGCTCCCTGGAACCCCATGGGCAAAGTACCCCGGAGAAAAGCACCTTCCAGGATATAGCTACTGTGGCCCCGGAACACGATTAGATATCAGACTTGATGATCAAAATCAACCCCGACCAGGCGAGTATCCGATAAACGCTATTGATAAGGCGTGTCATGCTCATGATGTTGCATATAAAAGCAGCAATCTGCAACACAGGCATCTCGCGGATGTGAAATTAATTCATGTGTTAAATGCTATTCCTGATAAATCTTTGAAAGAAAAATTGGCTTCGTGGTTGGTAAAATCAGCTATGAAAGGCAAATTGATGATGGGTGCTGGTAATTAATAATATGGAATCTATTTATTATTCTCCAAGGGGATACTGGAGGGGTAACGCTGCAATCAAAAAACTTGCCAACGCCGCAAAAGGGAAAAAGGACACTGCGGCTAATTGGTTATCCAAACAGGCTATATGGCAAATTTATCTACCGCGTCCTAAACAAATCAATTTCTCGCATTTTGATGTTACCGGACCCAATGAAGTTCATCAAGCTGATTTATTGTTTTTACCACATGACAATGGTTACAAATACGCGCTAACCATAGTTGACGTTGCGAGTCGATACAAACAAGCAGAACCGCTAAAAACAAAATCATCACCTGAAGTTGCTTCTGCATTTGAAAAGATTTATCGATGAGGCCCACTACGCTGGCCAAATCTGTTACAAGTTGATCCTGGCAAGGAATTTCAAGGCACTGTTTTATTAGCGATGAAACATCACAATGTCACCATCAGACGGGGGCATACGGCACTACATCGCGATCAGGCAATTGTTGAACGATTTAATCGGACTCTTGCTGAGCGGTTATTCTGATATCAATATGCAAAAGAATTCATCCAAGAAAAGCGATCCCGTGAATGGGTCAAAAGGTTACCAGGGGTAGTTGCAGCGCTAAATAACGAGATTACCACAGCAATCAATATGAAACCTAACAACGCAATACAAAAAAAGTATATACCACAACCACAGCGGGATAGCGTTTCTCAGCCAGTTCTCAGCAATGTCACCGTGAGATATTTATATGAACCAGGAGAACTCGAAGGTGGTAAAAAAAGGGCTACTGATCCTATTTGGAGTGTCACTACACATAGCATATCTACTATAACACGATCAACTGGTAGACCTCCAATCTATAAATTGGATTCAACTGCCCCTCAGCCGGGTTTTACACGCGAACAATTACAAGTGATTCCTGATGATACTCAATTGTCACCGCATGGTCTTAACTAGCGCTGTTGCGTCTGTTGCACTCAAGACAAGTCAACATCACATTGTTTCTGACATGACCGAGACTGTTATTTTTTCTGTCTACGGTAAATTGGCGAATATCTTTATCCGAATACTGCCAACGCATTATACAATTGCAACTCGCGCAGTGATTATTCTGTTGTTGCTTCAGCGTAATTATTAATTCAGCATCAATATCAAATTCTCGTTGTTTTTTTTTTTGTCTTGTTGTTTGTAACCGAAGAGTTTTTTTTATTAATGATGCTAACATCGATATCATCCATTGTGGTGTCGTCATCGAAAACAATTCTTCGAAGTTGATTTATTCACCGTACTCTAGACACTGCAAGATAGACTAAATTTGACCACTCAATGCGATTATCTACTATCCAAACAATTGTATCCGCGATGGTTAATCCCTGTGAGGAATGTATCGTCGTTACATAACCCAGTGTCCATGGCGATTTATCAGCGCGCAATGCGTCTTCGACAACACTGATATCAACCAGCACAATATCATTTAACACTAGTGTTTGTCTTTCGTTTTTTTCTGGAATTTCAACTTCAATATTTTGTCGCCGTGTATCACAGGGTCTATAACACAGCGGCACTGGGCGCGTTGGGAATTTTTCTTTGTGAAGCTTAAATAACTTTTTCTGAAGTGTGTCTCTGACTATCTTTCTACTTGCCACTACAAAATCGTTTGGTCTCCATGCTTCCCAAAATTCTTCCATGGGAGTTTCAGGAATTATTTCCCTGATTATTTTGCATTGAACTTTATCGAGTTGCAGTCTAATTAAATTCTTAAGTGTACGTAATTGTTCATCAAGTGCTCTATAGTCAGTATCGATTTCTTCATAATAGTCAACAAAATTCTTTAGCCAATCATGTGGACCCTCGCCGACAAATGGTGGTGGTTGGCCATGATCTCCACACATTATTACCGCTGTATTCTTTTGCAGCAACCAATCAAGAAACATTTTTAATACATCTACCGAATCCGTGCATATCTCATCCCAAATAATAACCGCAGGGATAAATTTCTCACCCATTCTTTCAGGGGTCCATTTGTTGCCCTTGTATCGAAAAAAGCTGTGATAAGTACAAGCTTCAACGTTTCGTTGTTTCATCTCTCTGGCAAGTCTGTGTGTTGGTGTTAGCACAATCATGTTTGTGAAATCCGTAGGATTTTTCCCACGAAATAACTCAATCGCGCGAGTCGTCTTTCTTGACCCGCCACAGCCGTTTAAATAAATTGTTTTATATCTACAAATTGGATCTGATATCGATGGTGCATTAGAACGCTCTGATAAATAATCACCATGTAAGTAATTATTTTTAATTTCAACGTCTGCTGATTCAGAATACTCGCGCAGCATTTCTTTTTTAATTCTCCATGATCCCCAGCTTTCATCCGAATTAGTGAATTCAGCAACTGCGCAACTGTACTTGCTGTTAATGTAAATGAATCAACGGCAACTCTAACCGCAGTGTCAGGAAATCTATTTATCATTGAAAATAAATTAATACAAGCATAACCCAGCATTGACGACCTCAAATGTGTATACGGGGATCTGTAACCGTTGCTATAAGTAACAACTGTACCCAATTTTGTTCCATTGGACAAAAAAGCATCTTTACGATCCACATATATGTTTTTGGATACTGCATCCGCGATTACAAAGTCGTATTCGGTGTTATCCATAATCAGCCGTGAACAATATCGTTTATAGTCGCATTTTTTTCCTCCCTGAATGAATTTTCTGATTATTCTTCTGCCGAGATCTTTTGCTTCGATGTTTTGTTGATTAAATACCCGTTTGGACCACTCAATGATATATTCTTCGTCGGCATCAATATGTTTTCTGGATTCCTCAATTATACTATCAAGACGTTCCAGTGTTGGTAACCAGACATTGATTTGTTTCCGATATGATATAATTGCTTCACTGACCGTCAGTGAAATTAACATTTTTGTATCAATCATGAATCATAATAGCGCTATTGGCAGCCACTTCTTTTCAGACATGTGTCTACCAATCATAATATAACAACAGCGATGAAGTCCTGCTGCAAATTCAAATGATACTACACGAGCGAATCCAGTTAAATTAAAATCAGGCAGTGGCCCATTAATTGCAACACGAGTCATTTCAAATCGTTTAAAATACTCAGTACACTCTCCATAACCAAGAAAACTATTATATTATCATGGTCGTATTTGTTATTCCATAAACCGCCATGATTAAATTCTAAACAACTAGCCTCAATGTCTGGCAAGAATTCTACGCGTGTTGTTTCCATGCATTTTTGATTCTCGCAAAATGAGCTGCAACCGACGGGATTGTAAAACAGTTTGTCAATAATTGTTCATCATCGTTGATGATTTCATCGGTGGCTTTGCCACACACCGTTAAAAACCCACTAGCTGTTTTTTTCATTTTGTTGTGAAATGCTTTAGTGCGGTATAATTCACCGTTTGGTTTTACAAACTGATCAAAGGTATCAGTGTCGTTTTCAGTGCTGCGAAGTAATCACACCGACACGGGGTCGTTTTTACTCAAATGCGCAATAGCATTGAATAGTTTCTTTTCAACGAGAAAACCATCCCAGGAAAATTCTTCTCCTAAGAATTCGTCGGGTATATACTTTATTGTTCTGTTTCGTGGAAATATTGTGACCGCGGGCGTCCACGCATGTTCGTTATGATCAATAATTTTAATTGGGGCTCCCTTTGATTTATGTTTTGATTCGTATAAAACTGCTCCGGTTGTTGTTGTAACAGTTATTGGAAATCTCAGCGACGTTTCTGATTTTGCTATATTGTTAATACCGTATTTTCCGGGGTATAAGTCGCTACTTTTTTTCGTTTTTTTTCTTTCAAATGACGTGTGCGACTTATACGCAGGAGCGACTTATACGATAAATAAATTTTTTTAACGACTGATATGACTGATGCGCAGTGATGCTGTGTTATAGCGAATGCATCTACGGTATACCGGCAAGCCAATTGCTCGAAACTTACATACACGTAAGTATTAGACTACAAGAATATCAAATTAAATAATCAAATATTATTTAGTTATAATATATATGTGTTAAAATTTGTTGTTATTAATTAAAAAAAATATTGAAATTACGATTGCCATTGTTTTCCTTTTATTATTCACCACGTGCTTCAAGCAAAGTGTTGGTCAGATGTCGCTACAATATATGTATTTAAATGTACCGGTAGCGCTTCATAATTTACTTCAATAGTTTATAAAAAAAACTCTGGATTAACCCGAGACTGGCTTCATTGAGAGAACTCCAAAGTAATTAATAAAAATAACTGGAAGGCTGGCGAACAATTTCAGTTGTCGTATAAAATGCCTTTGAAGTTCGCTCTGGGTGTGGAATTGACCGGAATACCGAGACTGGCTTCATTGAGAGAACTTCAAAGTAATTAATAAAAAAAAACTGGAAGACTGGCGGACAACTTCAATTGTTTTATAAAGTGCCTTTGAAGTTCGCTCGTGTTGTGGAAATTGACCGGAATACAGAGACTGGCTTCATTGAGAGAACTTCAAAGTAATTAATAAAAAAAACTGCAAGGCTGGCGGACAACTTCAATTGTTTTATAAAGTGCCTTTGAAGTTTGCTCGGGTTTGTGGAAATTGACTGGAATACCGAGACTGGCTTCATTGAGAGAACTTCAAAGTAATTAATAAAAAAAACTGGAAGGCTGGCGGACAACTTCAGTTGTTTTATAAAGTGCCTTTGAAGTTTGCTCGGGTTGTGGAAATTGACCGGAATACCGAGACTGGCTTCATTGAGAGAACTTCAAAGTAATTAATAAAAAAAACTGGAAGGCTGGCGAACAACTTCATTTGTTTCATAAAGTGCCTTTGAAGTTCGCTCGGGTTGTGGAATTGACCGGTATATAAATACGGACCGTTCATACCATGGAGCATTAAAAAAGATAGTTTCACAATAACGTTGTATGATTTAAAATTGTTATGTTAGCGTAAGTCAATACAGTTTAATCATGGCACCAACAACTACCACGCGAAAAAGTTATGATGCAGAATTTAAGTTAAACGTCGTAGCATTTGCGAAAGAAAACGGAAATCGTGCAGTGGCGCTATTATTTACTTAATAAACATTATTTATAAATCTTATTTGCTTATATTTCTATTTTTAAAAATTCAAACAAGAATATACTTACACGTTGTTGGAATTACTAAGTCGTATGCAATGGTCGGCAGTATCAAAACCGTGATTACGGTAAGTGCGCAGGAGCGACTTATACGCAGGAGCGACTTATCTGTTGAATTTTCCAAAATTATCTGGATTTCCCCCTCCCGCGACTTATACCCCGGAGCGACTTATAGGGCGGAAAATACGGTAGTTGCTCCGCAGTCTTTCACCGTTAACTCTCATTGAGCTATTTTGCTATGCCGTAGATCGGTAAGTTTGTTCCCTTGGGGTGCATTTGTAAAATGTTCTGTTATTCGTGCTGCTACACAATTGAGTGGCAAAGCCACTGACGATGAAGTCGCCGGCGACGACTGTTTCATTGGTTTAAGTTTCCTTATATCAGGTTTTTCATTTAACGGATATATCCCATACACAACTGCTGTTTCAGGATATGCTCGTTCATAGTATGGTTTGTCAATTCCAGATAACAGACCCGGCTTAGAATCACGGCTAACAACGACTGTTTTCTTGTCTTTGAGAATCGGTTCAAATTTGTCTCGTATAATCCAACTGCCTGATTCTACACGGATAATGAATTTCACTCTGAAAAAATACTTTTTGTTGCCAAGTTGTGATAACATTAACGCTGCGTTGCTGTCGTTCATGGTGGCATCAACAACGCCATCAATTCGAAATGTTGACCAGCTATGAGATGCACCGTCATGTTTGAATTCATTAATACAATCGCGTATTTTATTTATCAGGGCTCTATCCGTTATTGCCCGTTTTGGCACATCTTTGAGGGTTCTATTGAGATTAAATTTAACGTTTTTATAATGCTTAATTGCTGATAATCTCTCGAACTCCTCCATGTTATAATTAAAACAAGTATTTAAATAGAAAAATATAGTATAATGAATCACTGCAAGTGGCTAATGATTGGATCAACAACCCCATGTAACAAATCATGCAGAAGCGAATTCTGTGGGTATCATTTACAAAGCGTTCGGCGAGGAAGTTTTGGCCCCCTTCCATGCCTCCGATGTGGGGTGGGGGTAAGGGGAAAATCGCAGTTGTGTCTCACTTGTGGCGGCAAACGTTACAAGGAACTAAAACGCTATTATGACAAACGAATTAAAAATGCAGTCATTGATCCTACTGATGACTCCGTCAGTGACAAAATCATAAAAACCCCTCAAGACTACATTGATAGACTTATAATTAAAGCAAATAATAAATTAGACAAATAGTATTATTATACAAATGAGCCAAGATTTCAGACCTCACCCAGTGCTTGTTAATTATGAAGCATCCCGTGATGGTATTGTTAGAAATTGCAGACTAAAGAAACCGTTTGGACGGGTAAATAATAGAGGGTATTTAATGTTTGGTGCCGGGAAGAAGAAATATCTCTGTCACAGAATAGTATATGAATGTCACAACGGATTGATCAAAGATGAATCTGTTATTGATCATATCAATAATAACAAGACCGATAATTCTCTTTCGAATCTCCAAGCTATCTCACAGAGTCAGCATATATCAAAAAGGGCAGAGATTGGTACTTTTAAATCAGTTGGAAAGAGACCCATAAAATCATTTGATACATCAACTAATGAGGAGAAAATATTTCAGTCAGTGAATGAAGCCAGTAGATATTTCGATATTTGTAGGTCTTCAATACGATTTGTTGCAGAAGGAATTCAAAAATCGGCTCTGTCAAAGAAAAATGGCCATAAAATAAAATTCGTATACATCTGAAACGATTCAAGGGAGGTATGCTTCGGGCCCTTGGGCTTGCATGGATGCGAAGGCACCCAAGGAGTTCCAAGATTCATGTTGTGCTGTACTTAATTAAGTTAATTAAGTTAATAAAGTAACCTCTAGGTCTCTCTGACGTCGTAGGGCGCCAGCAAGATTGCTAAATAAGTGTTACTTTTTTTTAAATTAAAGATAAAATGTATTATATAAATAATGGATATCAAAGATGTAAATGCTATAATTGCTGAAATTTCAAATTTGAAAAATCGAGGGATAGTATTATCTAAAGATCTCGACTGCGACAGGATTACCTCGGAATATGAAGACATTGAGTATCAGTCTAGTAAGGGTCGTTATGTTTTACCTAAAATGTACAGGCTCGTGAAAGAAATTCAAAAGTCCATTAATGCTTGCTTGTACGGTAACGACATTAATGCATTTATAACGCTATTTAGCACCGTTGAAGCAATACGTCAAAAGCTCGGCCAAGAGTATCAAAAACGAGCTGAAATTAGTTCTAAGGTTCGTGATCTTAGAAAAATATTAAACGAGGAAAAACCTGTATCCTAACCACGTGAGCGTTACTATAAAAATAGGCTTTCAGTAAAAAAATTTTAGCGTTTTTTGTAACACTTGTTACACTTGTCACATAGGATTTTGTCCTGAAAGAATACTCAGCAGTTTGGGTTTGCTCATGCAGTTATGTGCGTACTGGATGATCTGGTTGTGGTAGCAAGTAATCACCGCGACGCCTCCATTTTCACGTAGTTGTTGTTGTTGCCGCGTCGTTAACAAAAATTGTTCATCGCCGTTCTCAGATATTACAATTTTGAAACCCCCAGCGATGTTATTTCTGAAATACTCGCGGATAGCGTCGTACAGTTTAACCCTGTCGGAGATGGATATGTTAGCTTGATGGTACATTATTTAATAACTCAGCTTTTAATTGTGATAGTTTTACATTTGAAAACTCAGTTCACAAACAATATTAGGTAGGTGAATCGCTTACAACTAAATTAGCCCGAGAGCGGCTAGCAGCAATTAAAAAGTTTATTCCGGTTCGAGACAGACTTCGCGAGAAACTTCAACAACGACAACAAATGCAAACTGACTTTTCTGTGTCAAGTGAACAACTGTTTACTCCGATAACAAGTGCGACCAAAGATGTGAAAAAGTTAACTGAAGCAGCGATATATGGAGATATTCCTGAACGAGAACGAGCAAAGAAGGTTGATACTGCTTGATACACTTGAAAAGATAGCAGCAGAGACCGAACAAACATGCGCAGGGATACAACAGCTATCCAGTGATATAAAAACTCAGCACGAATATGAACGATTAGCTGATATTGATGATTCTGCACCTGAACCACAACCTGTTGATGTCACCCCAAGAGGTGTTTCCTTTATAGACAAACTCACCGAAGGAGCTATAACAGAAATCAAATGATTTCAATTAATAAAGCCCGAACATTATAAGATTTTTGGTAATTTTGCCGCTCAAAGCTTTCATTCCAAAAAGGGCTTTTTAAAAGACGAGTATAAAAACAGTAAAATAAGCCGATATGAATGGGTTAATTGGTTGTATAAATCGAATAAGAAGATTATTGGACATTTAAACAAAAGAGCATTGGAATATAAAGAATTTAAAAAGGGAGTTGATGAGTATGATGAAACTAGTACAACTAAAACAGTTACTGCTAGCGGATATTCGATTGAAAATCCTTTAGATTTCAACGCAACCGTGACATGTCCTGGTAATATTCTCAGTGATATATCACGGTTGGAAGTACTTATGGGTGGAAAACGAGCCGGAAACAACTCCGTCGAGATAATTAATGAAGCAGCTGATATCTGTAGACGATTATTTGCCGGCGGTATCATGGGCATTGATGTATATCGAGAACTCATTGCTGAATTAGTTGAAAATCACAGAGATGTCCATGGTTATTACAGCGATTGATCACTAGTTGAAAAACTACTAGTTTTATAACAAGATGATCATACACTACAACCATGATAAACCCATAAGCGTCTACGTGGTGAACTCACGATTGCCTGTTTATAGAGCATATTACGGAGATGGTTTCGGCAGTACCATTGCGGGGTTATTTACAAGAATGGCTCCCAAGGTGGCGCCGTTAGCTAAACAATTATCAATGAAAGCCATTGATATTATTCGTGATAAGGGAATCAGCGCTGTTGGAAATCTTGCCGGAAAGGCATTTTCTGCCGCGAAAGATAAAATAACATCATTGGTGCGACGACGAAAAAAGCAACCAGTTGTACTGCCATCTACAACAGTGATGCCTGCAAGTGTCAGCAAAGCAATAAATAGCTCAGTGGAAGAAAAATTAGCGTCGTTGGCTGCTTCGGTGACTCCGTCATCCGTGGCTGCGCCGCTGGCGAACAGTAACCAAGATGATATCGCAAACATGATAACAGGAAGTGGTTTGAAACGAAAACAAAAACGACGATGATTACAAAGAATTTCACAATTGAAAATACTGATGTGAATAATAATAAGAACAGCTGATCCAGCGTTAGATATGGAAGCCCAAGTACGCAAAGATGATTCTGTCCGCGATTATCAATTTTATTCCTATCATGCAATACAACCAGATATTCGATCGCGAATTGAACTTCAAGTCCATGATACCAGCAAATACTTTCTACCCGCTGAAGCGTTTATCGAAGTAGAAGGAGAACTTGTACGACTTACTGATACTCCTGCTGTACCCGCACCGTATCCAGATGGTGCCAAAGTCGGCTTAGTCAATAATGGTATCATGGCGCTATTTGAATCCGCGAGATATCTCATTGACGAAAAAGAGATTGAGTCTATAGAACGTGATGTTGATGTGGCTACAACAATAATTGGGTTTGCAAGATATTCTGACGATTATACAAGATCAGCAGGTCCGTCTATGATGTTTGCAAAAGATAATAAAAACACTGCTGGACCCACTCAATTTATTGTACGACTACCAAATAATAATGCTGGCGCTGCTGCTGTTGATGTCAAGAATATGATTATAAATACTGATCTCCAGTACAATCTAGGAGCTGCAACACGAATAGCAATGTTGGCAGGACAACGTAGATCATTTTTATGTGCGATTCCGTTGCATCATATATTTGGATTCTGTAGAAATGTACGAAAAGTTATTTATGGAGCGAAGCATACAGTAGTACTCGTGCGAAAGGGTAGTGACGATGATGCAATCTGGAGAATTCCAGCGGATCCTGCAAATCCAGATGCTGACGCTGGTAAAGTCATTTTAACTAAATTGGTCTTGTGGATGCCAGTAATGACCCCATCAATTACCACAGAACAGCGACTACTATCATTTATGGATGTGGGTGGCAAATCATTGCTAAGTTGGCTAACAACAACAGATGTTAAGCAATCAAATATCAATGGTACATTTACATGGGACTTGGCATCACAACAAGGCGTTTCAGCTCCACGTCATATACTTATCACGTTGCAGGATATGACAAGAGTGAATTCACAATTGCACAGTCATATGATATTTGATCAATTAGGAGTTACTGAGGTCTCGTTGAGAATAAATGGCCAGTAGGAACCATCTGAAGACATACAACTTAATTTCGGTCAAAACCATATTGCTCGTATGTACCATCGTATGCTGTCATATATGGGCCGTGATCAAAATGTTGATACTGGTTTGCAAATATCGCAATATGATTTTCAGAACTTTTATCCGATCTACTACTTTTCGCTGGAACATCTTGATTTAACAAGGCAATCCGTCGTTGATATATACTTCAGAGCCAATGTCCTTCGTGGCACTATTGCTAATTATAGAGCGGTTGCTGTCATTCTCAGCGACAAATCAATGCTACTTGAAGGTTTTGGTGGACGAATGAGAATTGTTGATGCACCAGTGGGAAATATGTAAACGATTCACAATTAGATCAATTGAAAGTATAAATGTGTTTTACAATAAAATGACATATAGTGTTGTTAGTGTCAAGCTGACTGATGGTCAGGTCAAGAAATTGCGATCAAAATCCGCTAAAGAATGTGGAACCACAATAACGTTGAAACCAGCGCAGATGTCCGGCGGTACATATAAAATATCACTGACGGATCGTCAAATAAAACATTTCAATGATGCGCTGAAGAATAAGCGAGGGGTTCAAATTGTATTTTCAAAGGCTGCAGTTGCCAACATGATAAAATCAGGTGGTATATTTCCATTGTTAGCTGCAATACCAGCATTGATTGCAGCGGCTGCCCCAGTGGTGGCAAAAGCGGCTGCGTTGGGAGCCGTTGGGACCGCGGCAGGGATGGCGTTGAAAAAGGCAACTGGGAAAGGATATAAAAAAAGGGAAAGGGTTTAAGACTACCAGGGACTCCATATTCATGGTACAGCGGAAAGGGTCTAAGAATACCAGGAACGGTTTATTAGTTGAAAGCCCAATTCTCCCTATGTCCAATTTTGATTTAATTGATGCTGCTAAAAACTAGCGATAAAAAACTTCAGAGGGGTTTTTATGAGAGATCAATTACCGAGAAAACCAAACAGCGTTGAAACCGGTATCATCAATCTTGATAACAGCAGCGGATCGGGAACTCACTGGGTTGCATATGCGATTGATCCACGTGGGATTGTCTATTTTGATTCATATGGGTTAGCTCCGCCAAGCGAGTTTATGCGGTATATAAATTCTTCGATGAAACTCAAAGAGTTTCTGATTTTTTATTCCACGCTGCCAACACAACAATTAAATGATCCACCGATATGTGGCCGTGAAGTATTAAATGTCCTCGCGGAGATTGCATCATCGTCACAGAAACCACCTCATCTGGTTGTAAATAAATACACGAGTGGGAAATTACAATGTAATTTTAGAGAATCAATAAATTAAAAATAGTAGAGTTTTTACAATAATGATTGATATTGGGGACGATCTCTGTCAATGTCGAAACCCACCGCGGGAACATCTGCAGGTTCTATCAAGGATGTAAAAAAAATAATTGAAGATGAAATCGCTGAGACATTAAATTTAGCAAGTGTTGACCTGAACGAAATAGTTGTATTTCAAGATCGCCAGGGTAAATTGAAAAGCAGTAATATATCCGCGGATGACATTTTGATATGACAGCACGCCGCCGCTGAAAACTCTATTGCGCTGTATTCCAACGGCGGACAACTTAAACCAGGCGCACTTGTGTCTACGATCACCGACGCGATTGCTGCCCACGGCCGTGATCTGGATGATTATATACGAGGTTATAATAGTTTTCGCAAAAATGTCATACATAAATTCTTTGGAACCCCGCTTGTGGTTGGCATGACTCTCGCTGAAATTAAAAACTTTCTATCTTTATTCTTTTTTAACAAGGAGGCAGGGAGGATGATAAATGAAAATGAAATCAAGGCAAATTATCTCGATATTTACACGGATATTTCTAAAATAATAGAAAATCTTGCAAAGGTACAAAAACCCACTAACGACATCGTTGGTAAGTTTTTTGGAACCCCGCTTGTGGCAGGCATAACTCTCGCTGAAATTAGCAAGTTTATTGGCAAGCATACTCACAATGCCTACGTCGCTAATAGTTTCTTTGGTGTCCCGGCTACATCTACGATGACTCTCAAAGATATTAATATGTTTATGGTGAGACAAACAACACTTAATACCATCGTGGATAAATTTTTGGGGAGAACACCTGTGTCTGAAACCACATCTCTGACAGGCCTGACCCTCGCTGAAGTTAAAAAAGCTATTGACGAACAAAAGCCCATCAGCGAAATTGTTAATAAGGTCTTTGAGGGGTATGGCCCCCAAGATCTCACGACAAAATTTTATCACATTGACATACATCTTAAAGACCATGCACAGCTTAACACCAGAAACCTTCTGGCTTCATTCTTTTCTGAGGGGGGGGGGGGGGTGAGGGGGACAATTGATCCTACCAGAATCAGGGCAAATTATCTCGATGTTTACAATGATATTCTTAAACTAAAAGGTCTCGATGAATTTAAAACCCTTCTGATTTCATTCTTTTTTAACAAGGAGGCGGTGAGGATGATAAATACTAACGAAATCAAGACAAGTTATCTCGATATTTACAATGATATTCTTAAACTAAAAGAAAATTTTGAAAAGGTACAAAAACCCACTAACAACGTCGTCGATAAGTTTTTTGGTGTCCCGGCTACATCTACGATGACTCTCAAAGATATTTAAAATGATATTCTTAAACTAAAAGAAAATTTTGAAAAGATAAAGATTCCGCATCCACGCATAAGCATTAAAAATGTCGTGTATACTGTCGATCATGGAACCATGGATTGGATAAGAGACGTTTATACTAAATTGTCCGCCGGTCTCTGGAAGAGGGGCGAGGCGGGGGGCGATGATATCTACAGTCCAACGGGGATCGAAGGTATCTACAGGCTAACGTGGATCTCTATCGATCAATTTAATATGATCGCGGGCAGTAAAACCTACTCTGGTGGCACCGCGATGTTAATTATCAGGAGTAACGGTCAACACTTTAATGTCGTCGCGGTTGATAGCTCCACCGTTAGATCAAAATAACTTGGTGTTTAGAACATGTAGATGATTTTCAGGCTGAAGCTACCATACCTACGACATCCCAACCCATCTACCCACCTGGCCTGCCCTGGACCCCTTAACGATGGCGAATAATTGAAAACACTAGCTGGTTTAAAATAGTAATGACATCGATGAAATCAATTGAACCAATAATAGTCCCAGAGGTATCACAATCACATCGATATCGATATGATACCGTGAAAGAATTTTCCGCGAATTTGAAATCACTTTCTGAGCGCTATCGTGAAAAAATGAAAAAATACCGACGCAGCGTAGCAATCATCGACATCACCGTGTACTCGGTGTCCGGTGTGATGGCCAGCGCCGGGGTTATTTTGTCAACGGTGACCATGATGGCTCCGATTGCAGTTCCAATTGCTATCTCCGCGGCAACAACAATCGCGGCAGTCGCCACCGCGATAACTAAAAAGTTATCGTGTTCTCAGAAAAAAATCGCCGATTATACAGCTCGGTACCAGGTGGTATTTGACGCATACTCGAAATTATCCGAGTTGATCTCACTGTCGATAGATAATTCATTCATATCCAATGTTGAATTTTCCACGATGACCCAGTTGTATAACTCCGCGATGTTGAAATTGGAAATTGAAGACAGCGTTAACAATAATGTCACTCGAACTTCTTCAACGAATCGCGGAGAGTACCACTCCGATACGAACAAGCATGATATCAATAACATCAACAAACCCACAATTTAGTGTGAACTTCCCTTCTCCGATTCCAGTGCGCGAGATCGCGCTAGCAAAATTACGAGTATATCATAGCTGGCCTAATATCAGATCGATTGCATTTGGTGGTCAGCAACCCAATAACGCACTGGTGTTCTCGTATAAGAATAAACCCGATGGTACTCCAGCGTGGGAAACTGTTTCGTTACCAACTGGGTCGTACCAAATTGAGCAAATCGATGCTGAAATTCAGCGTAGAATAAAATCAATCACGGGAAAAGAATCAAAAATAGCTATTAAAGTTCATGAACCGACGCTCTCGTCGTTGATCGAAATAAGCATATAGGGATACGCTGTAGATATCTATAACAGCTCGTTAAGAACAGTGTTAGGATGGCCTGAAAAACCACAGGAAAAATCCACCACCGACTTAACCACAGACGTACAATCATATCATGAAATCAATCCCATATATTGAGATAATTTATCTGATATAAAAAAAGGAAAAATCGCAGATAGATTTATATTTACCAACAAAAACACATTGCAATGGGATTTTATCATTAAAAGAACAGCCGATTCATCTGTTACTATTTCATTTACGCTAACTGACATCACTGGTTATTTTAATGAAATTAATCAATTACATAAAACACAACTAGAACAACTACGACAATCAAAATCGCAAAAACACGTTGAAATATTAAATCAGCTTATATCTGACATGGAATATATCAATGAACTAATTATTCAAACAATAACCAATGACAACAGCGACAGTAAACAACAATTCCTAACCGGTTACAATATCACAGAAGCCGATCTGCGTAATTTCAAGTTTCCCGGATACAACGCTGAGGAACTAAAAAAACTGTTAGAAACAATATCAAGGTATTACAAACACTAGATTCAACTGTCCTCCTCAAATATAATAATGATCCAGATGGTGGCGGTAGTCATATTGCCCCGCACAATGTGAATATTTCAGCGGTGATTGCTCTCAACTTAACATGTGACGCAATTGAAGGAAGCTATCAAATTAATCTCGAGCAATCAAATCAAGCTCAGCAAGGATATATTCTTTATTCGTTTGCACCAACAGCTCCTCCAGGATTCCTAATTATTGAAAACCCAATTAATCCTGTCTACATGCGATGCCATAATAATTCGTTAATGAGAATTAATTTCCGACTCACCGACCAGTCAAATAATTTGATTGATCTACAAGACGAGGTGTTAGCGATTAGTTTGTTTGTAAAGTCCTAAAGACTCGATCAAATATTTATTGAAATCGTAAAAACCCATAGCAGCAGGGGGGGCGATGACATCACGATGAGACCGTATTTTGACTAAACGATGAAAACGGTCTTGGAGTATGATTTGCAAAAAACTTATGTTTCGAGCAAGTAATCTTTTTTTTTTGGTTGAAAAAGAAGGATTCGAATTAATTCTCTCGAGATGTTTGTTAGATTTAGAGCAAATGATGTCTGGAGCAAATGTCCGATTCGCCCCCCCCCCCCTGCTGCTGCTTTGCAACGGCTTAGTTGTGATGTGATACAGGGATTCTCCAATGCCCTCTATGTGTCCGAAGTTTTGAGGCAAATACTGATGAAATATTAATTTTCACATTATATGTCTTTTTTCAGGAGACCTTTTTGAAGGCAAATGTGGAGTTAATGTAAAAGGTTTAATAATGTACAAAACCATTTAACACATTAACCCCTGGAGGTTTTTGCTGTTTTCGCATGAAATGCGAGTAGGAAACACATTTTGGGGACTATTTCGGAATACATCGTAATACATCGATTTCCAATCAATAATCCGTTAGACAAATGGTTGCTAATGATACAGGAAATGTTTTTCATTGGTTACTTTGTTGGCGCATGAGCAGAAGGGCAAAAATGGGACTCCGTTTTTTTTTGTTGTTTTTTTTGCTTAACGGACCCATAATTTTCATATGTAGAAGACTTTTTATTCAAAATGTCCACCTTATCCTACTTTTTGCACAGATTCACCTGTCTGTGTGCGTCTCAGACCGGTCTTCCGTAGATCTGAGGTCATAAAGTCTAAAATCTGGACACAAATTTGGAATCCGACCATGGGCGATTTTTGGATAAAAAAAAAAACGGGTCCAAAAACTTCGGTTTTCCCCTCTGTATTTTGTAATGCAATTAAAATGTCCAGATTACTTGCTATCATTGTAAAGCTACATCTGTCTACTTTTCAATGATACCACCCACTTTAGTGTATCATGTATGACCTTGACGCTACAGACCATGGAAGTAGGCTACTACCTCATACCCCGTAAAGTCGTCGCTAGGGGTTAATGTGTTAAAGGAATAATGATACAGCTGATAGAGGGGCAGCCAACATCATGAATTTAAAAACACCTCACAGATTAGTTTCATTACTTAATTGCAGGCAATATTTGTTTGTTTGTCCACAATCAAACTGTCACACTTGCCAATATATATGCCTCCAAGTACTCCAATAAATCAATAAATACTATCTTGGCCATGTTATTGAACAGTTAAAAGTTTTTTGTTGATGACTTTAAATGCTGATATACATATTGTGGTTGCGATGATATCAGTTAGAGAGGGAAGAAAAAAGAAATGTTTCAGAATACAATCTTGTTTTTTTAAAAAATAAGTTGTAGACCTACTTGCATCCTGCCATAAGATATATGTCTTTGATCTGACCATTGGCAATCTATCTCTTTTACCTGACTTCTGTTGGAAAGTTGGTGATGGCTTCTGAGGTTGTGACCACTTTCCAGTATATACGAGAAGTAATACTTGAGAAGTAATACTAATAAATGTCAAGAGCTAGGGCATAGATGGAAATTGAAAAATGTTGAGAAATTCTTCAGTCCCCCTGAATCAATTTGGTGGTTGATAGTTTCCATGATGTTTGTGAAAGAAACTGGACTTTTTCAGCTGCCTAATGGTTACAGCATCAGCCTCAAATATGGGCTCGAACACCAGCCAAGTCATACTATAAACATGCAAATGGTACCAACAGCTTCCTTGTTTGGTGTTCAGCATTAAGAGGTTTCTGTTAGGACTGGTCGGCCTGATGTCGGGATAATGTGACTGTGTGGGACATGATGCTAAATGTTTGCGGCATGATGCCCCAGTGCTAGACATCACTATAAACTGCCACACTGCAGATATTGTTGTGATATGACTGAAAAATTGTTAAAGCTACGTTAAAACTCTAAACTACACATGAACACAGACACACATGAACACAGACACACACAAACACACAAAAATTGAAACTGTGACCTGTATTTTTTATTATTTACATTTTCTACCTTTGAACTTCATCTTCTGTTGTATGTACATTTTATGGAATTTTAGTATCTTTATTTTTTTTATATTTTTTCCGAGTGGCCGAGTGGTCTAAATTTCTCTCCGTTATGGATCACTGCCTTCTCACCTCTGTCTGCATGGGTTCAAGTCTCGGATTCGGCCAATGTGGATATGTGAGAAAGCTTGTCGGTAGCTTCTCATGGGTCGATATTTTTTCCAGGTTACCTTGGTTCTTCCTCCACCAATTATACTGGCTGCCATGTATAACCTATTTTGTGCTGAAAAATGGTGCTAAACCCTCTAACAACTATAACAACAACATTTATTTTTTCTTGCAGAATGTCATGTTTATTTTGTTGTAGAAGGGTTTATCTTCCGAAACATTTGTGTGCAGTTTTTTATTTTTACATTCATACAACTTCACTTTTAATTGTCATATTTTCTAATTGTGCTGATTTGCTATCCATCCATCCATCCATCCAGATATTAAGCTTCTTGTCACTTTATTTAGGCCTTTTTTTTCTTCTTCTATTTTTGCTCGCATGACCTATTTTCATCCTCCTCCAGTCTTTTAGGCCCACTGTAGCATTTATGCCTCTTTTTTTTCTATCTTTTTCATCATGTTTGATGTCTTATATTTTATTGAAGTCATCTATAGGTGTAAGGTAGTTATGTTAAAGGGATACCTCACCATAATACTCATCATTGTGACAAGTCTTGGAACATTGTTAGCATGAGTGCCAAGTACAGAATGAATGATGGCCTGGAACAAGATCTAAATTTGGAAACAAAGTTAATTTATCTGGGCTCTGAGCACCAGCAGGTTATATTTTGCTGCAGCAATATTAGCACAAGACTATAAATAGACCAGGTTAATGTCTATCAGATAGCTGTGAAGGACTTGTTTTTACTCAGGCGATCCCGAATTAACATTAATTTTGAACCCACTTCAGATGAAATGTATAATTGGTCAAATTTGAACAAGTACCACCAGTGAACAAAGGTTAAGTTTTATGTGTTATATTAATACAAAAAAATATGAGCATGCAAAATGTTTTTTCTACTGGGAACTTTTGGGATACACCAGTTTGGGCCAGATGTGGCCCAGTCCTTCACATTATGTCCCATGGCCATGTTGGCAGTCCTTTTAAAAATATGCATTTTTATTAATATGCGGAATTAGTGATGAGGAACTGTTCTTTTTTATGTGGCATGCGACCTTAAACATTGTTATGTTTTCTCCCCCCACCACCACCAAAAAGGGATGGATGCCTCTGATTTATACTGTGCATTAGGAGTTTTTGAATGAGAAGGACCTACAGTGCTTTTTGGTCTGTTTCACTTGTAATTTTTATCTCCTGAAAATGTAATTATTGTCCTAGGCTACTTTATATTATCAGTTGTTACTTGCAATGGCTATAGTAATAGCCTACAGGCTATACAGCACATGTCACGCTAAAGGGGTAAATAAATAAGCAAGATTCATTTTACATTTTTGGAATTATGCAAGTGTATTTATTTATACTGAATTTAAATACTTTAAAGAATTTTGAAAATGATTTGCTGAAAAAGTAGCACCCATAAAAGAAGCTTGAAATCTCAACATGCATCTTCCACAATCATTGTGCAGTAAAATTCAAACCCTGGTTACGGCAGAAACTTCCAGACATTGCAATACTGTAGTTACCTTTCCAGTGTATTTTTTTTCCCTATCAAACCATGTTTTTGATGGTGAATTAAAATTGCCATAAAACATGAAAATGCTGCAAAGAAAATAAGTCAGGCCAAAATATATACTTTCCACCAAGATTCTGATCACAGCAAAAACTAATATATAAAGCAATATCTGTCTGTCTGTATGGAATATCCAGTAGACAATTTGTTTTTAATGGGCAGTTTTCATTTTAATTAAGGAAAATCCAGAATGGCCTCAAATTTTGTTGTGTCCTCTTGCATTTGGATAGAGGGCACTGTAAAGTAAACTTATTTTACCAGACTGATGTTTAGTCATCAGGATGTTCATCATATCTTTTACAATATGCCAAACATCTTAGTGACCAAGATCATATAAAAGTACACTCACTTAGATGGTTCAGTTTGAGTTAGTGTTCTTAGATTTATCAAATTACTATCTTTCCAAATGAGCATGGAATATCTGGAACTTTTCATGTCATTAGTTTTATCATAAACAGAGACTGTCCTTGCAAGATGAGTAATACACTGGACACTTAAAACTAAATGTTTACAAATCTTTTGCATAATTTGAAAGAATTATCATCTTTGTACGTCAAATTCTTTGTATATAATATACAAAGATGTTGCTTATCTAGATTTGGTCTTAAAATTGGCTGGTATCAAGATATTTACATTATACTTTAAGTTAAGAAAGATGCAAGGAAGTGAACAGGCCCATAACAAATATTTCCTAATTGTAAGTTAACATTATTTTAATGTGTTACATGGTATAGTATCCTTTATTATGCAGGGAAAACGCTAGCATCTTAAGTTCACATTAGGCTGGTATAGTTTATATCATAGTGGTCCGACTACAGGCCTGCTGGTCATTTGTTTTTGGCCAATGCGTACACAAGACATCAGCTAATATAATTGTAGTATAATTCCCATAATACACATATATATCATGTATGACCCACAAAATATTTCTGATTCATATTGCCCATGGTGTTGAAGATATTGTACCACCCTGTTTTATATAAAACAACTATTATATTGCAATTTCCTTTGATGATCAATGAATGTCTTTTATGGAGAGTTATCCTTTATATAGATCTGTTCATTAAGGCATGTTTCACATTAAGAGAGAGAGAGAGAGAGAGAGATAGAGAGAGAGAGAGAGAGAGAGAGAGAGAGATTTAACTGTTATTACAACTAGAGTCTGTAGTCGAGATGAATGATCACAATTTACATTCATTAATTAATTATTATTAATTCCCCACCCACTCCACAATCCAGCTGTTAACCCCCACTACATTCTGGTGCAATCATATCCAGTAAAAACATTTATCTCCGTAAAACCTGAAAGCAAGTTAATTTTCTTACTAGATGATATTATCATGTTCGTGGTCTCTTCTGTTTCAGGAGAAGCAAGAAAAAAGACACAAATGCAATATTACTGGCAGTAGTTACACAGCATCAGTTTCATGTAAGTGTGATTCTTCAGTTAGAAAGAAGTGTAATTTATGATGTATTTTATAACAAATGCTAATTCCTGTCACCTTTCATAAATTATTCATTCTGTTACCCATGTGACAACTTGAGATATTGTGACTCTTTTTGCCTGTTCATTTGTCTGTCCATGTAAAACTCTTTGCATGAAATTGAAGGATGGTAATTTACCATATGCCATACTTAGGTTACCTGTGTGACATCCATCTGTGAGAGGAGTTTTGGGCCTTTTCCTAGGAGCTTCCTGAAGAGGTCAAAAGTCAAACATTTAGAGGGAGATTTCTCAAAGGTCTCATTTAGAAAGATGGTAGCCATGGTAATCTAGTTGGTAGATCATATAATCCAAGGTTTGTGGGTTGTAATATCCATCTAGGCAAGTCTGGGTCAGTTGTCTCATTGTGTTTATTGGCAGTGGCATCCCATTTCCTTCACATGATGTATCCAATAAAGTGTTATGAGTTCCCATAAAATGAGCAAATCAAACCAAGTATTCAGTAAAAAAGTTGCCGAAATCTGAAGCTGTATTTTCGACTTTGAGTGAGACTGTCTATCCATGATGGATACATGTGAAATTTGTTTTAAAAAATATTTTTTTTACGATTTTGGAACTTGTATAAATTTTACAGATAATTCATTTCTCAGGCATTTTCCCTGCAGTTAGTAAAATTGCAACATAACAATAAGGGAAATAAATGTATATTTGAGAATAATCAGATTTAAGAACATTTTTCTATTGATATTGGATCATTGCAAAAGTCAAGCATGTGCCTGCCTCACATTTTTGTTGGCCATCTCACTTCAGTTCACCTGGATTCGAGTCTTGGGCTCAGCCAATGTCCGTGTATGAGATAGCTACCAGTACCATATATTTTCTTAAGCAGCAGAGAGTGTGAATCCGACAACTTTTATAGAAGCGTCTGTTTGGCAAACCAAGGCTTCCTCCAAAATAAAAAAAAATGTTTCCTTTGGAGACACAAAGTTGTTGTCGCGTCCTCTCTGCTGCTGTGGGGGTAAAAATCTTTTTACGATTTTATCCGAATATTTGATCAAGTCCGATACGATATCTTGATCTAGGATCATGCAAATTTATTGTTACAAATCCATGTGGGATTGACTGAGCATGACTAAAGAAAATTTCTAAAGAGAGTATAATCCATTATCTCCACTGCACCAAGTCTGGTGAATATTTCATAGCGTATGTGTGTTTACTCCATTAAATACAGCAAGAATATTGCAGTTATCTCTGATCACTTTTGGTATTTGAGTGTATCATTGAGTGACATATATCACATCAGTATTTTTATGCCTACCTCTGGAAAAAATCCTAGTGGGATTGTTTGATTGTCTAACATGACATCATCATATACGACTATTATAAATAAATTATGGATCTATGTGAAATGTAAGAACTAGTACTAGCACAAACGACGATTACAACTAAAAATAACAGATCAGCACTTGCTGGTAAGTGTGTACAATGTGGTACCAAAAAATTTAGATTTGTTTCCCTTGATAAAATCAAGGATTTAAAAGAAGATGAGGAGGTGATATTGCAGCCAAGTTAGTAAAACTCCCAGGAACACCATGGGCAAAATATCCAGGAGAAATACACCTTCCAGGGTATAGTTGTTGTGGACCCAGTACCAGACTCGATATCAGACTCGATGAACAAAACCAACCTCGACCCGGTGAAAACCCAATAAACGCTATTGATAAGGCTTGTCAAGCTCATGATGTTGCTTATAAAAGCAGCAATGTGCAAAACAGACATATTGCAGATGTAAAATTGATTCATGCGTTGAATTCTATCACTGATAAATCCTTGAAAGAAAAATTGGCTTCATGGTTGATAAAATCGGCGATGAAAAGTAAATTGATGTTGGGTGCTGGTAATTAATAACATCATGGAATCTATTTATTATTCTCCAAGAGGATACTGGAGGGGTAAATCAGCAATCGGTAAACTCGCTAGCGCCGCAAAGGTGAAAAATACCACTGCAGTGGATTGGTTATCCAAACAGGCGATATGGCAAATTTATCTACCACCGCCTAAACAAATTAACTTCTCGCATTTTGATGTCAGCGCACCTAATGAAGTTCATCAGGCTGATATATTTTTTCTGCTGCATGATGGTGTTTACAAGTATGCGCTAACCGTAGTTGATGTTGCGAGTAGATACAAACAAGCAGAACCTCTAAAAACAAAATCATCAACTGAGGTGGCTTCTGCGTTTGAAAGGATTTATCGATGAGTTCCTCTGCATTGGCCAAATCTATTACAAGTTGATCCTGGCAAAGAATTTCAGGGTGCAGTGTTATCAACAATGAAGCATCATAATGTCGCCATCAGATGAGGACATACTGCACTACATCGCAATCAGACAATTGTTGAACGATTTAATTGCTGAGGAGTTATTTGGATATCAATATGCGAAGGAATTTATTCAGGATAAACGATCTCGTGAATGGGTTAAGAGATTACCAGGCATAATTACCGCGCTGAATAATGAGATTACTCGAATAATTAATATGAGACCTAACAATGCGATTAAAAAAAGTATATACCTGTAAAACCACAAAATGATTTTTCAAAATAACCAATACTCGGCAATGTTCGTTAGATATTTATATGAACCAGGAGAGCTTGAAGGTGGCAAAAAAAGAGCTACTGATCCTATTTGGAGTGTCACTACGCATAAAATATCTAGTATAACGAGATCTACGGGTAGACCGCCAGTCTATAGGTTGGATTCAACTGCTCCACAACGAGGATTTACTCGGGAACAACCTCAGCGTCTGTAGCACTCAAGACAAGTCAGTATCACATTATCTCTGGTATGACCTACGTTGCTATTTTTTCTGTCTACGGTAAATTGGCGAGGACCTTTATCCGACCAACGCCAACGCATTATACAATTGCAACTCGCGCAGTGATTATTCTGTTGTTGTTTCAGAGTGATTATAAATTCGGCATTAATATAAAATTTTCTGTTATTTTTTTTGTCCTGTTGTTTATAACCAGAGTTTTTTTCTGATTATGTCCTCGCTGACAATATCACTTATTGTAGTGTCATTATAGTCTAAAACAACTCTTCGAAGTTGATTTATTCTTCGTACTCTGGACACTGCAAGATAAACTAAATTCGACCACTCGATGCGATTATCTATGATCCAAATAATTGTATCGGATATAGTCAACCCCTGCGAAGAATGTATCATCGCTGCGTATCCTCCTAGTTTCCATGGGGATTTATCAGCACACAATGCATCTTCGACGACATTGATATCAACTAACACAATATCATTTAACACTAGAATCTGCCTCTCTGTCTCTGTCTTTGTCAGGCCTGGAATATTAACTTTGATATTTTGTCTTCGTGTATCCTTGGGTCTATAACACAATGGCAGTGGAAGTGTTGCAAATTTGTGTGTTAAATAACTTCATCTGAAGTGTATCTCTATCTTTCTACTTGCCACTATCAAATCGATTGGTCTTCACGCTTCCCAAAAGTCATTTAATGGGGTTTATGAAATTATTTCACGCGCTATTTCACACTGGATTCTATCCGGTTGTAATCTGATTAGTTTCTTGAACTCGCGTAATTGTTTATCAAGTGCTTTATGATTGGTATTAATTTCTTCATAATAGTCTACATAATTCTTCAGCCAATTATGTGGAGACAAACTGACAAATGGTGGTGGTTGACCATGATCACCACACATTATCACTTTTGTATTCGCTAGCAATAGCCAATCAAGAAACCTTTGTAATACATCTAACGACAATGTGCATATCTCATCCCAAATGATGATTTCAGGAATATATTTCTCACCCATTCGATCAAGAGTCCATTTGTCACCTTTCCATTGAAAGAAACTATGATAAGTGCAAGCATTAATTTCTCGTTGTTTCATCTCTCTTACAAGTCTGTGTGTTGGTGTTAGCACAATCATGTTTGATTTCCCTCGAAATAATTCAATCGCACGAGCCGTCTTCCCTGACCCACCACAGCCGTTTAAGTAACTGGTTTTATATGTACATATTGGATCGGAACACAACGGTGCATTAGATATTTCTGATATCTGATTATTTTTCAAGTAATTGTTTTCAATTGTAACATCTGCTGATTTAGAGTAATCAGGAAATCTATTTATCATCGAAAGTAAATTAATATAAGCATAAGCTAGCATAGACGACCTTAAGTACGTATATTGAGGATTTTCTCCATCTGTGTAAGTAACAGTTGTACCTAATTTGGTTCCATCGGACAAGAAAGCGTCTTTACGATCGACGTATATACCCCTAGATGTTACATCTGCGATTATAAAATCATATTCAATATCATCTATAATCAACCGCGAAGAATATTGTTTGTGGTCGTATTTTCCACCTTGTGTGAATTTACCAATTATTCTTGTACCGAGATCTTTTGCGTGTTTATTTCTAACTTCAAAGATTTCTTTGGACCATTTCATGATATATTCTTCATCAAGATCGGGGAATTGTTTTTTGTTTTCTGTGATTATACTTTCGGTGATATCAGCATTTTAGAATCAATCATATATAGTAACAGCACTATTGGCATCCAGTATTTTTCAGAGATGTGTCTACCAAACCAAACATAACAACACTAATCCAAACATAGTCAATTCATATGATACCACACGAGTGAATCCGGTTAAATCAAAATCAGGCAGTGGTCCATTAATCGCAACACTGGTCATCTCATGTGTGGGATGTCCAAATCTTTTGAAGTACTCAGAACACTCTCGATACCCAAGAAAACTCCCTGGATAACATGCAATCATATCAACCGAAATAATACATTCAGGCTCGTATTTTGTATTCCATAATCCACCATGGCTGTATTTAGCGCAGCTTGATTCGATATCTGAGAAATTCTGCGCGTGTTGGTTTCCATAGATTTCTCTTTCTCGTGAAATGAGCAGCAACTGACGGTATTGTAAAACAGTTTGTTAATAATTGTTTGTCGTAATCTGTTGAAAAAACCAGTAGCTAGTTTTTTCATCTCATCATGGAGGGCTTCAGTACGGTTTAATTCGCCACTGGGTCTTACAAGTTGATGGAATTTACCCTCTTTGTCTTCAAAACTGTGAAGTAACCACACTGACACAGGATCGTTTTTACTTAACTCATAAATAAAATCAAATAAATTTCCCGTGTAATATTTTATGGTTCTATCCCGTGGAAATATTGTTACCGCAGGTGTCCATGCATGTTCATTATGGTCAATAATTTTGATTGGAGCTCCATTTGATTTATATTTCGATTCGTGGAATACCTCCTGTTATCGTCATTACGGTTATTGGGAATCTTAATGATATTTCTAATTTGGCTATATCTTGAATTGTTGCTCCGCTCTCCATCACTGTTAATCCCCATTCATTTATTTTTTTATGTCTTAGATCTGTCAATTTGTTTCCATGCAACGCATTTGTAAAATGCTCTATTATTCGTTCTGCTACACAATTTATCCTCCCTGACAATTTCATGGGTTTTATTTTTTCAATACTCGGTTTATCATTTATCGGATAGATCCCATAAACAACTGCGGTTACAGGATAGGATCTCTTGTAATATGGTTTGTCAATTCCAGTCAGAATTCCTGGTTTGGAATCCTGACTCAAAGTGACTGTTTTCTTATTTTTCAGGATGGGTTCAAATTTGTCGCGTATAATCGAAGTCCCTGTTTCTGAGCAGATAATGAATTTGACTCTACAAAAATACTTTATCTTGTCAAGATGTGAGATTATCACTGCTGCTCTTTCGTCATTCATGGTAGCACCAACACTACCATCAATTTGAAATGTTGAGATGCTCCATCGCGCTTGAATTCATTAAAACAATCGCGGATTCTACCCAACATGCTTCTATCACTTATTAGACTCTTTGGTACATCAGTGGAGACTCTTATCAAGATTTAATTTAGCATTTTTCCAAGGCGTAATTTTCGATAATCTCTCGAACTCCTCCATATTATAATTAAAACAAGTATTTAAATAAAGAATTTATTATATAATGAATCATTGCAAATGGCTTATGATAGGATCAGTAACTGCTTGTAACAAATCATGTAGAAATGAATTCTGTGGATATCATTTACAAAGCCTACGTTGTGGGAGTTTTGGGCCCTTACCTTGCATACAATGTGGAGTAGGTGTGCGTGGTAAGTTGCAGTTATGTCTCAATTGCGGTGGTAAGCGATACAGAGAGCTAAAGCGCTATTATGTTAATAGAATCAAAGATTCCATCAATGACTCTGACTCTGTCACTGACAGCGTCAATGACAAAATCATAAGAACACCTCAAGACTACATTGATAGATTCTCAAGTGATAATTAAACCAAATAATGGATTAGACAAATAATATTATAGTATATAAATGAACCAAGAATTTCAACCACATCCTGTGATCATCAATTATGAAGCATCTCGTGATGGTATTGTCAGACACCGCAGACTGAAGAAATCAGTTGGTTTTGTTGATAATCATGGATATCTTAGATTTACTGTTGGAGGGAAAGGTCATCTTAATCACAGAATCGTATACGATTGTTTCCATGGATAGATAAAAGATGGAGTTGTAATCGATGATATTGATTCCAATCCTAGGAACAATTCTTTATTGAATCTACAAGCTATTTCTCAGAGTGAAAACACTAATCGAGGAGGGACTGGAAAACACATGAAAAATACGAAACCTATAAAATCATTTAACCCTTAAAGTGCGTATCGCGACTCCAGCCGCGCTATTGTATGTGGGCCCGTAGTGCGTGTTGCGACTCTAGCCATTTTCGAGGTGAGCAACAGTGATAGCATCCTATAACTTCATCTTGCCATAAATGCCTGTAAAACTATATTTGATTGGTTTAAAAAGGCCCGGAATAAGCATACTGCAGTACTTTACTATATTATTAACGATGTAATTTTACAAATGCTCGCTTCTAAACACGTGGTACTAGTCCAAAACTATAATGGCCGACGCTGAATACGAAGGTGATTTCTTGCAACAAATATTCGCGTCTGATAGTGATGCTAATAGTGATTTTGAATAATTTGAGAAAAATGACATTGGAGCAAGCGAGGTATTGATGGAAATACACATGAATGATTTTGAGCCAGTAATTTACGTCGGATGTACATGCTCGCTTGACGTGACAAGATTTCGAGCCTGTCAACCCCCATTCACTGGTAATTCAAAATTGGATGTCGAGATGGTGAATAATGAACAATCGGACTATTGAAGACTTTTTCTTAGATGACGAGCTATTGCATCTGATAGTAGATCAAACAAATCGTAATGCAGATCAGAGAGTTCATGGGCCAGACTTGACGGAAAAAAAGTCGCATGAAGAAATGGCGGCCTGTCACACCTGAGCATCTAAAATGTTTTCGCATCGATTAAAACAATGGGTTTGGTACATATGTCTGTTCCCGATTCCTAATGGGCTATTGATGATGCGATATCAACCGCATATGTTACGGCTATTGGATTTAATTTTATTTATTTTTAATTATTAAATTCAAAATTGTCATTTAGGATTTATTATTCATTAAATGGGAAATTTTTCTAGAAAATTCAGTTGACCTGTACTTTACTAATAAACAGGCTGACCTTGGCTTACACTGGTCTAGTTCCTGACCTTGCTTTAGACATTGTCAACAGGTCTTCAATTTTATTGGTTAATTTCAAGGACAACATTTTATCAGTGGCTGATTTATTCTTCTAGTTCATTCTTTAAGCATGTGACTTGGTGAAGGTAGCTCTTTCCATGACCTTCCAGACTCACATGATTCCTCTTGTTTACTTCAGAAAAACAATATATATAGCTGTGTTTTAGAAGCTAACTTTAGTAGTAGAATATAAATTGGGCTTATTTTAAAGAAGTTGTGTATTTTCTGTTTTGAGTTTAATATCTTGTTCTGTACTGTGTCAATTCGTTGGAAAAGAAGAATTATTCTATTTATCTGGAAAAGGACATATGTTTCATAATTTCATCTGGATGATTTAAAAACAAGAACTGCATCACGTGACATTGTCAGCCATTTTGGATTATTACATCGTCAAGATTCGAACCTGGAACTATTAGAACATTTATTTATCAGGACTTGTAATTCCATTAGTGGATTATTTTGTGAATTCTATATTTGTTGGATTTGATTCTCTAAAACCGTAAGTTTATTTATTTTATGAAAATAATTGTACTTAATAAAATCTTTGTTAAAATTTTACAAGCTTGTTAGTTTTCACTCTTTCTGTGTTGCTGCTTATTCGAGCCTAAGCACGTAACATAGAATTGGTGGCTATCGTCTCGGGATTGAGATTTGAGATAAATTTGAATTTAAATTTGAATTTCCCCTAGTTTTTGAGAATTTTAAATCTTTAGTGAGGCTAACACGCTTGTATCAAAATGACATCTAAGGTAGAAATATTTCTTTCTAATCCTACCCAGGAGCAATTAGATCTTTTCAAAAAAGACGAGTTGGTTCAACTTGCCAGAAAATACGATCTTTCTGAAGTGAAGGCTTCTTTAACGAAACAAGATATCAAAAAGATTTTGGTCCAGTATTTGGTAGAACAGGATGTTTTGGAACAAAGTGCTTTGATTCCAGTCAGTAAGTCTGCATCAGACTCTGACATAAAATTAAAGGAATTAGAATTAAAATTCCAGATGGAATTAGAGTTAAAGAAGCTGGAGTTTCAGGAAAGGGAGAAAGAGAAACAAATTGAATTGCAAAAAGAGCAAATGCGGATTGAGAGAGAGGAGAAAGAGAAACAAATTGAATTACAAAAAGAGCAGATGCTGATTGATAGAGAAAAAGAGGAGAGAGAGAGACAAGAAAGGGAGAAAGAAAGACAATTACAATCTGAATTAGAGTTTAAGAAACTGGAATTACAGGAAAGGTTACAAGAAAAACAAATTGAACGAGAGCGAGAGAAGGAAGAAAGGGAATATCAGTGTAAAATGAAAGAATTAGAGCTGGCAAGTGAGAATCACCATCATACTTCAAATCAGAATTTTGATTTAGCAAGGAATATTAGATTAGTGCCCCCTTTCAAAGAAAAAGAAGTAGACAAATATTTTATTCTTTTTGAAAAAGTTGCAGAAAATTTAAAGTGGCCAAGAGAGAATTGGACTCAGTTACTACAATGTGTAATTACTGGTAAGGCTAGTGAGATTTACACTTCATTGTCTGTTCAGCAAAGTGGTGATTATGACGTAGTTAAAGAATGCATTTTAAGAGGTTATGAGTTGGTTCCTGAAGCTTATAGGCAAAAATTTAGAAATTACAGAAAAGAAGCTGGACAAACTCATGTCGAATTTGCTAGACAAAAAGAGCAGTTGTTTGATAGATGGTGTTTAGCCAAGAAAGTTGAGCAAGATTATCAAAATCTCAAGCAAATTATATTAATTGAAGAGTTCAAAAACTGTGTCCATAATGATGTTAAAACTTATCTTGATGAGCATAAGATTGAAACCTTGGAAAATGCTGCTCGAGCTGCTGACGAATATTCTTTGACACATAAAGTTCCTTTTGTTAACAAGACTTCTACTCAACAATTTACTGGCAGAAAAGAGTTTCCGCCTAATTCAAGCCCTTCTAAAACTCAAACTAACACAACTTTCAAAAATCAGACTTCAGAGAAGTTTGATTCTAGATCCTTGTCTCTTCCGACGTGTAACTTTTGCAAGAAAAAAGGACACGTTATTTCTGATTGCTACAAATTGAAAAATAGGCAACAGAATCAAGATAGACCAGTTCCAAATGCTCTTATTTACAAGAGGTCAAGGTCACAGTCATGTATTGAAAGCAATACATTTGTTGGGTCTAATAAATCCCAGTCTGATTTTGATATGGAGAATTATGAACCATTCATATCGAAGGGTTCTGTATCACTTTTGGGTGATTCAGCCAATCCCACCCCTATTAAAATTTTAAGGGACACAGGAGCCTCTCAGAGTCTTTTATTATCAGGTACTTTGCCTTTATCTGAGAAGTCTTCTTCTAATGAAAGTGTTCTTATTCAGGGGTTGGAGTGCTGTTTTGTTAATGTTCCTCTCCATTGTGTAAATTTGTCATCAGACTTAGTGTCAGGACCTGTGACAATCGGAACAGTCTCGGTTTTACCTGTTGAGGGAATAGATTTATTGCTAGGCAATGACTTAGCTGGAGACAAGGTTGTGGTTAATCCACTTGTGACTGACAAGCCTAATTTGGATCAGAAAGTTGATCTAATTGAAAAAGAAATCCCTGATATATTTCAAGCTTGTACAGTTACTAGAGCTATGGTAAAGAAAGCTCTTGAGAATGAAGTTGAAAAGGGCAGTATTCCCTTCGTTGACAAATGCATGGGTCAGGCTTATGTTATTGAGGGCAGCATTCCCTTATCTGATATCTGCGTAGGTCAGGCTTATGTTGAAAAAGCCATTATACCTTCAACTGACGCTTGTAAAGGTCAGGTTTTTGATGAGGTCACTTTTACTCTTGGTTTAGATCAATCAGAAAGTATTGATCATAGTGATCCTCTTTTGACAACTCATTCTCTTTATTTTAATCAGGGTGATGATTTTGAGAGTGATGTTACAGAAGACAGCATTCCTTCAACTGGCACTTGTATAGGTCAGGTTTTTGATGAGGTCACCTTTACTCTTGGTTTAGATCAATCAGAAGGTATTGATCATAGTGATCCTCTTTTAATAACTCATTCTCTTAATCAGGGTGATAAACGACAGTCACTTGTCGTTGAACAGGAAAAAGATCCTGAGATCTCCTGTTTATTTCAAAGGGTCATAAATGAGACTGAAGTTACTGAAGTTCCTGTCAGTTATTTCATTAAAAATGGAATTCTTATGAGAAAATGGAGACCTCCCGAGGTACCTGCTAGTGATGAATGGTCAGTGAACTATCAAATAGTAGTTCCAAAACCTTACAGACAGGAAATACTTAATCTGGCCCATGAAACTCCTTTGGCTGGTCATTTAGGGATTAATAAAATGTATCACAAGATCTTGACTCACTTCTATTGGCCAGAAATCAAAAGTGATGTTGCCAAATATTGTAGATCTTGTCATGCTTGTCAAATGGTAGGAAAACCCAATCAGAAGATACGTAAGGATCATATGCAACCTATTCCTACGTTTGATGAAACATTCAGTGGAATTATGGTAGATTGTGTGGATTCCTTATCTAAGACCAAGTCAAGTAATCAATTAAAGTTAAAAATGAAGCTAAGGTTTGAAAGAAATACAAGGGAGAGAACTTTTGAGTCTGATAATGGAGTTGTGTTACTCTTATTCATTCTTCTTACTTTACTTCAAATTAGATATTAAGGCCCTTACAAAGTTAAGAAGAAAATGAATTAAGTTATAGTATTAGTGCTCCTGGGATTAATTATAGGAGTACCAGTATATTGAAAGAGATAGCCATGTTAAATATGTAATTAATTTAGTTGTACCAGTCCCTCTTAGTGAAGGAATATCATCAGGATTCGACTGATATTGGAGCTACGAATTGTTGGAATTTAGAAATTGTAAAAAAATCTAGACCAGAAACTTTCACAGTTGCAAGTGCAAGAAAGAAATGAACTGAAAGTTATTATTATATGAGCACTTATGTCCAGATATTCTTACAAGGACAAATAAAATTTTCATGACGTTGAAATTGAAAATTCTAAACAGCATCCATGCTGGACGAGTCCACTCAAACAGGAATATTTGAAAAAGGAAATTCAATATTTGCTGGAGAATGATTTTATCAAGCCCAGTAAAAGTGATTGGAGTTCACTATGCATATTTGTTCCTAAACCAGATAAAACTCTCCGTATGTGTACTGATTATAGGAAGGTGAACAGAGTGACAAAAACAGATTCATTCCCATTAACAAGAAGTGACTATTCTATTGATAAAATTGGGAATGCCAAGTACGTCACCAAATTCTGACCATCTGAAAGGATTTTGGCAGATTCCACTACGGAAAAAACAAAGGAAAACTCAACATTGCGACTCCAAAAAGGACTTTAGCAATATAAAGAAAGTCCATTTCAACGTCTCATAAAAATGTTCATCTCTGGTCTAGAGATTTGTGACGTCATCATTTACAACGACACCTGGAGAGAACATCTAGCAACAATTCGATAATTCTTTAACAGACTCACTAATGTATGTTTGACAATTAATTTGTCTAAAAGTGAGTTCTGCTGTGCTTGTGTGTTTTTCCTAGGACATTTTGTGGGACATGGACAAGTTAAAAATTTGAGGCTATTTCTTGATAAAATAATTGTAAACACTCTTTCCCGTGTATAATTCATTATATTGTATAATTTTTAATTTCAGATGTAAATTGGTTTGTGATAAAAAGAAAGTTTTATCATATAAACCTTTCTTTTTATTTTATGGGGGAAGGTGTTACGGCTATTGGATTTAATTTTATTTATTTTTAATTATTAAATTCAAAATTGTCATTTAGGATATATTATTCATTAAATGGGAAATTTTTCTAGAAAATTCAGTTGACCTGTACTTTACTAATAAACAGGCTGACCTTGGCTTACACTGGTCTAGTTCCTGACCTTGCTTTAGACATTGTCAACAGGTCTTCAATTTTATTGGTTAATTTCAAGGACAACATTTTATCAGTGGCTGATTTATTCTTCTAGTTCATTCTTTAAGCATGTGACTTGGTGAAGGTAGCTCTTTCCATGACCTTCCAGACTCACATGATTCCTCTTGTTTACTTCAGAAAAACAATATATATAGCTGTGTTTTAGAAGCTAACTTTAGTAGTAGAATATAAATTGGGCTTATTTTAAAGAAGTTGTGTATTATCTGTTTTGAGTTTAATATCTTGTTCTGTACTGTGTCAATTCGTTGGAAAAGAAGAATTATTCTATTTATCTGGAAAAGGACATATGTTTCATAATTTCATCTGGATGATTTAAAAACAAGAACTGCATCACGTGACATTGTCAGCCATTTTGGATTATTACATCGTCAAGATTCGAACCTGGAACTATTAGAACATTTATTTATCAGGACTTGTAATTCCATTAGTGGATTATTTTGTGAATTCTATATTTGTTGGATTTGATTCTCTAAAACCGTAAGTTTATTTATTTTATGAAAATAATTGTACTTAATAAAATCTTTGTTAAAATTTTACAAGCTTGTTAGTTTTCACTCTTTCTGTGTTGCTGCTTATTCGAGCCTAAGCACGTAACACATACTTCAGGAAAAAAAGTAAGGATGGGATATATTTCAAGCTATTCCAATCAATTTACACCTGTCAGACAATGAGAACAATTAAGGTGACTCTTCATACAAAATTAACCCAATGTTTGAACAAAAATAAAGTCTTTGCTGAGGTTTAATCACCACATATGGACCTCGGTTTGATGATATTATAATAAATAACAGGTGATAGTTTTTCATGAACATTAATTGCTGACTGGAGGGTTTAAACTTACCTGTGACATTCATGGAGTGGATTTTTGCAAAACTGTCACCCTTCCTTTACCTGTGATTTTCACAATTTATATATAACATTGTGACAGACATAACATATGCATGGTTGGACTACTAAAGAATATAACATTTCTTAGATATATTTGAACTTTTCCATAAAAAAACAAACAAAATTACTGATGAAATACAATTTTAGCTTGTCATTTTACCTGTATTTACACCTGTACCTGCAAATATGTTAAACCTACACGTGTGTCTTGATGCCAATCTTAAAGTATAGACACGCGCCATCATTTTTCATATAGGGTTTGTCTATCAATTGTGTATATTTAATGAAATACATGTAATTTAAAGACTGTGGAGTTTTCTTCTTTTCTCTCCTGAAACAATTCAGCACTGAGGGACCTTTTACTGCAAAACAATTCAGCACTTTCAGGGTTAATACAGAAAATAATGAAGAAAGAGTATTTCAATCAATGAATGAAGCCAGTAGGTATTTTGATATTTGTAGAGCCTCAGTACGATTTGTTGCAGAACAAATATATGAATCAGTGATTTCAAAGCGAACAGGTTGTAGAATTCAATTCGTTTGCATCTAAATTATTATATGTACTATGTGTTATAACACCAAGGGGAATAACTCGTGTGGGCTTGTATACGGTTTTTGAAACAGAGATAAGAGTTACGGATCTCAATGGGATTTTTCGATGACTGAATGGCTTTTTTTTGTGTTGGTTCACATACACATATCATATTCAAAATTATAGACTTGTAGATTACGAATACTAGTGTATTACATACACGGATGTGATCTCATCCTGGAGCCCATCGTTCGAATCTCTTGGCAGGCATTATTGTTGACGGTACCGATTTGGAAGGTTTTTCTATATAATTGGGGGCTTTAAGCCATTTGAAATTCAAACCGTGAAACCACCATACGTCACACACCGTCACACGGTCTTAATGTGTTTTTACATTCAACCCAGGGTGATTTTGTTGGGGGTATGGTGGTTTCAGTTTGAATGTAGAACAGCCCCGTGTGTGTATGTGATGTGTATCCACCTTTAATCCATTGTTATATGTTGTATTGTCTTGTGTTGTCCTATTTATATATATCATTGTAAATACCATATCATTTCATTGTAAATACCATATCATTTCATTGTAAATACCATTATATATATACTTGTAAATACCATGTATATTCTGTATGTAAATGTTACGTCCATTCACAAAACATACCTTCTTGGAATTCTAACCTGTTATTTGACGAGTTAGATCTCCTCTCGGAGACTATGTTTCGTGGTACCTCTGGGTCCCTCCGATGTGAATAACACCTGAGGGGTTCCAAATGGGGATATGTTGTCTTATATATGTAACCTCTGGGTCCCTCCGATGTGAATAACACCTGAGGGGTTCCAAATGGGGTTTTTCATGTATAACACCTTTGAGCAAATGGAGTTCATCATATATAATCATATCATAACTTGCATAATATCTCTAGGCGCAATAAGATGTGAATAACACCTTTGAGCGAATGGAGTTCATCATATCATACGAAAATCCGTAGGATTTTTGCGATTAGAAAAATAGCATTTAAATAAGATGATCATACACTACAATCACAACATACCAACCATGGTCTATGTAGTAAATTTACGACTTCCTGTTTATAGAGCGTACTATGGAGATGATCTCGGCAATACCATTGCAGGGTTATTTGCAAGAATGGCTCCCAAAATAGCACCAATCGCAAAACAATTATCAATGAAAGCTATTGATGTTAGTCATATTAAGGGTATTAGCGCTGTTGGTGATGTTGCCGGGAAAGCATTTTCCGCGGCTAAAGAAAAACTAGTAGCGTTAGTTCAGCGGTGAAAGAAACCAATGACAAAATCAATGGGGTCACTACCATCTATGGAAATTATGCCTGCAAGTATTAGCAAAATAATAAACAATGCGGTGGAGCAGAATATAGCATCACGGATAAATGATGGATATGTAACTCAGGGAAATATTACTGCAAATATGATAGGGGGAAGTGGTTTGAAATCGCGATCGAGATCGCGATTTAGATCAAGAAATATATAATAATATGTTCAAATCGGCTCCTGATAGCGTTTGATATGGACGCCCCAGTACCCAAGAATGATTCTATACGCAATTATCAGTTTTATTCCTATAATGCAATACAACCAAATATTCGATCAAGAATAGAACTTCAAGTCCAGGATACCAGTAAATACTTTCTACCCACTGTCGCATTTATCAAAGTAGAAGGAGAACTTGTACAAAATGTTGCAGCTGATAAACCAAATACAGATGATGAAAAAATCAAAATTGACAATTAAAGATATCATCCGCCAAAATGAAAATTCTCCTTTGATTTCCTCAACATAGTAAATGAAATTCTCACCATGGATAATTGACACTCTAAACACACCATACCTGTTGCAAGTATGTATATATACAGGTACAGAACAGAAATTCTATAGACAGGTATGCGCTTACTCACAGAATGAAATTCTATACACGGAAGTATGAACAGAGTGTCGGGGTGAGTTTTCACTTACAATTTAAATCGTACATTAATTTATAATGGTAGGTGAAGCACTAACAATTAAATTAGCACGAGAAAAATTAGCTGCGATTAAGAAGCTTATTCCAGTTCGTGATTCCATTCGAAATAAGCTCCAAATGAGACAAGAATTTCAGTGATTTTACAAAACACTCACTGAGGAGTACCAAACGAAAATAAAAAAATATAGACGAAGAATTACCGCAGTTGATGTTACCGTGTACTCGGTATCAGGTATAATCATTGGAGCTGGTATAATACTTGCCCCGATAGCTGTTCCAATTTGTATATCAGCGGTGACAACAATCGCTGGAATTATTTCAATATTAACAAAAAAATATCTTCATGCAGCCAGCGTAAACTACAAGACTACGTAATTAAATTCCATGTTGTGTCAGCCATGTACTCCCAATTATCCTCGATGATATTGTCGTCACTCGATGACACATTAATATCCGATAGTGAGTTTTCAGCGATGGTACATGTTTATGATTCCACGATGTCAAAATTAGAAAAACAACATGAGTTTAATAACAATGGCAACATTGCAAGAACTACTTCAACAAATAGCGGAAAATACCACACCGGTGAAAACCAGCATGATCTCAATAACCTCAACGAATCCTGAATTCAGTGTGAATTTCTCTTTTGCGATTCTGGTGAAGGAGATAGCACTAGCAAAATTATGAGTGTTTCACAGTTGGCCAAATATTAGATCAAAATCATTCGGTGGTCAACAACTGAATAATTCCCTGGTGTTTGCGAGTAAGAATAAACCCGATGGTACTCCAGACTGGAACGTTGTTTCGTTACCATCTGGGTGATACCAAATTGAACAAATCAATAACAAATTAGAACGCAGAATAAAATCCATTACTGGAAAAGAATAGAAAATCGCTATAACAGTTCATGAACCAACACTATCATCCGCAATTGAGATAAACTCACCCGGATATGTCATAGATATCTATCAGAGTTCAATCAGAACTATATTAGGATGGCCTGAAATACCACCCGGACAAGAAACTGTTAATGTACCTGAACCGAAAAAATCTGATTATATTTCCACGAATGAAGATTATCTTGGTTATGATACCATCTATACCATTTTAGGTAAATTAACATTTTATTTACAGCTAGATACTCATTTTAAGAGCAGAATCAGAGGTTCATAATATAGGATATTTTATAATAAACAAACCAGAAATTACCAAACAGTTCACAGCGATGAATAGAAATTTTGAGTGAATTAGAATCTACTCGTAGCGGAAAGCGGAAATCAGTATGTTTCCTCCTAACCGAGATAAAGTCATCAAACACATGGAGATATGTAACAAAATTATTGCCGACATGGATGAATTTAATTTGCGAAATATTCAGTTTATATTAGGTGATGATCACCCTCAAACGAGAACAGAATTTGCAAAGAAATATAATATACGCGTAGAGGATATTCCCACATTTAAGTTGCCAGGATATAATGCACCAAAACTAAAAAAAATCTCTCAATGATGCCAGCAATGATGGTTTCAAAGGGATTCATGACGCATGGAAGAAAATACCACCACCACAAACAAATATCCTCAAACATAATAATGACCCAGACGGAGGTGGGCGGCATATTGCTCCTCAAAACGTCAATATATCCTCGGTGATTGCAGTGAATTTAGTATGTGATGTTATCAAAAGAAGTTATCAAATAAATCGCGAAAGATCAAATCAAGCCCAGCAGGGATATATTTTATATTCATTTGCACCAACAGCTCCACCCGGATGTTTAATAATTGAGGATCCAACTAATCCAGTGTATATGCGATGTCATAATGATTCATTAACGAGAATTAATTTTAAACTCACTGACCAATCCAATAATCTGATTGATTTATGAGGTGAGGTTATACAAATTAGCCTGTTTGTGAAATCCTAAAAGGATTTTCATCGTAAAAAGATTTTACCCCCATAGCAGCAGAGAGAACGCGACAACGACTTTGCATCTCCAAAGGAAACTTTTTTTTTTTGATTTTGGAGGAAGCCTTGGTTTGCCAAATAGACGCTTCTATAAAGTTGTCGGATTCACCCTCTCTGCTGCTTCTTACCTGGGATTTCCTGGGTTTTTCTTCTACATTTGTACTGACTGCCATGCATAATCCTATCTTGAACTGCAATATGGTATTCAATCCAAAACAACAACAACATTACTGTTGGCAAATGGTATTACTGTTGTTTGTTTGTTTGATTAGGATTTTTAACGTAGCTTTAACAGTTTTTCATTGTTACGATGTCTGCAGTGATGCAGTTTATAGTGATGTGTAGCACTGGGGCATCATGCCGCAGACATGTAGCATGATGTCCACCCAGTCACATTAGTCTGACACCAGGCCAACCAGTCCTAACACTAACCTCTTTAATGCTGAGCGCCAAGCGAAGTAGCTGTTAGTACCATTTTTGTAAGTCTTTGATATGACTCAGCGGGGAATCAAACCCACGACCTCCTGCTTCCACGGCAGAGACTTGCACCACTAGGCAACTGGAGCGGTTCATTGCTGTTGGCAAATTCTTTGAATGAACAGTCCTGTATTGAATGAATGAATCAAAATCCAACAGAATATGGTGATGAATTTTAACATTTTTTTAAAGTGAACTTGATGAAAAGTTTCTGTGGAGATTGCTGTAAAATAAAGGCATAACATTGTTTTGATTTCTGAATAGTTTTATACCAACTGAAGCCATATTACAAAGACACACTATATCTTTTTGTTCTTCAAGAAACATCTAATGGATGTGTGGTGTGATATTAGTGCCAATCTGACATCCAATATATCCATCACAACAGTTAATTTGAAAACTGTATTATTGCAGAAGAATATAAGAGATGGTTTCGACAAACTCTTGCTAATCAATTAGTGAATAAAATGTAATGATTTATTGTAAAAAAAAGATTGCATTTATTGTGCTATCCTGTAAATGAACAGTAAAAGGAAACGTTAAATTGAACCATTGTTCCATGGATGAAATCCAGAAATCCAGAATATTCATCTATATTCATTTTGATATTTTGATGGGCCCATGGGTGACCGAGTGGTCAAATGCACTTGCTTTTATTGATCACTGCGCTCTCACTCCTGTCCACTTTGGTTCGAGTCTCTGGCTTAGCTAATTGGACACATGCACATGTATGGCTGATCAATCAATAACTGTATATTCTGCCAGGTTGCTCAAAATGTTAATGCAACTGATTCATAGACTAAAAGAATTCACATCGTACTTAAACAGATGGATCAAACAAATTTCACTTCTTAGTGTAACTACACTATTACTAACTCATTAGCTTAAATAATCACACAAGCTTATTAATTTTTAGCATGCATGATTCATATGTCATTTAAGACAAATAAATTCAAACAATTATCTTAAAACTTGTATCAAAGGAATATTATGTATGAAATTGAGGCATAGTACCTTTTGCATTGAAATTCACTCTTTTCCCTTTCAGCAGTTTTTCCTTACACCCCCAGTTTTGAGTCTCTCCGAGACTCACAACTGCACATTCTTTGCAAAATTTTCATTAAGGATCTTTCCCATCCCCCAAAATCAAGACCTTTCACTTCATGTAAAAACCAGACTGTTTGTTGTGTGTTGTAATTCACTTTTAAACGTGGGACTTCATCATGAAAAATGCACCCCAACCATTAAATTATCCAATCAGAACTCAGATTTATCTAACCACCATTATTTACACCTGCTCCTCTCTGGTCAGGTTGAGAAAATTTGTACATTTCTGCTTTTCCTTAATATACTGATCTCTGCATAGTTTCAACTTATGACAACTAGTACAAATGTTGATAATGCAACATTTCAATGCTTGGCATTTGGATAAAACCCAATCTTTACCCAATGACCATTTTTGCCTGATTTAGTTATCAAATGGAACTTCATGTCTCTCTCAGATGCATTCATGTTCTAAAACCTTAAACATGTCTGAGATTAAACGCAATACAAAATTGCATATATCAAAATCAAAATTTCTATATGATACAGTGACATCCACAGAATGTACCTGTTATGTATTACAATGATATCTGCTAAATTCATACTCTTACAATGTGACTTGAATACCATCATGATTTTCTTGGAACTGATACCATCATGGATCATCAGTGTCTGCCTTAAACATCATGATGAGTTTCTTGGAACTGATACCACCATGGATTATTGGTGTCTGTCTTAAACATCATGAATTTCCTAGAACTAATACCACCATGAATTTTTGCTGTCTGTCTTGAACATCTTCTTAATTTTCTTGGAACTAATACCATAAATGTCATTGGATTTTCTTTGAACTATAAAACCACCAAGCTTTGTTGAAGTGTCTGTCATGTCTCAACAATGAATCTTGCAAATATATCATAATATGGGACCATATACCATATTAGCAGTGAGTGAATGAACCACCAAAGTAGAGAGCTCTCAGAAAAGTAAACCAATTTTTATAGTATCACACACACACACACACACACACACACACACACACACACACATATATATAACATTGTCAGTGTGCATTTGTTTTACATACATAGTCTAAAATTGTGTTCATAATTAATTTATTTCAAAACTGGTTGCTGAACAGTATTTTTTCAGATCTTAATTTCCTCTCCCAGGATTTCACCACATCTCCTACCCACATGCAAGCAGAAAACATAACTTAATGTGATCTATTGTGCTCACCCGAATGAACCAGTTGAATTATATTTTAAATCTACAGTACTATAAGAAAACAGTGGGACATTTATGGAGAACATTGTAATGCTTTTCATAAGGCAATATGATGATTTTGTGAAATACTCTGTGACTGGCGTACTAAAAATAAATTTATATGAATCTTAGTTTCGACTAAGACATTCAGGTATGTTCAGGTTGACAAGAAATGATGTGAATCAGTGAGTAGTAATGATAAACACCTTTTTAAAGTCTAACACCACCACATGACATCTTTTGATAACAAAGTAGATGGCAGCATACCTCAGGTTCCATCCAGTCATTGATAGGAGAGGTTTGCATCTGCTCTCCTTAGAATGTGTTGAAAGAGACACACTCCTATGCCCCAAAATCATGTTCTCATGAGAGGTCATAATACTACATAATAATAATAAAGGCTGTGCATGGAGAATCTGGTCTCTCAGGACAGGTGGTCTCTCATGGCAGTGGTTTTTAAAGACAGTTTTGAGCATATGCATGAATTTATGCACATTTGTGAGCATTAAAATGGAATATACATGCCATATATATATATATATATATATATATATATATATATATATATATATATATATATATATATATATATATATATATATCAAGACAGGTGATCTCTCATAACAGGTCATAACACTGTGTAATCAATAAATATGTCCAAGGAGATTATGATCTCTCAAAACAGGTGGTTTCTCATAGTAGTGGTCTCTCAAGACAGGTTTTACTGTATACTCTTTTAGATTTCACTTTGTACTAAGGTAAGTACCAATTAAGCAGCTGTCATTCCATTAATTTTGTCAACTAGACTAACTGTACTTTAAAACTAACAGTTATTATAGATTTATAAAGTACTAATGCACTGTTGACATCTGTATAGATAGATATACCACATGGCACATTGATATTGAACAACTGGATAACAGGTTAAATAGGTTGGTCTACTAGCAGTGAGTTGTTGCATGACATTAGAAAACATAGCTAGCAGGATTGTGATTGATTGCCTGACTGACTGTAGGTTTTACAAATATCAGCCTGACATAATTTTGCAATTTCATATCCTGTGATTTTAACCTTTCATCTATGAATCATAGATACAGTGGTGTTATGTGTAATTAATTTGTATTGTTTGTTGGGTTTTCTTCATATTATATGTTATATCTATATTTCGTACCATATTTTCCGGCCTATAAGTCGATTCAGAGTATAAGTCGAATTCACCAATTTTGTAAATATTCCATCCTTCATCCATATATAAGTCAATTCGGAGTATAAGATGAGGCCAGGTCAATATATTGGCTTCATATTTTACGCTAGTAATGGAATCGTTGTATGATATTCCATATTACCAGCAATCGTGAAATTGCATTACCGATGCTAACATGCTTGTGATTTTACTTCTGAACAAATCACTGCTATATTCTGTTATCAATTGACACAGCTGAATAAACAGTCCATGCTTGTTTTATTATAATTGGAAGCACATCCATGTTGTAGTTCATTTTATTACCTGTAGTTACGAACATAACATATATTAACTTTCATTGACACAATCCACAAATAAGTTAATTCAGAGTATAAGACGAAGACCTGACTTTCAAGTAAAAAGTATCGACTTTTAGGCTGGAAAATACGGTACATGACCTTGTCCAAAATCAAGTTCATGTGTACCTGACTAGAGACATTTTGTAAACAGCATAATACTTAGCTAATATTTCTCCATGAGAATAGATTAAATATTCAGATCATTATTAATACAGTAAAACCTATCTTGAGAGACCACTGCTATGAGAGATCAGAATCTCCTTGCACATAATTATTATATATTGTCATGACCTGTTATGAAAGACCACCTGTCTTGAGAGACCTTTATTTTTTTGGCAAAAGAGATGGTATTTCAAGATGGGATCTACTGTAGTAAACATTTTTACTTCAATATGAGTTAAAGATACAGTCTTGCTTCTGACCTTTAACTTCTTGAACGGTAATTTCCTATTGACCAAATATTTGCAGAAAATGGTAATTGCAACCTAGGTCATGTAGAGGGTTGTTGTTGTTGTTGTTATTTTAGTATTTAATGCCATTTTCACACATATTAGGCTATACATGGTGGCCAGTATTAATGGTGGAGTAAGAAAGAACACGAGACCCCCCCCCCCCAAAAAAAAAGGACCACTGACCCATGAGAAGCTACTGGCAAACTTTCTCACAAATCTGAGACTCAAACCCGTGCAGATATAGGTGAGATGGCAGTGATCCGTAACGGTTAGCTCTTTAGACCACTTGGCCACTCTGGGCCCAAGTAGAGGGGTGTATGTTCTTGTTTACTTTCATTCTGGTCATATAATCTGAAGCAGAATCTTGTTCTGTGTTTTTTCTTGTGTTTTTTAACTAGTTGGATTTATTTTTCTAATTATTATTCACAGGAATGATAATGTGCTCAGCAATATTCTTCGACTAAAACATTTGGAATTATAGTGAATTCAGACAAGAACATTTTTGTATATATTATTGTGATACATCAGCTACTTTTAGCACATCACCACACTCAAGGCCATTGACACATCTCACATTTTAGGCTAATGACACATCAACACATTCAATATCAGAACTTATTTGGAATACTATTGGAATTCAATTGGAACTTCGTACATTTGGATAGAACTTTTAGGACCATTTGGGGTTTAATTCATAATACTGCAAGTTCTTTCAAAATTTTCACATTGTATTCTTGGAAAGTGAATTACAAAACATGTTGGTTTTGCTCTTTTATGTTACATAGCTTAAAACCAGCAGCATGGAGTAGCTACCTTCTCTCAAATGTTAATGTGACTGCGAAATTGGCACAGGAAACTTAAAGAATGTAGATTTCACTGATGGAACCCAAAATGACTTTCGACCTTTGGTCTCGAAAATTAGGAAGCATTTGCTGCCTAAGTGTAAATAACCTTTGAAAGTTGGTGAAAATTGCCTCCCAGTAACTTTTCTTATTGAGTGTAAAGCCCATAAATTGTAATAAAAGCTGCAGTGACCTTGACTTCCTAGCTCATCTCTAGAATCAATAGGGAGCTGCCCTGCCTATGTTTTGTTGAAAACTGTTTAACTTCACTTGTCATGCAGAAGGAAAATCACTTTTGAGCTCCAGTAACTTTGACACCTCTATCAGTGTAAACCAGATATGATAGAAAAGACCACAACGAACTACAGTTGTGTTACAGAAAGCAACACCTTGGGAAGGATATACAAATAGGATCTAAAGCTTAGATAATGTAGCATTACACATAATTTTACCAGCATTTCAGGGGCCCCAAGTGGCCGAGTGGTCTAAAGCGCTTACGGATCACTGCCATCTCTCCTCTGTTTACGTGGGTTCAAGTCTCAGACTCAGCCAATGTAGGTATGTGTGAAATCTTTCCACTAGCAAAAGCTTGGTGGTTCTTTCTGTTGTATATCTTATCATGTGATGAAAAATGGTGTTAAACCCTACAACAACAACAATGACAACCAGCAGTTCATAATTTGTTGATATCATAAGTTACATGTTTCATAAATTTAAATAGTACATTTGTTTTACACATTTTCATTACACACAACTTATGTCTTTTTAATGTGTAAATGGGATAGTCCTAGTATATAGGCTGAGATGTTTCTTTATAACACAGATAACTGATTAAGTGAAATAGTCCACAGTTATGTCATATAAGCCAGTTGAGTACATGTAATATCATACCCACTTAGGCCTCTTGTATGTGGATATATGATCTTTGAAGAAAAAGGTATACAAAACATTACAGACATTACAATAAAATATGGATAAATTTCACTCCCCTATACAATATCGCTCCGGTGACCTAGTGGTTAGAGCATCTGCCATGGAAGTGGGAGGTCATGGGTTCGATCCCCGGCCAAGTCATACCAGAGACTTACAAAAATGGTGCTAACAGCTGCCTCACTTGGCACTCAGCTGTAAGATGTTAGTATTATGACTGGTCGGCCTGGTGTCAGGATAATGTGGCTGGGTGAGACATCTTGCTACATGTCTGTGGCATGATTCTCCAGTGCTAGACATCACTATAAAATGCCTCACTGCAGACACAGTAGCTATATGACTGATTTTTTTTAAAAACTACCTTAAATATCTTAATTACACACACTCTCCCCAATACCAGCCTGGACCAGCTCTAGTTGGTTGCTTCACTATGTAGCTGGGAAAGGCTGTCGTTTCCTCAGCATGATATTGCCAGTAATAATGTAGTCAAAGTACTGTTACAACAAACATAAACCAAAAAACCCACATCAAAATGTGGTCAGTAAGGTCAACAAAGTCACTAAGTCTGAATTCTTATCATACCCAATGTGCCTTGGTTACAGGTGGGACTTGTTTATAGGTATCTCAGGTAAACTCAGGTGAACTGATACCAGCTGCACCTGTCTTTCTGTACAGGTAAAGTGTCTCCAAGGTACTGATCAAAACTAGAAAAAGAAAAAATATATATCACCTTGCCCCCCCCCCAGCTTGATAGCTTAGGTCCTAAAACATAATTATACCATACAATGATAATTAGTGGTATCCACATGTATTAATAGGGAGCAGTCTTGCTTCAAATTGCCTGAATTTGTTATTATCCAGAAATATATTCTTCAAATTCCTTTTTTATCAACATATGTTTATATCATCCAGATCTTAGACAGGAAATATTAAAGAGCGGATATTATATCTGATAGGTGGAGCTTGTTATCACTATAACAGCCAGATTTCTGATCCAGTTTTAATGAAGCTTGGAATACAGGCTTATATCAGCAAGAGCTAGCTCCATGCATAATAATGAGGAAATTTCACATCTGATTGGCTATAATCACTTTGGAAGTAAAGTTTATGATCAAAGTTTTTCATCATATTTAGAATAGAGGTATTTTATCAGCAAGAATTTGACAGGCGAGTCCACTTATAATAAGCTGATATTGTGTCAGATTGGCTTGGCTTATTACATCAGATTGGCTTGGCTTATTATGTCAGATTGGCTTGGTTTATTACATCAGATTGGCTTGGCTGATTACGTCAGATTGGCTTGGCTTAAGTCAGATTGGCTTTGCTTAATATGTCAGTTTGGCTTGGCTTATTACGTCAGATTGGCTTGACTTATTACAACTGTATTTCTGATTTGTGATGAGGCTTGGTGTGGGCTTATATAGTCAAGATTTTGGATGAGTATTTTGATCAAGCTTGATATTAAGGCTTGTATCATCAAAATCTTTGATGAGTATGATTCGGAGTCATCTAGTTATATTAATAAGGTGATCTTAATATCAGATAGGTGGCAGCGCTTTAAAAACTAACTTTATGCGGAGAATTTGATAAAATGGGAGTAGTCTTTCGTTATCAAGATGTTAGATGAATTTAACATCAAATTTATATGCATGATTAGCTGACCTTGACCTCTCTGGAAGCCAGATTTCAGTCAGATCTTGCTCTAGGTCAGAGTAAACTTTGAAAAAAGATATTAAATTGTTAGTCTGCAAATATCTTTGTTTTAACTTATCTAAGCAGTGAAACAGTAGTTGATAGGATCAGTGCTATCAAGACCTGGTTTGGAAACAGTTCAAGTATTTAATACATACAGTTAATGAGTATTCCAGCAGGTATTTAAAAAATGTAATTTTGTTGTTGTTGGAGATATAGTTTTACTAGTTACTATTACATAGCCAGTAGTTTTGTCAGAGGAAAATACCTGAGAGAACAGTGGATATTCCACCCTCCCACTAGGGTGAACCAGAAACTTTAAGAACACTGAATCTATATGAATACACTCACATTTGAGGAAGCAGTTTAAAGTGGGACATCAGTGTGGGAAGGGTAGAGGTTTTTAAATATTACATAAATTAAAATTAGTTTTATCCCCCCCCCCCCCACACCCCACTCTTAATACTATATCTTACCTATTGCAATTGCATAGCTTTTCAGTTTGCTGGGAGGTCAGATGATCACAAAAATGGCGAATAATAAACAAACACAAGGAATATTCAAACTCATAGTAGAGTAGGAGACTGGTGCAGAATGAAATGATTTGCCTTCATGTCACAGACAACGTTCCTTCTAATATCTTTCCTGTGCACGCTGAATTTCTCTCTTTGCTACCAAAGCTTGTGTGTGGAACTTTGAAACTGCTGTATGGCATTTTATAATGAGCTGAGCAGCCACGTACCTTAGAGGGAACATTGGTCACAGATTTCATTCTGAGCTTTTGTTAATTTGCCTCCGTAGAGGGTTTATAATTGGTTTTGCAACTCCCCCTCTCACAAGGCTACCAAATCCTGCTTGGGATTGGGAATCTGAATGAAAATACAAGATTATGGAAAGGGATCAATCATCACACACCCAAATCCTACAGTCACACTAAATCCTTATGATATGTGGAGCCTTCCTAAGCATGGAAGTGATTGGTCCTTCCCTTTCATGCAGCCATGGACATGGGTCTTTGGTCTCATGGTTGATTTTGCAATCTTATGGGTCTATATCACCATCTCATGATGTCGGGTTGCAATGTGTTGAATTTTTAATAAGAATTGAACCTTAGACTCGAATGCATTGAGCATTAAAATTTTTAGTATACTCATTCCAGCAAGGTTTTATGTGAAGGGTCACTTCAAACTTTTCCCATGTCAGTTGTTAAATTTCATGGGTTATGGGGAGGCTAGCATCTATGGACAATTTGAAATGACCCGGGCATTGCAGAGCTGTCCCGATAAAGTAAACATTGGGATTATGACTGTATCTGCTTAGTGGGAAAGTCATGTTGAATAGTCATTTAACTAATGGAAGCTGGTATGCATTGTATTTCTCAGATTCTAGGTTGTCAAAATCTAACAAAAAGAGATAATAATTTTGGTGAAAAGATTAGGAACAGTTGAAAAAAATTGGTCAGTTTAACTTAAGGCATACACATCCTGGCACAAATGTTGAATTTAAAGTAAAAAAATTGGGTGAATTTTCTCAGTCCGAGATTTTCCTGCAAGAGGAGCAAGACTTGTTTGACTTCAGGGAAAACTAAAAGTTAGTACTTCCTTGTTAAGACAAGTAAGGGGACAAGTGCCTGTCTTGGAGGCAAAGACAGGCTTTATAATGCTATGATGCACATTTTCTTGGAAAGACCAGTGTAAGGGAAACAGCTCTCAGTAACAGCCTGAAACAGTCTGAAAGATGGAATTCCAGATAAGAGATCCAGCATTTAAGATAGAAGGCTCAAGAAAGATCAAACATATACATGTGAAGGTGGGAAGACTTGGGATACAGGGAGACAAAGACAGAAAGTGACGCTAGGTGATGCAAATCAGGTGTGCTCATTTCACCACTCTTGTTATCATGTTGAAATGAATCAATAATAGAACACATCTATTGAATTTCAGTAATTGTAAATTCGTTTGATTTGAAGCTGACACTTTTAGTTTATGTCATTAAATTGTTATTCTCTTGTCTAAAGGGGGCTTGTATTATTTCTTCTCAATAGTTATGCTCAGTTCTTTGTGGATGTTCTATCTATCCACTCACACCTAGCAATATAATTGAGGGAGGTCATCCTCTAGATAATGATAGCCAAAGCTAACTAACCACCCCTCATTACCAAGAGGGAACATTGTTACAGGGATCTTAAAGGAGGGATGGGAGTGAACCTTCTACCACCGTAGGGCTGACGTGCATGGAACAGGATCAGGGGTTAGATGTCTGAACTTTCTAGAAAGTTACAATATAGGCTGATTAACTATGGTTGAGTGTATTTTACTTCCAATCAAGAATAAGCAAGAGCAACAGGTAATTGTTACATCATTAGAATTATTCAAAGACTCACCAACAAAAAAAAGAATAGATGTTACTCCTTCAAAATCAATGGTTATTTTGACATGTGGTTTCCCCTTAAACATTTTTATGTAGTTAATATGATGCTGATCTGACCTTACAAATGGCTGCAAAGGTGACCATCTTTACAGTTTTGTCATCTCCTCTGAAGAGATAGTCGTATCAGCTTGGAGTTTCAGTTAAAGATTATTTCAGTACATTGTCATATATAAAAATGCTGCTGATCTTACACTGCAATATGGCTGCCAGTCGCCATGAAAAAATCTTGCTTTGACTCGGCTTTCTGAATGGATAATTATATTGACATTGATAATGATACTAACACAGATAATTATATTGACATTGATAATTATATTGACATTAATAATGATATTAACATGGATAATGATATTGACATTGATAATTATATTGACATGGATAATGATATTAACATGGATAATTATATTGACATGCATAATTATATTGACATGGATAATGATATTGACATAGATAATTATATTGACATGGATAATGATATTAACATGGATAATTTTATTGACATGGATAATGATATTGACATGGATAATGATATTAACATGGATAATTATATTGACATGCATAATTATATTGACATGGATAATGATATTAACATGGATAATTATATTGACATGGATAATGATATTAACATGGATAATGATATTGACATAGATAATTATATTGACATGGATAATGATATTAACATGGATAATTTTATTGACATGGATAATGATATTGACATGGAAAATAATATTGACCTTGATAATTATATTAACATGGATAATTATTTTAACAATGATATTTATATTGACATGGATAATTATATTGACATGAGATTTTCACTAGATACTTCTTGAAAAGATGTAGCCATTTTTGTGTTGTGTTTCACTTATATACTAATACATAGATCTAAAATAGATGCCTAGGTAACCATCTTTAACCATTGTGTATGGCTGCGTAGCTCTTGAATGGATGGTTGTTTCAGCATGGAATATTTACTTAATCACTATATATCAGTACATAACTGATCTGACCGTCAACACTTGAATATGGTTGCGGTCTCAGAAATCATATAATTTTCATGTATGCTTTTGGAACATCAGTATAGTTGTAATGGTATCCTTGGCATGTTATTTTGACTGAAATACTTCTTAAAATATGGAATTGATCTTCAATGAAATGGCGTGAACCAGGCTGATATCATGTATATGCTGTTATGATAGAATTCTGAAATTAGTTCTTCATGACCTCATGGGGACAGTGTTGCAGGTCACAGCATTTTTTTTTACCTGGCTATAAGCCAAATAAGTTTATAATAGGGCACTGCATACTCCTGTTTAATGCAGTGAAATATGGATTTATATTATCAGGATCATGGGTACAAACGAGTGTGTGTGTCTGTGTGATGTGGATTTTTAATGTAGATTTAGCAATTTTTCAGTCATATCACTATGACGTCTGCAGTGTGACAGTTTATAGTGATGTCTAGCACTTAAGGGCTTCATGTCCTACCCAGTCACACTGTCTGACACGCGGCAGACCAATCCTAATACAAACCTCTTAATGCTGAGCACCATGTGAGGCAGCTGCTTGTACTTGTATCCTTTTTATTGATTTTTGAATGACTTAGCTGGGGTTTGAACCCATGTCCTATCGCATCCAAGTTGGATGCTCTAACCACTTAGACCGTTGGAGGTGTTGTTAATGATTGAGATTCACACATATTAATGAGGTGATCTTGCATCTGATATCAGTAATGAGCACAATCCATGCATAATTAATAAGTTGATCTTGTACCTGATATCAGTAATGAGCACAATCCATGCATAATTAATAAGTTGATCTTGTACCTGATATCAGTAATGAGCACAATCCATGCATAATTAATAAGTTGATCTTGTACCTGATATCAGTAATGAGCACAATCCATGCATAATTAATAAGTTGATCTTGCATCTGATATCAGTAATGAGCACAATCCATGCATAATTAATAAGTTGATCTTGTACCTGATATCAGTAATGAGCACAATCCATGCATAATTAATAAGTTGATCTTGTACTTGATATCAGTAATGAGCACAATCCATGCATAATTAATAAGTTGATCTTGTACTTGATTGACTAAACATGTTTCCACTCTGAAAGCCACATTTGTGATCCAGTTTTGATTAGACTCGGAAAACATTCATATATTATCAAAATTCTGCAGACTGTATTTATGATCTGATTTTCATCAATCTGGCAATGTAGGTTTATGTCAGGTGAGTTCAACATTGAGTGAGATTCTTGCAGATTAAATAGGTGATCTTGCATCTATCTGATTGACTGAGTGTGTTAACCCTCATAAAGCAATATTTCTGATCAGATCAGATTTGAAATATGATTCTTAAATACAAGCTCTTATCAAGATAATGGCTGGTTTTGATAATGACTGAGATGAGTGCATATTTATAAGATAATCATGCTTGCGCTCTCATTGGCTCAGACCTTATTATCATTCTGTAGGCCAAATTTCTAGGATTTTGATAAAACTTGGAATATATGCTTATATCATCAAAACTTGGAATATATGCTTACATCAAAACCTGGAATGTATTCTTACATCAAAACTTGGAATATATGCTTATACATGTATCATCAAGGTTTTCAACATGTTTGATAATGCATGGGATGCATGCATAGTAATGAGTTGATCTTGCATCTGATTGGCTGAACTTGTTACCTTTCTGGAGGCCATTTTTCTGATCATATTGTGATGAAACTTGAAATATTTACATATACAGTATTATCAAGATTTGGGATGATTTTGATAATGAATGAGATATACACACATTAATGATTTAATACTGCATCTGATTGTCTGAGCATATTACAACTCTTGATGCCACATTTATGATATGATTTTGATCAATTTGGAATATGTATGTACTTATATCATCAGGTACTTGGACTGTTGCAGTAATGAGTGAGATTGATGCATAATAATGGATTAATCTGGTTTTGATGGACTTGGCTTTTTGAAGCTATATTTTTATGTTGGATTTGTTATCATCAAGACCTTAGATAGCTTGGATTATGAATAAGAAGCCATGCATATCAAATATGCCTTCATCTTTAAAAAGAATGATATCAGGATTTAATAAAATAAATACAGTAATACTTAATATATAGTTTTAGAGATAGTTTATTTAGCTTTTAAACTACTGTATAAGCCTCACTTTGTGAAATTGTCAACTTTCAAGTTATTTAAGACTGGTGAGGGATATAATGTGCACTTAGGTCTCTTGTTTGAAATTCTGAGATTATTAATACAGTGACTTGTATATGCAAATACATTCTGACCAGGTTTTGTATTTCATAATTGTTTTTAATAAACAAGTTGACAGTCTGAACATTGAAATTGATTTCAGTGTTAGGTTTTCATCTGTAATGGCGTTGTGAGCAGTTTTTATCAGAACCAGTCTGTGGATATATCTGAAGAGTACTTAGAATGATGCTATTTCAATAACTTAATTTTTCTTTAAAAAAATATTTTTAACTGACATGTGGCTACATCTTGAGTATATCTGAGAGGAGTGACCTTTTTTCCATTAAATCAGCTTCAAAGGTCATAGGTCATTACAAAGGTTTTTGTACAATACTTGTCTTATGGATGTGATAACTCTACAATAAAGAAAATACTTTTTTACCAAAGTTTTTATGTTGGCATTTCTCCAAATTATCAGAGTTTCACTCCACAGCATTTTGTAAAGAATAAAAGAAAGGAAGAAACAGACTTCTTGTGTAAATTTCTGCAAATTCTTTTGGTCATTAGACCATATGATCCATCTTGTTTGTGCCTAAACTCTTTTGATTTAAATTAAAGTGCAGAGACAGGCATGCAGGCAAGCAGCTAGAAAATAGAAAATGATCACTTTGATGGCCTAGTGGTATACCTCAGATGTGGGATGTCTTGGGTTTGATTCCTGGCCGAGTGATACCAAAGACTTACAAAAATGGTACTAACAGCAGCCTCGCTTGGTGCTCAGCATTAAGAGATTAGTGTTAGGACTGGTCAGCCTGGTGTCAGGATAATACGACTGGGTGTGACATCATGCTACATGTCTGCTTCATGATGCACCAGTGCTTGACATCACTATAAACTGTCACACTGCAGACATCGTTGCAATATGACTGATTTTTTTTATATAAAGCTATGTTAAAAATCTAAATCACACACACACTCACACACACACACACACAAAAATAGAAAATAGAAAGAAAATCAGTCATAGCTAAGTATGATTGCAGCTCTAAAAAAGACTGATTATTGTTCATCCTTGCATATATTGATGTGCATGTGAAACTGACCTCATTTTCCAGACAAAAAAGAAAAACTTTTAATAAATAATGGCCAGTTGGGACATAAGGAAAAAGTAGTTATATGCTGTTTACATTGTACTTTAACCCAAATATGTTTGGATAATAACTGTACCAGGTAAAGCCCAGACATTCTGGTTATCAGCCACATTCCAGTTTTGAAGCTCCTGACACTGCATCTCTTAAAATGCCACCTTGATCAATATTTCATTGAATCTTTCATACCATAAAGGATCCGTGAGATGATGCATATGTGAAGTGACTGGTCAGTATGCAAGTCCTGATTGCCGGTCAGTTGTTGGTTTTTATTAAGTTCTTTTGTTTAGTTTTCCTTCTGTTTTAACATTTTTTTCTGGAGTTTTAAGGTGTAAAATGCAGTAGGAATCAATGCAGCTGACATGGGGTATAATTGCAAAATGTCAGCCAGATCAATAGTGAGGGTAAAAAGAGATGTTTTCTATTATAGTGAAACATACACAGATAGTAGAATCAAGAAGGATGTAACTGCTTGCCGTCACATACCTGGCTTGTTTGAGGTAGACATTAGGGTCATGGAAGGATTTAACAGTTTGATGTCATTTACCTAGCTTGCTGGGAGTCATTGAACTTGAATAATAATTAAAAATTGTTGCCGCTGCACAGGTAAATATCTTTGTGGATATTTGCACTATGGACAACACAAAATTACTTGTTGAGAAAGTTTCAGTCTTAGTGTGTTTGGGGAATTAAAGATATTTCCTATTTTGAAATTATGGCTGAAATAATGCAAAAATGCACAACTACCATTTTTACAGTAATAATCTTATCTTTTATTTAGATTTGAGATTTTACATTATGTTGCTAATGAGAGTTCAGACAATACCAAAATTGGTTTTTGTTAGCTTTTTAGATAATGGAAAGGATGCAAAATATATTTTTGATTTTGCATTCTTCAAAACAAGTTGAGAATAATTAATATCTCAGATTTGAGAAAAAATTCCTCAGGGATAAAGCAAGACCCCATTAAGGAAAAATCTCTGTTTTTAAATCAGTAATAACTTGCCAGTTGATATGGCATAGCCAGTATGTTTATTTGAGGAAAATACCTGACTGAATGACAGAAATTACATACTCCCACAAGTCTAAAGTAAAGAGCGAAACAATCTTTGAGAATGCTGACTCAGCACTGTGAGAGCTCCTTACATTATGCATGACGTGAAAGACCCTTATATTATTTATCAGTTGCCATGTTATAATTTCAACATTGTGTAATTTTTTACACAAAGAAGATTGGCTGCTTTTTACATGGGTCAGTGAGCTAATTATTGTTGCCATATGTGCTAAATATTCTTTGTGAACTTTGTGCTATACCCTGATCAATTTTTTTTATCCCTGGAGAGCATTTTTTTAGATTTGTTCTGTATTTGTGGTGTACATCTTGGCATGTTACTGAGGGTGTTAGTAATTCAAATAAAATTTTCTATCTGCAGGTGTTAGTATTTTATTTGAATCTCCCTATCTTTACATTTTTGCAGTCTACAGACATGTCTGCCAGTTATTTTAATCACTTTACCTATATCATGAATTGTGACATTTTATACATGGTAAGCAGGTCAGACACAACTTCTTAATTTCATCTGTCATATAACTTGTTTATCAAGAACTCTGGTTCTTTTTGGGGGGGTTGGGGTTGGATAGCCTTCAGTAAGCTTTGACTTACATTAGTGACATAGCCTACTGGATTATTGCTAATTCCTTCCTATTCCATTGCTTAAATTTTTATTTTATATTTTATAAAAATGACTGACTGACTTAATTATTGAATTGATCCTGAAAACTGAGCTTCCTCCATTTTACCATTCATTCTTAGTGAAACACTCAAATAAAGTGTCTTTTGGCTGAATAAATTATAAATTATGTTAGTGTAGATGTAGTCCATGTTTTGCCTGGTGCATTTGAAGTTTTTTTTTTATATATCACTCTTCTTTCAGCATCATTATTTCAGTAACAATGTCTAAGCAAGGGAGGGGCCCCGAGTGGCCAAGTGGTCTAAAGCGCTTGCCATTATGGATCACTGCCATCTCACCTCTGTCTGCGTGGGTTCGTGTCTAAGATTCGGCTAATGTAGTTATGTGAGAAAGCTTGTCAGTAGCTTCTCGTGGGTCAGTGGTTCTTTCCGGGGGTTTTCCCAGGTTCTTCCTCCACCAATAATACTGGCCGCCATGTATAGCCTATCTGTGCTGAAAAATGCCTTTAAACCCTAAAAAACAAACAAACAAACTAAGCAAGATAAGTGTGGCCCCAATAAATCTCCTTGAGACACACAAACCCACTTGTTTTTCTTGTACACTTCATACAAGGGCATTGGGCTGTCAACTTGTTTATCTTGTACACCTCGTACAAGGGCTTTAGGCTGTGAACTTGTTTATCTTGTACACCTTGTACAAGGGCATTGGGCTGTCAACTTGTTTATCTTGTACACCTCGTACAAGGGCATTAGACTGTCAACTTGTTTATCTTGTACACCTCGTACAAGGGCATTGGGCTGTCAACTTGTTTATCTTGTACACCTCGTACAAGGGCATTGGGCTGTCAACTTGTTTATCTTGTACACCTCAAACAAGTGCATTGGGCTGTCAACTTGTTTATCTTGTACACCTCGTACAAGGGCATTGGGCTGTCAACTTGTTTATCTTGTACACCTCAAACAAGTGCATTGGGCTGTCAACTTGTTTATCTTGTACACCTCATACAAGGGCATTGGGCTATCAATTATTTTTAGCCTTTTGCCAGTGCTCTCTCATTAGGGAGGAAGAAGCTAAAATTCCCACTTTGGATACTTAACCAGCTAAGTCAGTAATTATACAGGGTCCTGGGCTCGCTTTCCAGTGAAAACACTGGAAACATTTGAACAAAAGATCTACCTTAGGAACCATAACCTCACATGCTGACCTTATTTCAAAAGCCTCATTCATACTGCCAAAGGAGGAATCTCTGTTGCCAATGGTTCTCCATCATTTGTTGGAACTTAGGTGGCTAAAACTTATCAGCATGCATTGTCCTTGTCTATATTACAGGGATGTGGCACCAGACACTTCCAAGGTCATCCCCTTTATGGCTAGTCAGGATTTGAGAGACCATCAACACTGGTCCCTTGCAAACACTTTTGGCTCTTTGAAACCAGTCAAGAAGTGAAATCATCCTGACCATTCTCTGAGCCCACACAGCTAAATTCTTTAAAGCTGTGCAGCCCAAGTCAAAGCAACAGTTCCATTTAAGGTGGGCTAAAGAAGGACACATTTCATAGGTGAGAGAATGAGTTCCCAGAGCCTTCTGCCTTTCCTAAGGACGAGGGTAGACAGTCCTAGAAAGGCCAGAAATAAAGGTTGATGTTTAGTTCCTTTCTAAATGTAAGAAATGATTACCAGCTTAATTTGCAGGATCCCCTGCCACTAGTACTTAGGGCCCCCATTTTCTTCCAACAGTTAAATTTGCCCCAGTTAAAGGAGGAGGTCCATTTCCAGCTTTGGAAGTGTGTGTTAGAGAGGGTTTAAAAAAACAAATGTCCATAGAAAATCTTTTAAAAAGACAAATTTCCATAGAAAATCTTTTAAAAGACAAATTCCATAGAAAATGTTTTAAAAGACAAGTGTCCAGCATTCTATGCCTGTATTCTTTTCCCCTTGTTACCTATATAGGGGGAAAGTCTCAAGTTATGGACCTTTCATCTTTAAACAAATTTCTGTTGGAGGAATCATTCAAGATGGAAAGCACAACTCAGTCAAGAATGCCATACAAATGGTGATTGATCCATTGATCTTCAGGTGTGTACCTTTACATTATTATCATTCCTCCACATAGAAAATACATCAGATTTTTTGGGATGGGGAGGTCTTCTGGTTCTGAGCTCTGCAGTTTGGCCTAGTCTCTACACACAGAGCCTTTACCAGTGTCATGGGAGAAGTTGTAGCCCATTTAAGGTCATTTGGTATCTTATCTTCCAATATTTCAATGATTGGTTCATCCAAAGTGGCTGTCTAGAGTCCCTCAGACTAGACAAGTAGACAAGACCTGTCTCATTGTTGGTTCATATTTATAGTAAGGGGAGAAATCGGATCTAAGTCTATCAGATCTGGGTATGGGTCTTCCTAGAGATTAGAGTAGCCTTACTGGGTACCAGACTCTGGTTACTGGGCACTTTGTTAATTGGAGCCCCTTCATTACAGGCACAAGGTTTGGGTTGAGACCCCCTTCTCGTCAGACTGCAGTTTAATGTGGTTGAGTATTAGTAATCTGCGTACAGATGCTAGACTTGGGTTGGGGCTTGGATCCAGGGATCCCTTCCATTTTTCCCAATCGCTCAGAATTTTATTGGATGTAAGACCTTCCACTGCAGGGAAATAACTGGCTTTCCATGCATACAGTCATGGTATTCGGGTCTGTGGTTGTGTATGTACATTTTCCTCTTATGACCTTGGCTAACAAGAGAGGGAGTTGGATGGGCCCTCTTCCCCCAATCATTCCAAATGGGTGAAGAGTCACTCTCCTGCAATCGCTGATCCTGCTACTAGGGACAATCTGTTAGCTTCTCATCAGGAATTATGGATTTCAGCCCCTCTTACCCCCATGACTTCCTAGCAACAGAGGGACACTGGGTTACATAGTTGTGCCACCCAGGACAGAGCTTGCGATGATATATATTCTATCCTTGCTGTTTTGCATAAGTTTGATACAGAATAGGCACACCCTTCCTTCAGGTCCCCCACTTCCTTCCATCCATTGATAAGGTTCCAGAGGAGGACAAGGTATAATCTTCAACAAAGTGATAAATGAGGTTTGTTGTCTTGTACCCAGTGGTCTGTGACCCAAGCCTTAAGACTCTGGTAACACTAAAATTCTTTACAGCTTGAAGAAACTTTCTGGGGTTAACTCTCAACCAGATCTTTTATTACTCCTTGTTTCTTTACAATCTGGATGCTTTCGTAAAGGTTTAGTAAGAGCAGGGATTTTATTCAATATCAAAAGGTGATGTCTGTGCCCCATTCCCCATGTTAAGAACCATGATCTCTGCATTAGCCTGTATGGTTCGTACCCATACCCAGCCAATTAAACCTCCCACTTTGAATGCAGAAGCAATATAAGTGGGTATTTCCATGGGGACCCGTGGCATGCTTCCCAATTTAAATACTGGAAACTCCAGGACATAAGTCTCGGTCACTAGTAACCTTAACCTTGCATGCTTACCACTTTTCAGTACTTTCAATCTGTGTTGTCAATTGTCTTTCATCATGTTTTTTTAACATGTTAACAGCAGTAAAATCTTCTTGGATTGTGTTATCTTTATCAGTTAAGGTTCTCCTACTTTAAAGGAATGTTGCTCTGGACACATCCAAGGTCTTTTTAGAATGCAGTAAGAACCTTCTATTGGAAGCAGAGACTGTCTTCATGGGGCTCATCCCCTCCTTAGCTCCTCAGTCAAGCCAGTCCTTAGCATTGTCTCCTGGCCCATTGAATTGGCCAAGAAGCATAATCATTCTGGCTGACTATAGAGCATGTCAGCCAGTTTCTTTATAGCCATGCAGCCCCAGTCAAAATAGCAACCCCATTACAGAACTCCCCTTTAGCGGACTCATATTTAATTCTCCTTGGCAAACTGTGCTTGCATCCTTTCCAGTTGCTCCTTATGGCAAACTGGAAGCCTAGCAGCAACCCTCTGAATTTTCAGATTTTTTAGTGTTTCTATTATTTTCTGATGTGGTGATCAAATATGGGCAGAATTCTGACTGGAGTTCCCATCAGCACCCCAAACACCAGTAATTTTGGTTCACAAGGAGCTGACAGATCGGATTCTTCAGGATTCTTTTTCAAATCTGTCCTCCATATTAACAGTTTGGTCATAAGGGAAGTGTTCTTATAGTGGTACATCAGTAAATTAGAATTTAGTCACCTCAGACAACATATCGTTGATGGCATACCACAGGAGATAATGCTTCTTCTCTGTCAGTGTAGGTCTTGAACCTCCTTTACTGGGTGCCTCAGAAGGGATTATCCCAAAAGCAAACCACATTCCTCATTAAATATATTTTAGAGGACAGTCTTTCAAGGAAAGGGAAGATAGTTTTCTTTGAACGGTCTCTGCACCAGTATTCCAGATTCCTGTTCCAGTCTTGGGAAACACCATTGGTGGACTTTGAGGGTTAAACAAGAAAGCCCCATTCTTTTGTTTCCACTGTTACCATCCAGATGACTTGTGCAACAAGCTATGTTCAGTTTCTGTTATCAAGGGCCTTATTCAACACTCACTTTTTCAGTGGGCACAGCCATGGGAACAAAATTTCACTTAGCTGACCTGTTCAGGTATTTTGAGCTGCCAAGACTGGCAGATCTTGCTTGCTAAATGGAATCTCTCTAGCATTTTGCTTTTTCAAAAGTAAAACTCCTTACTATCTATTGAGTGAAACTTCCATTGATAGCTTTACCTGTATGCCTATTTCCTTTCTTTCATTACCGTAGCTTTGTCACAATGATGGAGTGAGCTTCATTGCCTATCCTTGGAACCTGGCTGTTTGATTTTCAGTGGAATTATGGATTGGTTTCTCTTCTTTAAAAACCAGGTATTAGCAAACACTAGCTTCCATCAATTGCTCCAGATCTCCATGTTTAGTTGTGTCTTTGCTAGTTATGATCCAGATATGTTTCTATGCCCAGTTAGAGATTTATGCTTTTATTTGGCAGCTTCTAAAGGGAGAACAAAGGGTAGGAAATGTCTTTTCATACCTCTTTAAAGGGATCTTTAAACTTACACCATTTTTTTGTGGATCTTATTTCCTGTCAAGAGAGCTTATCAGTCCCATCCTGAGAAGGATGTTTCATGAACAAAATTAAGCTTGTGAGGTTCAAGCCATTACTACTCATGGGCCTGTCAAACTCATCGGTGTCTGGAGGATGTGAGGTGCATATTGATAACCTCATATCAGCTCCTCTTTTTACCATTGATCATTGGCTTAGCAAAGTAGAAGTATATTTTACTTGCGTCTGAGTGTCATAGCTCAAAAAAGTCTCCCACCAAACTGATACATTTTAGCAACAGGTTTGGGATTACTGATATAAAAATGTAATTTTTTTTGTTTTTGAGGGCGGGTGGGGTGTAAAACTAATTTTAATCATGTAATACTTACCTGCTGCTATTGCTAGATTCTCATCTCGGGTCCTGCACAGATGTCCTGTTAGTTTAGGCAGCATCCTGCATAGAATGAAGGACTGTTTGCATGGGCAAGGTATATGGGAGTTGCATAAAAGGGTGATTTCATGTACCAGAATCTTCTGGTTTACTCTAATGGGAGGACAAAATCTTGTACTATCTATGCAGTAGCAAAAATTAAGAATTACATGATTAAAATTAATTCCCCCCCCCAAAAAAAAAACAAATGTTTTTCGTGTAGTCTTATAATATGGTTTTCATGCAGCTCTTTAAATTCTATAAAAATATGAAATGGTGTGTCACATGTGGATAACTTGAAAGTTTTAAAAATAGCTTATAATTATAGCACAAACTGGCTATTTTTAAGCCAAATATGACATCATGAGCACATGTGTATGACATCATGCTGAAATAATTTGGAATATCAATTTTAATTTTTAAAGTTTTTCAAATGCTGATCACTTTTTGGAAATGGTATTCTTAGGTCAAATACCTTTTTAAGATTGTGTAGATTTTGGGCCAAAAAGAACCCTTTTAGTATTTACTCATTTGGTACATTGCTGTTTCCAAAGTATATTAGAGGTGGTTTCAGTAGTTTACTCTACAAAATAATAAAAGGACAGAAGAAGTGAACTTACTGTGGATTCCTGGAAACTTTCCTTCCAGTAGATTGTCATTTCCTTGGAGGGACTGTTGTTTAGAAATCCAAGGGAAATGATGGCAGATTTTGTCTGAGGAGTCTGTAGATTTCAGAAGACCTTCAAGCTATCATGTACTTTCTTCAGACAGTTGTTGTTATTCTATAATTCATTATCATAAGTATTAGGTTATTAAGTGAGATATTTACATAATGATGTTTCTTTATTCAGAACCTAGAAGCTGCTTTTGATAGGCTAAAGGAGAGAGATAACAACTTCATTGGAAATAGGTGTCATCTGGTGGGATATGACTGAAAGGATAATCAGCTTCCCAGTAACCATATTCCGACAAGTAGTACATCATTCACTGGGTATCAAATGGTAAGAATAAAATATATAATTGTCTTTCATTTTTGTAATTATCAGTGAAAACTCTGTCACTGTGACTGTTTCAAGCTCACAGTCTGGCCATACTATCACTGTACACATATGGACCATAAAAAAGCATATCCATCCAATCCAGCCAACCATCCCTACTTGCCTACTGACATTTGGGTCATAAGAAAGCATTTCCATCCATCCAACCATTCATACTTGCCTACTGATATATGGACCATAAATAAACAAATCCAGCCAGCCAACTATCCATGCTTGCTTACTGACATATGGACCATAAAAAAGCATTTCCATCCAGCCAATCATCCTACTTGCCTACTGACATATGCACCATAAAAACGTATATCCATCCAGCGAACCATCCATGCTTGCCTACTGACATATGGACCATAAAAAAGCATATCCATCCAGCCAATCATCACTACTTGGCTACTGACAGATGAACAATAAAAAAGCATTTCCATCCAGCCAACCATCCCTACTTGCCTACTGACATATGGACCATAAAAAAGCATATCCATCCAGCCAACCATCCCTACATGCCTACTGACATATTGACCATAACAAAACATATCCATCCAGCCAACCATCCCTACCTGCCTACTGACATATGGACCATAATAAAGCATATCCATCCAGCCAACCATTCATACTTGCCTACTGATATATGAACCATAAATAAGTAAATCCATCCAGCCAACCATCCATGCTTGCTTACTGACATATGGACTATAAAAAAGCATTTCCATCCAGCCAATCATCCCTACTTGCCTTCTGACATATGGACCATAAAAAAGCGTATCCAGCCAACCATCCTTACTTGCCTACTGACATATGCACCATAAAAAAGTATATCCATCCATCAAACCATCCATACTTGCCTACTGACATATGGACTATAAAAAAGCATTTCCATCCAGCCAATCATCCCTACTTGCCTACTGACAGATGAACAATAAAAAAGCATATCCATCCAAAGCTGGGAAGCAACCTTTACTAGTGCTATATTTAAAAGTCATTCCATTCTCAATTATTTGTCTTTTCATGTTAATAATTAAATGTAATGCTAGATGATATATTTCTGTCAATGATAGAGCTCTGCATTTGTTAATTCAGCTCTAAATTATGGTGTTGCAGCCAGCAGTGACTTTGCAACCTGTAACACAACATAACAATCCAGGACATTTGACTGCAAATCTGTTATTTTTCTCAAGAATTGTCATCTGAATAAAATTAATCCCCATCTACCAGTTTGTCAATCAATTGTGCAAATATATGTTATCTGACTGAATATATTTGGTTCAATAGTGGATTTTGCCCATCAAAACTGTAGAAAAAGTGAATGGATGGAGGAGCCAACAAGAATTTCATCTTCAATGAGAAGCCACAAACTGTATATTAAGTGTGGACTCCATCAGATATTTCTCCTATAAAGTAGCCTTAGAGACTGTTCAACTCCTGCTTCCAGTTTATCTTGCTATCCGGACATAATTCAACGAGAACGGAATTCCTAAACGTTAATTTGCTATCTTAATCAAGAAATCCTCGTTCCAGATCCGGAAATCAAAATCAGGGACCAAAGTGTAAAATTACATTAAAACTTGTCTCAATAATCTGGAAATAATCTGTCCAAAAATAAGATAATTTGAAAAATCGTATATGAAAATAAAGTCAGTAGAATAATACATAAAACACAATAGTGAAGCCCTTGAGAATTTATGGCCACTATCAATAACTAAGTAGCGTAACCATATTGTAACCAGTGATTGTATAAACAATGTCTGTTTTAGCTAGTCGCTGACGGGGTGTTAATAACTAAATAAACACACAGGGATCAAAATGTTGATGCTTTTTGACATAACCTATGGTAAATAAATTAAAATTGTTATTAAGCCTCTTTGATGTTTACCAATTTTATGTAACAATCACAGTTTATTGATGGCTGTACAAATACAGTTGACAAATTTAAGCTGTGGACAGTATAGGGCTTCATTTCAGAATAAAATGGTAAATAAATTAATAGATGTATTCATTAATTTATTTCAACTGGTATTGAATATACAGTACATTACATTTAAAGGTAGCATATATATGTACATATATACACTGTGATGATATCGTAAAAAAAAATAAAAATGCATCATTCAATTATCTAGAAAACTCGTTACTCCGGACATATCCACTGGGAACAAATGTGTCCGGATTAATGAGGCTCCACTCTGTGTCTGTGTGTGTGTGTGTGTGCTATATATGTATGAATATATTTATACCTCTGTATGGCTGAATTTTCTGCTTAAGGCTGAATCTAATATATGCAATGTTTCTTAAAGACACGCAATTGTACTGAAACCTGTACCATTCATTATGTTTAAAGGCTCATTTTGATAATTTAAGTGCTTCAATTTTAGATCAAGCACTATAGTTTACAGAGCTAGAATGTACAAAGAGAAGTCTGTGTAACTTAGATTCTTTAAAATGAATGTGGCTTTAAATTTTTTTATTATTTGTATCACAACAAAGTCTGCACTGTGACAGTTTGTAGTGATGTCTAGCACTGGGGCATAATGCTGCAGACATGTAGCAACATGTTCTACCAGTTACATTATCTGAACACAAAACTACCAGTTCTAACACTAATCTTTTAATGCTAAGCACCGAGTGATGTACTTTTAGTTTCATATTTATAAGTCTTTGATACAACATGACCATTGTTTGAACCCACAATCTCCCACTTCTGAGGTGGATGCTCTAGCCATTGAGACCACTGATGTGGTCAGCAAATAAAATGAGAGGCTTGCACTGAATATTTAGTTGCTGAAAGCCTCGTACCAACTGCACTTAGTGAGGCTGTAAAATGGCAGATGCAGGTTTTGGTATTTGTCATGTAATGTCACTGCTGTTATGTCTAGTACCTGTAGAAACATAATAACATTGTCATAACATGCAACTGTTGCCATTATGTTTGAAATGAAGATTATCAATTGTAATGTTATCGTTATTTATTGAATAGTTATTTATTGCACACATTTGTTGAAGCATACATACTGTAAGGCTTAGACCCAATCTAGCTTGTTTGTTTGGGAAATGGATGTCTAATCCAAGTTTGTGGCTTTGATTCCTGTTTGATATATTTCCACATCTCTTCTTTTAAAGAATGTTTGCTAGAATTTGTCAGTAAATTCTTTCCTATTTGATGAAAAAGCCAGTGTTGAATAGAATCACTTGCTCAGTTCATTACACAAAATTACATATCAGGTTCACAATAAACTACATTATTTATGTTAAAAACAAAGTCTTTGTTTGCATAACTTTTGATTACCGGTAGTAACATTTAAAGAAATTGCATTGTTTCCAATATTGTAAAACGTGCACATTTAGAAAGTTTACATTGCAGCCTTTCTATCTGGCATACAGATTGACCAGCTGCTGTGTCCTCAAATACAGATATCTATACATACATCTGGCATACAGATACAAATACTGTACGCAAATACAGATAATCTGTACATACTGTACTTGATAACACATTGTATTAGCAGAATATATTGTACTTGATTGTAAAACAGCTGTATATTAAGAATTGCAAATGGGTAATGATTTTACATTTGATGGGCAAAATCTGTTAATTATTTATTGATTTCATCAATTTGCTATTATTACCCATTTGAGATCATCTTCATAGTGTAAATTTTATTTAGAGTTGGTTGAAAGAGAAGAATTTCAATTTGACTCGTATACCTTTCAATTCATGAAAGTGTAATAAGAGTCACAGATAGAAGTTGTATTAAACAGTTTGATTATGTTTAGAAGTATGCTCTTTAATAAACAACAATTCAAATAGCAACTGTCCTTTTAATCAAATGAACATCTGTAATGAACATGATAATTTAAAAAATACATGTAGTAATGAAGCTGGAAATTCATGTGTTAACTGTATGGCCATGATCATGATTTTGTTTGTAGCTGTTTTGAACATTTCCACTGAAAAGTTTTTTACCATGGACATTTATCATGG